>JAJOZX010000649.1:670000-887500 GCA_023014485.1 Bathynomus jamesi | reverse complement strand
TAGTCCCATCTATTAAGTTCACGGTTGAAAAAGAAAATGACGGAAGCTTATCTTTTCTGGATCTAAAAATTCTGAGATGTTTTACTCAATTCAAATTTGAAGTTTATGGAAAGCTTACTAATAATAACTCTTGTGTGCATTTTTATTCCGACCATCATCCCGCGATTAAATCTTCTATTTTCTCTGCTATGTTTCTTAGAGCATTGAAAGTTGTCAGTCCTGAATTTTTAGATTCCGAGTTATGCAATATCATGAATATTGGTACTAAATTGTTACCCTATTTCATTTTTAGATAACTGCCTAAGGAAAGCCAAGAATAGGTATTATAATAGCGTAGCTGTAAAGGAATTTAAGCGTAAAAATATCCTTAGCCTACCTTACCATGTAAATTTTCAATATCTTTCGACTTTACTAAAAGCAATTGGTATCAATGTAGTCTTTAAGTATAATAATACTGTAAAATCACGCTCACTAAAGAATAGCCCGGATAATCTGGTTGGTTGTGTGTATTCGATCGGTTGTACACAATGTGACTTAGTATATATAGGCCAAACGAGTAAAACGTTAGATATTATGGTAAAACAGCAAATAATTTTAATGCATTGTTTAACCAAATGTATAGATGGAATCATAGTATTGAGTGGGATAGTTCTAAAGCTCTCGTTAAAAACACAGAGAAATGGAAAGGAATATTCTAGAATGTGCATTTATCCATTTAAAAAATAATTTCAATAACAGTACGTATAGGAATGTATAAAATTGACAATATCTTGTTACAATACTTTTGCCTCTAATCAACTCTTGTTAATCTCCGGTTGTATATATTTTAGGTTATCGCGCCTCCACCCTTCATTCCCTGACGAGGTGTACTTCTGAATATACGAAAGGCCTTGGAATCATTTTTTCCTTGTGGGTTTGCATCATTCATTCATTTCACGTATCTAATTGTAAAATTCATCCCATATATATATTTATTGTAAGAGTCCAGTTTTATTTATTTAGACCTTTACAAGTTTACGTAGATAATTAACTATATGCCAGGGTCACCAGCGCCCAAGTACTAGATTGGCATCCGGCACTGCGGCGCAAAGTTAATTTTAATAAAAGAAGGGAAGGACTGATTATTAAATCAATATGAATTTTTATATTTTATTGACAACAATTAATGAGTATATGCAAAGGGGATTTTTACCCTAACAACTTTGATGGACTTATAATGGTGAGATTAAATAATGGCCCGTTTGGCTAATATATAACAGTCTGCAAATAATACTGATTATAATAATGAATATGCAATAATACAAATGATACAAATAATAATAATTATAGTAATAATAAACTAATAATAATAGTAATAATAACAATATAGTAATAATAAACTAATAATAAGTATATAATAATAACTAATAATAATACAGTAATAATAATAGTAATAATAATATAGTAATGATAATAGCCACAATGACAACCTTGTCTGCAAAGAGATAGACAAGAATACTGTAAGTGATATTTCAGAGAAAAAGAATAATAAAAATGGCAATAATTAATAATTAAAATACATATAGGTTATATAGGCCCCAGTAACCTGTGGATGATAAATTACAGTTAATTCTGGTTATGGGATTGTGTTAAGTTGAATGGGAAAACTAAAGGAAATATGTAGGCTACAAATGATTAGTAGGCCATCTGCTAAGAAAATAACATGAAACATAATAGGCTTATAAAGTAAAATATACTATGAAAATTAATGGGCAGGCCTTTGCCTCTTCAACATATCCAGCTGAGGTTAATCTAAAACAAAGACTATGGTAGGCCTCAGTTAGGCTAGTTACAATTTGGCTTTTGCCTAAGGTAATTTATTATATGAACCTTACATTACTATTTGTAGTACAAATCTTAGTACTAATTGCAAACAGTATAAGGCTTGTTAGTATCTACAGTATGCGGTATTGCATACAGATATGGAATAGTAAAGAATATAAACAAATACAAAACATACCACAAAGGAACTTTGCTTGCTAGCAGGGTGCTTTCGAGTAATGTTTTTTTTTGGCGTCCTTTGTGTTGTCGTTGCACACAAGTTTGTTTTTACTTAATAATTTTACCAACCAGCCAAAATAATCCTTAAAAGCCCATTCATGTCTAGTCACACCACTCTGAATTCTTAAGAATTAAATTTGATCACTAGACATTTAACTTGTATTTATTTATTTAGATTTAAATAATTCACTCATGCCAATTTGTGGCAGTTTTCACTAATAAAGAATAATCTTGTGGTGCAAGGCACTACAAGTACTGCCCCCCAAAAACATGGTTGTCAGGGGTAAAAAAAAACACTTAAATGTCAAAACGCACTGGCTTACGAATGACTCTTCCAGAACGAGTCATTGTTTGCTTTTGGATGGCAATATCCTGCAGCACTGGTTCTGAAGGCATGGATGGTGCTACAGGTGCAGTAGGGACATTGGGGGAAGGGGATTCTTGGTGCCTGTGCGATGGAGCCACTGGCTGGTTCAAAGACAGTTGGTTGCGATAATGAAGGAGAATTGGAAGAGGGATGATAGATTGTTGTACCCTCGGATGAGGTGGTGGTACATAGGATTTAGGAAGGGTAGATTGCTGTACCTGTATCTGAGATGAAGGTACAGAAGATTGAGGAAGGATAGGTTGCTGTACCTGTATTTGAGGTGGAGGTACAGAAGATTGAGGGAGGATAGGATCTTTTGTTGGAGAAAAATCAAGGTATGCTGGTTTCAAGTGGTCCACAGAAACGGTTTCACGCTTGCCCACCTTGTCAATGATGAAAGTTTTGGGTCTACGGTCTAGCACAAGGAAGGGACCATCATAGGGACAGTGAAGAGGGTAGCGGTGAGCATCATGTCTCAAGAAAACGTGTGTGCAAGTTTGTAAATCAGGGGAAACGAAGGTAGTTTGTGAAGTGGAAGTTCTAGGTGCTGTGGGACGAATTTGCTTCATAACAGAGCGTAATGTCTTAACATACGAAGCAGGATCACATGCGGGGTTAATGGGTGTAGGTGTGAAAAATTCTCCGGGTAACCAGAGTGTGGTACCGTAAACTAATTCTGCTGCAGAGCATGCAAGATCAGTCTTTAGAGCAGTACGAATTCCGAGTAGGATTAGAGGTAGCCTGTCCACCCATGTAGTAGATGGATCAGTGGCTCGCAAGGAACTTTTAAGTTGACGATGGAAGCGTTCTATCACCCCATTGGATTGCGGGTGATAGCTTGTTGTTCTGATGCGCTCAGTCCCAAGAAGGAGCATGAGTTCCTTCCATAAGGCCAATTCAAACTGGGCACCTCTGTCTGTGCAAATGGTTGCAGGTATTCCAAAACGGGAAACCCAACATGAAATAAAGGCGTGAGCTACTGCAGAAGCAGTACAAGAAGTCAAAGGAACAGCTTCTGGCCATCTTGTGAACCTATCAATGACAGTGAGAAGATAGGTATAACCTCGAGAAGAATAGAGGGGGCCGACTATGTCTAGATGTATGGCCTCAAAACGAGCCTTTGGCAAAGGAAAGGTACCAATTTCTGACTTTGTGTGTCGGTGAACTTTGGCACGCTGACATTGAAGGCAAGATCGAGTCCAATTGCGGATATCTTTGTTCATACTTGGCCATACAAACCTAGCTGCAATTAATTTTTGGGTGGCCTTAATTCCCGGGTGAGAAAGGGAATGGAGTTTAGCAAAAACAGCTCTTCACAGCCCTTGTGGGACCAATGGTCGAATATGCTCAGTCGAGACGTCACAAAATTAGTAAGTCTGACTTGGGTTCAACTGGTAAAGAGCGGACTTGCAATGAAGTGGGTGAATTAATAAGAGTTTGGAGGTCTGTATCCGTGGACTGAGCCTTAGCCATCTCTGAAAGGTGATGTGAGAGTGTCCAGGGTCAGAAATTGCTGAGATGCGAGACAGCGCATCCGGCACAACATTCAAAGAACCTGAAATGTGTCGAATGTCTGAAGTAAATTGAAGAATAAAATCAAGGTATCTTCGCTCATTAGGAGCATGAGAGTCTGATTGAGAATGGAGAGCAAATATTAACGGACGATGATCAGTAAAAATGCTAAAGTCACGTCCTTCCAGGAATGACCTGAAATGACGGATGGAGAGGTATATCGCCAGCAACTCTCGACCAAAAGTGCTGTACCTCATTTGTGAAGGTGAGAGCTTGCGTGAAAAGAATGCGAGAGGTTCCCAAATGCCTGAAACAAGCTGCTGGAGCACTCCTGACACGGCAACGTCAGAGGCATCAGTGGCTAAGTTCAGAGGAGCGTCTGGTTGAGGGTGAACAAGGCATGTAGCTCGTGCTATAGCCTCTTTTGCTTGTGAAAAAGCGTTGGTAGCTTCGGGGTTCCACAGAACTGCAGTGGATCTGCCCCTTTTTGATTGGCGAAGAAGAGATGTTATGGGTGCAAGAATGTTTGCACACTGAGGAATGAAGCGATGGTAGAAGTTTACCATCCCTAAAAAGCGGTGAAGTTGCTTTTGAGTTTGCGGTTGTGGGAAAGACCTTATGACAGATACTTTATTTTCGAGAGGAGAAATGCCCTTCGAAGTAACTTTGTGTCCTAAGAAGGTGAGTTCATCTACAGCAGTGGTTCCCAACCGGTTTTGGCTTATGGCCCCCTTAGGAACCTTATTTTTTCCTGTGGCCCCCATAAGCATTATTTTCAGTAGGTAATATGCAGATTTAACTCTATTTTACAAAATAACATTTTCTTGTGGCCCCCAGGGAGCCATATGGACCCCGGTTGGGAAACACTGATCTACAGCAAAGACACATTTTTCAGGGTTTAGCAATACACCATATTCTGCCAACCGAGAAAAAACTAAGCATAAATGTTGAATATGTTCTGAGGGAGAAGAACTTGCGATGAGAATGTCATCGACATATGTGAAAGTGAAGGAGAGACCTCTCAACACTTCATCAATGAAGCGTTGAAAAGTTTGGGCCGCATTACGCAGTCCGTATGGCATTTTTGTCATTTCAAATAACCCAAAAGGGGTTGTTATAGCAGTTTTATGTATCATCAGGGTGTACAGGAATTTGATGAAAGGCTCGCACCAAGTCAAGGCGTGAAAATACTGTGGTGCCATGGAGAGCAGAAGTAAAATCGTGTAAGTGAGGAAGGGGATAGCGATCTGGAATCGTGTTGTCATTCAAAGCACGATAATCTCCACATGGACGCCAGTCTCCAGGTGTAGGTTTTGGGACCATGTGTAAAGCAGAGGCATACGGGCTACTTGAAGGCCGTATAATACCGAGTTCAAGCATGTGTTCAAACTCTCGTCTCACAATTGCAAGACGATCTGGAGCTAAGCGACGTGGGCGGGTGAAAACAGGTGAGCCTACCGTATCAATACGGTGGACAACAGTGTGTTTAATAGGGGTATCCTTAGAACAGGGTTGAGTAAGTGAAGAAAATTCATTTAGGAGCTGCTCTATAGCAGGTGAGCACTGTGGCAGAGAACTTGCCAATAATGAAGAGGGGTGCACGGTAGGAGAACCAATTACTGAAAGATGTGTGACATTATCAATTAATTGTGCTCTACGAACATCACTAATAAATCATTAGCAGAAAGAAAATCAGAGCCTAACATTGGAGTATATACATCCGCGACAAGAAATATCCAGCGGAAAACACGTCTAAGTCCAAGAGAAACTGAAATAGAACGATGTCCATAAGTGTGAATAGATGAAGAATTAGCTGCACGTAAAATGAAAGGAGAAGGTCCGTTTGCACGGTCTGCGGCTGTTGCAGGAATAACACTGTATTGAGCTCCAGTGTCAATAAGGAATGCATAGCCTGAAAGTGGATCATGCAAGGTGAATGTTGGACCAGGTGGTGCAGTAGTTTGTGAATCATTAAATTTTTGTGGAAGAAGGTTAGTATTGCTGTGGGAAGGAGTTTGTGTTGTATTTGGAGAATTAGTTGGGGGTATTAAATTAGCTGTGGTTGAATAAGTAGGTTGCGATTCTTTAACTTTACTTGCGTACGTAGGTGTTGGTTTGACAGTGTTAAATGAGGTAGTGGTAGGGTTAGTTGAAGTAAGGATAGGAGGAGAGGCTTGAGAGGCTGTAGCGTCAGACGCCTGTGACACCAGCCTGGTTAGTTTAAAGGAGGGTTAGGAGTCCATGGGCAAGGTGTGAGACAGCGCGTTGCACGATCTTTAAACTTTTCATGATACCAGCAAGGAGGGGTATGAACAGTAGACTGTGGTAAGGAAATAGGTTGAGAATGGGGCTGAGTAGTGGGGATTGAGGATTGAGGATGAGGTAAGGCTAATAGATTTGGATTAGGAGCAACCAACTGACCTGTTTGCGGTGGCTGTGGTTGTAGGAGAACGAGGCGTTGTCCAGGTTCATATTGGGAGGCTCTAATTGGACCAGAGGGTCGTCCTCGTCTTGAAGAACTTCTCTCTCGTTCCCTGTTGTTAGCTAGCTCTATTCGGAGAGCTTTAAATTCTCTTTAAGTGTTTGTAGAATTTCGTTGGATACTTTAAGACCTTGTGCAGCCGGACTCAGATTGTCGTCCTGCGTGGCACAGATTTGGGGGTGATGGGTGTGGTTATCTACTTGGCCAAGGTGGATTTCAATCATCATCTTATCAGCTGTTTTGGCCATTGTGAGGAGGTCTGTATCATCTGGCATACAACGGAGCATTGGCCGTAGGGCAGTAGGGAGACCATTGAGGAAGCGGCGTCGCATTAAGGGTGAGTTTTTATCGTCTTCATTGGTCTGTCCAGCCAGGTCTTGCAGATGTCTCAGGAAGGCTGTTGGCGTTTGATCCCCAAGAACTTGGTCCTTGAGTAGAGCATTGAGTCGCTCTTCTTCTGATTGGCCGAGTCTCCTGACTAACTCGCTGAGGAGGCTCTCAAAAGCTTGGTCAGACGGAGGCAATAGAGTTACATCCCGCACTACTTTGTATACTTGTGTAGGCAGGAGGTTCTTTGTGACAAGGAACTTGGTTCGTGGGTCCGTAACTCCTTTTATCTCAAAATAATCCCGCAGTTGACTCACAAAGATTCCAGGCTCTTCAGCGGTGAATTGTGGAGTGGTAGGCTGATACATTGTGAGAAAGTCCGTTATAGGTGGTGAATTTGGAGTACCACCATTGGATGACCCTAGGTTGTTATTGGTCATTGTGGCTATTATTTGTTACAAGGTACTAAAAAAAATTTAAAATGTGTCACAAACTGACAAGATTTCAACAAATGTTGTTGAATGTAAATAATGGCTTCAGGTAAGCTTGGTTGAGTATGAGACTCAATTGAGTTATGAATGCCAATAACAAAAAGTTACGTAAAATTTTTTTTTTTTTTTTTTTTTTTTATGATGTAGCCCAATATTAGCAGAAAAATAGTCTGCGTATAGGCTGTTTACAAAATATAAGTAAAAAAATTTTTTTATGATGTAGCCCAATATTAGCAGAAAAATAGTCTGCGTATAGGCTGTTTACAAAATATAAGTAAAAAAATTTTTTTTGATGTAGCCCAATATTAGCAGAAAAATAGTCTGCGTATAGGCTGTTTGCAAAATATAAGTAAATTTGCATAAAAAAACTTTAGAAAATGCTGAATTTATAAAAAGGCAAAATAAAAGGAATATATTTTGCAATAGAATACACTTCCAGTACAGGTGAGTGCTTTGTACTAGTGAATTTAATAAAATTATAGATGCAGACTGAATATATTGACAAAAATTGAGAAAAAAATTTTAGAAATTTTTTTTGCATAAATTACGGTGTTTGGTCACTCCAGGAGGTTACCAATTGTAAGAGTCCAGTTTTATTTATTTAGACCTTTACAAGTTTACGTAGATAATTAACTATATGCCAGGGTCACCAGCGCCCAAGTACTAGATTGGCATCCGGCACTGCGGCGCAAAGTTAATTTTAATAAAAGAAGGGAAGGACTGATTATTAAATCAATATGAATTTTTATATTTTATTGACAACAATTAATGAGTATATGCAAAGGGGATTTTTACCCGTAACAACTTTGATGGACTTATAATGGTGAGATTAAATAATGGCCCGTTTGGCTAATATATAACAGTCTGCAAATAATACTGATTATAATAATGAATATGCAATAATACAAATGATACAAATAATAATTATAATAATAATAATAATAGTAATAATAATATAGTAATAAAATAATAATAATAGTAATAATAATATAATAATAATAATAATAATAAAATATAATAATAATAATAAAGATAATAGCCACAATGACAACCTTGTCTGCAAAGAGACAGACAAGAATACTGTAAGTAATATTTCGGAGAAAAAGAATAATAAAAATGGCAATAATTAATAATTAAATACATATAGGTTATATAGGCCCAGTAACCTGTGGATGATAAATTACAGTTAATTCTGGTTATGGGATTGTGTTAAGTTGAATGGGAAACTAAAGGAAATATGTAGGCTACAAATGATTAGTAGGCCATCTGCTAAGAAAATAACGTGAAACATAATAGGCTTATAAAGTAAAATATACTAAGAAATTTAATAGGCAGGCCTTTGCCTCTTCAACATATTGAGCTGAGGTTAATCTAAAACAAAGACTATGGTAGGCCTCAGTTAGGCTAGTTACAATTTGGCTTTAGCCTAAGTAATTTATTATATGAATCTTACATTACTATTTGTAGTATGAATCTTAGTACTAATTGCAAATATAAGGCGTTAGTATCTGCAGTATGCGGTATTGCATACAGATATGAAATAGTAAAGAATATAATAAAATACAAAACATACCACAAAGGAACTTTGCTTGCTGGCGGGGTGATTTCGAATAATGTTTTTTTTGGCGTCCTTTGTGTTGTCGTTGCACACAAGTTTGTTTTTACTTAATAATTTTACCAACCAGCCAAAATAATCCTTAAAAGCCCATTCATGTCTAGTCACACCACACTGAATTCTTAAGAATTAAATTTGATCACTGGACATATTTAACTTGTATTTATTTATTTAGATTTAAATATTTCACTCATGCCAATTTGTGGCAGTTTTCACTAATAAAGAATCTTGTGGTGCAAGGCACTACAATATATAATATATATATATATATGTGTACGAGCATCAGATTAATAAACTAATGTTTAATATAATAAAAGGTGTTGAGGCGTGTGAAACTTCTTGTAAACTGTCTAGAAAATGGGCCTACCAGAAAAAAGGAGTACCAGACAACAAAGCCAAAATAATATTTGCTGCTAATAATTTCTGGGGAAGATCTTTGGCAGCAGTTTCAAGCTCTACAGATCCAACGGCTTACAAGGAATTTGGTCCATACATGCCTGGCTTTGAAATTATACCTTATAATGATCTGCAAGCTCTGGAAGTAAGTAAAGTTTATAGTTTACAAATTGTAAAACAAAGAACAAAGCAAGGTCGATATTCAGTTAATGTATAAGGCTGGGAAATTTTGTTATTAAACTTTGGTAATTCTCTTATTTATGAACCACTGCTTTTATCTGTTGTCGGAGTACGTCGTAGTTATGTCGTTATGCCGCTTCCCGTCAGATTTTTTTGTGCGGTTGTTTAACCTCATTACCATCTTAGGTCATATGACTGAGGAGGCCTATACCTTTACGTGGGATCCGATCATCCGAACCACGGGTTGCTTATCATCTAGACGCAGAAGTACGGTCTCCCATCCAACTACTGCCCAGACCCAGTATCACTTAACTTATCTGATGGACGGGAAGCGGTGTTGCGACAACGGCTACGACGTAGCCCACGTTCAGATGATGTAGCAACTCGGGGTTCAGATTCCACATTAACTTTAACGTCTCTTCTGCCATTTAACTCTAGTTCTTAATTCGGAGAATAAATCATGCAGGCAGGGCCGTACCAAACCTGTGATGGCGCTCTGTGCAAGGCATTCCTTATGCGCCCCCCACCCCATTAAATTTGGAACATATAAAAATTGATTATGATAGAAATACATAATTATTTAACATATAAACAATACATAATTAATTAAAACTCCAAATTTCATTCTATGGTGTCAGTTCTAAGACCAACAATTTGGCGCGCCCTGGGCGGCCGCACCGCTCGCCCCTGCCTTGGGGCCCTGCATGCAGGTAATATTAAATCCGAATTATAGAAATTAAAATGCGAGAAAATGCAAGTACAGTACTTAGTTGCAAAAATTTATAATGCTTTCATAAGACAATACATTTCGCTCTGAATTGCATTTTATACTGTGATAGTAGTAATTGTGCATTCATGACATGCTCGTATTTATTTTAGGAAGCGTGTACAGACCCGTATACTGCGGCTTTCATGGTGGAACCAATTCAGGGAGAAGCTGGAGTGGTTGTACCAGATGAAGGATATCTGAAGGGTAATAAATAATTTGCATGTTTGTTTTAAGATTTTTAGCACATGTACAGTATGTATTTTTATTCCGATTGGGATTTTCTTAGTTTCCTCCTCTCCAGTTCATACTTTTTTTTTCTTGAAACCAACAAAACCGGACTGTGCAAAAAGGTAGGTACTACCCTCTGTTGCAGCTAACAGGAGTGAAGATTCTGCTGGCTTCATATCCACGGAAAGCTCTTCCCTACGAACGACTCTACGTGCTTTGGCCTTAGAATGCTCCATAATGCATTCCTTAAATTTAAAATCTGGGGTTTACTCAACCTATTTATTTTGAATAACTGAGTTCATATTGAGAGGATTATCTTCTTAAAATCTAATTGCTATAATCCTTTTCTAAATATTAGGAAGTGGCACCTTCTCCCTGACGAAGTTCACCAAAAAACTCGAGTTCGATTAATAACAATGAAAATTTAAAAGCAGAAATATATTTTATCTGTTTAATCTTGAGATGAAGAGTAATGATCTCTACTAATATTAGGAAGGTAATTTTCTCTTCGTCGAATGCTCGATGGAAACTGCTGTTAAGAATTAGTGTTTAATGAGGGTTTGTTGCAATATAAATCAAATTTCCATGATTCTACTCGTACCAGTTAGTAGTTCAGTCCATTAAATATTCTGCAAAATGAACTTGGGGTGCATTTTCCAGTTTCAATCATTGATTACTCACGGTGAGTGCTGGAATTATTGTCCTTTGTTTTGTAGGCACAGTTGAACGAATGCTGTTGAAGGGGATTCGCAATGCATTCATAGTAATCATCCAAGTGTGCTGCACACAAATCTTGTATAGTGTGAGGCATGTTGCATTAAAAAGAATATTACAGCGTTATATTCAATCTTTCTTCGGAGACTAAATTATTTCGGAAGATCTGTCACCAGCAGATTTCTTTTTGTAAATACTTAAAAGTTTACTGAAACAATCCTCACACCACAGATCTGCAGCTCAATATCACGAACATTCAGACGACTTTTCTGGGTTTTCTGCGGCCCACTTTCTACAGTTGTTACACCTATAAAATAAGAGGTATCAATTCCTGCACCCACTGTGACTCAGACAGGTCAACAAATGGTTGGAGTTTAGTTCACGAAATTTCACTATAACAAATAGATCGCTATGGCATCTTTTATAGGTTGGTTTAACAATAACCTGGTAAACCTGGTAAAAGTTCCGTGCGTCGCTCTCTTTATACGAAAATCAAGCTGATGGTCCCACTTCTAAGCCTGGCCTGATGGGGAAGCGAGATGTTTTCTCGCAATCTCCGTCGCATATAACCAGGCACCCCCGGCTCATCTGGTACCGTCCTGAGCCAGGCATCTTGTCTTTTGAAGATTTCAACTTTGACAGCTGTGGTTCTTGGTCTTTTGGAAGCTGGTTAAAAAGT
Organism: Bathynomus jamesi; assembly: GCA_023014485.1. NCBI lineage: Eukaryota > Metazoa > Arthropoda > Malacostraca > Isopoda > Cirolanidae > Bathynomus > Bathynomus jamesi. The sequence continues at coordinate 875,700 of JAJOZX010000649.1, read as the reverse complement.
GTTGAGGGGGGGGGGCCCCCCTGCCAACCAAGCTATTTTCCTTCAGTGTTGAGGGTGTCCTTTGTCGGGTCTTTAGTTTGGGAACACTGCCTTTCCTACTTTCCAGTGTTGTTTGGATGATTACCGAGTTCGGTACCAGTTTTATATATATATATATATATATATATAATAATTTTTTTCCCCCTTTCCAACGAGTATAAATTTAAGTAATTTTTCCCAATAGTTGAGTTCTTTGCAGCCATCAATTTTGGCTGTGAAATTTCTTTGGATTTCTTCTTTTATTAATTTCTTTTTTGTATGAGGACGTCAAGACTGAGCAGTATTCAAATTTTGGTGCAATCATTGTTTTCAGCAGGGGAATCATTACCTTTTCAGGTTCTCGCTAGCTTTCCTCTAATTCTGTTTTGCTTTGTTTATCGCCATTTGTTTCCATGTTTCAAATTTTGCATCATCGGTCATTATTATCCCTAAATCTTTTGCTTTTGTGCTTCTCTAAATTCCTCGTTTACTCGGGCATAGTATGCTAAGTTCATTTCCTCCATTTCTCAAGAAATGAAACTTCTCAGTGTTAAAATTAGTTATTTTCCTGACCATTTGTATATTCTGTTTGTCCCCCCTCCCCTGTTGGGCTTCAACCTCTTCTGCTGATCTTTGTATCGTCAGCAAGGGGATGTTACTGTCGTCGGCTACTTCATTGCAGAGGCGTTTTTAACATAGGGGCAAGCCCCCGACAGGCTCCCCCATACCCCAGGCTCTACTCTATATATTTGAACCCTGAATAAAGCTTACAAAAATCAGTGGTTTGTATTTTTTTTTTTTAACTTTGGCTGAAATAACTTTACTTAAATATGTAGTGATTAGTGAAAACATTAGTTTTTCGAGAACTTCCATTAAGGAAAACTTGTAAACGGAGCCCGGGCTCCCTGTGGCATAACTTGCCCCGACCAATCCAAAACCTTAAAAACGCCCCTGCTTCATTATCTGTGTGTCAGTACGATAATGAACAGGGGGAACTGAACTGCATTCAATCTTCCAAGTCTGATGATGATATACCTTGGATTTTTACGACTTGCTAACGTTCCCTGCTATTCCCATGCGTTTCATTTTGTGCTATTACGTCACGATCACGCTTATCGAATACTTTAGCAAAATTTGTATATATTACATCATAGTTATCAACCAATTTATTAACTTATTTTTCTGGAAGGTGTTCGCGAGATTTGCACCCGCAAAAACGTTCTTTGGATTGCCGATGAGGTTCAGACGGGCTTGGCGAGGACTGGACGAAGATTGTGCGTTGATTATGAGAACGTAAAACCGGATATTATTGTTTTGGGCAAAGCTCTATCCGGGGGAGTTTATCCGGTATGTTGTTTGATCAAACCAGTAATAAAAGGAACTACAAGACTGATAGACAAATTATCATGGCAATTCCAGTTAAAAAAAAAATATAGGTATAACCGTATAAATATTTTTTAATTAAAGACAGCATTTCAACCATGCATGGTTAGTTAGTTGTTCATTTCAAAATAAGTTATTTTTTACCTTGACCGGAAGCTGTTAGTTTCGATGTTACTTTAATCGTCAAGTAACATTATAACCTTTAAGGTTAAAGATAATTGTTAGTGTAACCATTGAATCATTACACTTCCCATAAGCTTACACTTTAATTTAGGTTTCAGCTGTATTGTCCAGTGATGAAGTGATGCTCTGCCTAAAGCCTGGCGAACATGGTTCTACGTATGGCGGAAATCCTATAGCTTGCAGGGTAAGGAAACGACAAGTGCTGGTACTAGAGACAAATTCTTCAAAAGACCAAACTATAGAAAACCTAATTTTTTTTTTTTTTTTTTTAGTTTAACAAAAGCTAATCTAACGCTTTCATCTCCCCATAACAAATGTCTCGATTGATTTACACTTCGAAGGGAAAGCTATCTTAGCAATCTCCCTCACCTTGTGAGTACTTGCCATAAATTCACAAGAATAACCGAATCTTTATAATATAGAGCAGTAAATCTCAACCTCCGGGTCGCCGGCACACACAGTACAAAAGTTATTTTCCATGAGAAAATATTGTGTGTATAAAGATGCAAATATGTATTTGTTTATTTTGAAATTAACACACTCGACGCGAAACGCCTAAGTAGTAGTCCAAACTACCCTTGGGTCACTTCTTGCGCGAGGCTCGTGAAGTTGATCTGTGCCTCATCACAGCTGACACACTACATGCATCAAGACGACAATACTAAGAAATTTTGCATTTACTCTTGTCCAAATCAACTTGACGCGTCTCGCGTAAGAAGTGACCCAAGGGTAGGATAGAGTTTCGACGCGAAATGTGTAAGTAGTAGTCCAGTGTGTTAATTATGAACGAGTGCTACTAAATATATGGTTTTAAATTTAGTCACGGTAAAAGTACTTTTCCTTTGATTTAACTAAGCTACATTAGTTTCTAGGTAGTGGTGTTGCGGACGTTGGAATAGTTGTGAAAATGGGTACAACACATTAAAGGTCGAGAACCAAACAGGAATTATGGTAGAAATCAGATTTAGATTTGCACTACTGAAATTCTTCTTTGCTTATAGTTTTGAAAATTCGGTTGCTTTCATTTTAATTACAAACGCTCGCATATTCATTGTATTTTGGGTTTGAAACCATTGAAATTATTGTATTTTAGGTGTGAAACAAAACACTGAACTACGTAAAACCACCTTTTGATTTCAGAAATTTTTATACTAATGTGGTTTTTAACACTTGCTTGGCTTCAAATCTATTTGTAGGTCGGAATTGCAGCACTTGAAGTGATAGAAGAAGAAAAACTAGCCGAAAACGCGGACAAAATGGGGAAGATTTTAAGAGCAAAACTTTCTGAGCTTCCCAAGGAACTAGTGTCGATAGTAAGAGGAAAAGGGCTTCTCATTGCCATTGTCATTAATGAAAGTAAGCAGCGATAAACTATGAAAATAGTAAACTACTTTAATTTAAGTGTTGCCTTTTTCACGAAAAATTAATAGCGAATGTCAGTCACTAACATAGTGAAGAGGCGACAACCAGAAGATAACTGTATATTTCATGCTGTTAGAGGACTCTTATTACAGTACTTATCTTTTACATTATGCGAGCGATTGAAGTCATCCTTTTGCTAGTGAAGTAACATCCAAAATTGCTATTTTGCCAACAGAGAGAAACGGAGGCTTGAACTCTGAAAGCCATTTACAGCAATTACACAATAGTGTACTTTAATGTCAAGAATTATATCGACAGGACTAGCGAAAGTGATCTGGTTTTATACAGTGGTTTATACCTTTAAATGAGGGATGGGGAACCTTTGTGTGGCGGGAAAATTTCAACTAAAACTCTCTACTGGCCAAATTGCAGCTTTAAAAATAGTTTGGGACACAAGATGTAAATACTCTGATTAAATAATCAAACCGTCCGCGGGCGAAAGGTTCCCCAACCTTGCTTTAAATGCTTATTTATTGATTACAGCAGTTACAACAAAAAATGATGATTGTGTTCCTTTTGCAGAGTAGAGTTAAATGGCTAAAACCACTTTGGTTGAAATTTCCTAAATTCAAGGTTTTTATAGTAATTGGGGAAACTTCTCTGGAAACACAATCATCACCCACTTTGCAACCACTCTTATTATCAAGCATTAGTAATCCTTTCAACGAAAATACGACATGGTGCTCATATGTTAAGAGAATAACAACGTTATTCTTCGATTCTAATTAGAGATTTTTCATTGAAGTTCGATTTTACAGAATATGATGCTTGGGATGTCTGCATCAAAATGAAGGAGAATGGACTGCTGGCCAAACCCACGCACGGAGACAAGATTCGACTCGCCCCTCCGTTGGTAATGAACGAAGGACAAATTTTGGAATGCGTAGACATTATAACGAAAACTTTCCTTTCGTTGCCTTAAAGTGAAGGAAGTAAAATAATTGGCTTTAATCATTTTATTAAATAAATAGTGATAATACATACCTTGTAACTAATATATATTAGAATTTTTTAAATGATGCGTAACTTTAAATGTTTCACGCTTTTACATACAGATATAATATATTATCACGATCCCTGGCACAAATTAATAAACTTTTCACATTTATTTTGAAGTTTGTTTCAGTGAAAGAGTTGAACAGTTTAGTTAAAAGAAGATACGGGCATTCTGTTTAATTATTAAAAGACAATTGAAATTACTCCAGAAATGTTAATTAACCTACTATCCACCTGTAATTCGAATGACAGCAAAAACTACTACCAAGTAGAAAATTTACGAGTGATTCTCTGACTGTGCCACACTTTCAAACAAATTAATTTGGGACAAAGTATGGGGAATGCTTTCGCCAGGCACAGGCACTTTCACCCCTCACTGTCGTCCCATTTGTGAAACTACGTGATGTGTCCGAGCCAGGGTCGGCCCGATTGGACCCGACCCAGTTGTCTCCAGTGTTTTTTTTTTCAGAAAAAAAGAAACACCCACGCAACTTGGTTTTTAAGGGGTTTTTTCAAACTAAATCAATGAGTCATTAATAAAATAATGTAATACATTAATTCTTGCACAGTACTCATTACTGAAATATGGATCAATGAAAGATTCCACTTTCACACAACTTGACCGAGATATTACAAACATTAATTATTTGAGCATTTTATTTTCAAGTAAAACATATACCTAACTGCCCAATGAAAATACAACTCGTGGTAAATAGTTATTTTTATAATAAGCTCTATTCTTATACTATTTTGGCCATTGAAAATACGAAAAAGCCTGATAAAACCCGAAAAACCCAGGGTTTTGCCAACCCTGGTCCGAGCAGCGTAATATCTTACAGCAGTCTCCAGCGTTTCGGTAGAACGATACGAACTGGGGTTGTTTAACCTTCTCCATAACATTTATGGTCATATAACGAAGGAAACCAACAGCTTTCTGTAGGAACCAAATCACTACGTGACCAAAGAAAATCCAGAGAAGAACCTTAATCACTGTAGTTCAATTTAAGACTAACTCATGACCTTCAGATTAACATCATGTAGTTTTACTATAAGGGTACCATGGTGAGTGAGTGCATATGAATGGAGTCCGTTTTCATGTTCAGTAGCTGCCTTTATTTTCCTGGCATTTTCCTCGAAGACTACGTCATTCAAATATCCCCATAATAAATCATTGGGATTATTTAAAGTCGTGACACAGGTGAACTTTCATTTGGACCTATTGCATGAAACTTTTGTCCCCGAGACTCTCTCTCTGACTCTCTCTCTCTCTGACTCTCTCTCTCTCTCTCTCTCTCACTCCTATCTTGACTGCGATCTTGCATGGCCGCCTTTGTCATCTGACCTCAATCCCTCTGACCCCTCCTTATGGAGGTATTTAAAGGAAGAGGTCTTCAAAAAACTCTCAGGACACTGAAAGCCCCAAAAACCAGCGACTGAACGTGAAACCCACTCCATCTTTACCATCAGGCTGGAGTCGTGATAAGAATTCCTCACGTAATTTTACAAAGAGGAAGACATTGAGCATGTTGTGTGCCTGAACGGCGATGATGAGGGATGGGGGTGATCCCATGTTTCATAAACTGAAATAAATCCATTGATTTTCAATTTCTTGAAAGATGACAATTAAAGAATGACAGTGTAGCTGTAGTATTTAACTTTAGGTTTGGTTGTCAGTGTACATAATCCTATTGGATATTTTAAGTGAAGGTAGCATTTCATTTGGCCATTTTAAGATTCAATACATCGGGTTATAAAGGAAAAAACTTTCTATAGTCTTTGTAGTTCTCTGTATTAGTGACTATAAATAATTCATATTTTTAAAATATAAAAATTAACGTAAACATACAGAGGTCATCTTCAGGCTACGTCAACGCTAGTCCTCCATATGAATATTCAATTTGCATTGGTGATTCTTGGAAGGCAAGCCAATCTGATGCGTGGGTTGGAAGAAGACCCATACTCTGGCACTTGTAAAGGGCCACCCCAACATTCACCATGTTACCCAGGAAATAAATCAGTTTCTGAAATGGGAAGGAAAGTCTTTAACCAACATCGTGTATTAATAAAACTAAAATAATAGTGATGAGAGAATGGACACCCTGTAGCTGAAATATATGGTTAATTATACCGTAGGAGACCGAGCCAATAGCATTTTGGGGATAAACATGTGGTAAAGTAAATAAAATACTGTACTTGGAAAAATAACATGTCAGTGGCTCGACAAAATACAGTAAATTTTAAGTAGTTTAATTGTGATGAGAATAACCTGTACACAAAGTAACGAGGCAATAAAATATATAAATGTACACAGCACAAGATGAGGGTTTGACCCATGAATCCAAAGGCTGCAGTCTCACGGTTCCTGCAGTGGCAGGCGATGTTCTCTAATAAATACCTAATCCACCAACCAAAAGCTGGTTTCAAACGTCCTTCAAATCACCCAACCCTTATTAAGTACGGTTACATTAGGTACCTGCTTGATTACCTAGCATAGCCAGCCACACAAGAGTAGGGGTGCATCTCTACGGTTTAGGAGTCAAACCTTTGTCTGCATTAATGCTGGTTGTCTTGTGTATTATAAGAACTACATCGAAACGACATCAATGTCCCTTCCTATTTCATCAATTTATAGTGATCAGTTCAGAAGTTATAGGTCAGATGCAAGAATGTGATGAACAGACAAACAAGTGGAATCCAGTATGGCCCTCCAAATTTTTTGACTGGGGACGTATATAAAATGTTTCATTAAGCGGGAGTGGACCCCACCCCACCCCCAAAAAAAAATACAAATATTTTTTAAAGAATGCCCTCATTCTGAGAATTGGCACCTTCTGTTGCTCAGGCTTCAATGAAGATAGAGCCTTTCTTGTGGCATCACCGATGAACAGGTCCTTATCAGCAAGCTCAAGATTTCGATGGTGAATAGTAAACCAATGGCAGGTTAACACCATATATTCTTTTCACTGCTTCTGGCTTTATGAACCTGCGCAGGATATTCAGGAGAGTTTCTCACACACACACTGTCATAGAGTAAGTGAATAGTTGGGCTGCTCTTCTGGAAATTTGTCATAAGCTCTTCAAAACAGGGGCACATCACTTTCAGAACTGAAGCTGCACTTTCACCTTTCTTTGCTCATTAGTAAGCAAGGCACAAACTCTTCTGTAATTGAAACTTCTTGGTGCAGTTTTCTCATCTTTTCCAAGTTTTGTAGCTGATAAAATAGGAAAATTTTGGAAAAAATATGAGTAAATAGGAATTTCTTAAAAAATACAAAAAAGTAGGAAAAAATACGAACTTGATGCCCTGTACTTTAGAAGTAAGGTAGTCAAAGAGTTTTGGATAGTCAGTAGAATTAGGAGAAAGGTAGACAGCACAAATGTATTTAGTCTGAGATTGGCACGTAAGCCATAGCCAGGGGGGTATAGAATTTGGAGGATTCAAGTTTGGGAATACGAGAAGCAAGTAAGGTCATTGTGTACATACGCACAACATCCACCTTTGGAATGAAATTGAGTATGGAGAATGGAGGAGGGTAAAGAAAAGGGGTTGTTGTCAGTCGTCTCAGATACCCGAGTTCAGTAAGGAAGAGAAGGTGAGGTTCAGAGGAGGTGGTGGTGGTGGTGTTTAATATTGAAAATTTGAGGAAAGGCCACAAATGTTGCAGAAGTTTATGAAAAGTGAATCAGGCAGAGGACCCACTCCCCGGATCTGCGTTCCCAGTATCGGCAGCGGGGGTGCCAGAAGTAGGGCCACTTATGGCCCCCTCCCCGGGGAACTCTGAAGCTCTTGAGATTGATCCCTTTTTTTTTTTTTAATTTTGAAAAGATTGTGTAGTATGTCAGATGCATGTATGTGTAGTGAGGAAGAGTGAGAGGTGTGTGTTTGAGAGCATTCTGGGGGACTGTTCACAGGGTAGATGACAGAAAAAGATCAGCTAAGAATGACCAGTGATGAAAGAAATGAGAATTCCAGCACTCCCTGCCTAATGCCCCCACCCACCCCGGGAGTACTTCCCTGGTCAGTTGGGGTCTACTTATGATATGTAATAGGTATCTGAATCATATCAAGGGAAATTCATTAAACTTAAAGTGACATGGTTCAGTGGTGTTCAAATAATGTTTTGGCTTGATGAATGCCTGAAACCCAATTACAGTACTTAAATTTACAGTATTATCTGTTGTGAATTTACTGCAGATGCAATTACCCGAACAAATGTGTATCCTGATGAAGCCTAGCCTCCTACAGTTAAACACATTCATTAGACTCATTACATAAGCAGTTAACTTACTGACCCCAAAACTATATACATACGTTACATGTAAGAGCTGCCCTACAAGCCAACACACAATTAAAAATGTTACATTCAAAATTCATCCCTGTATTTACCTGCAAACCAGCGTGTGTTCCTTCAATTGCCTTAAATGTTGCATTTGTGGCCCAAAGTGCTTTAATAGGACGAATAAGCATCATGCCCACCATCATGATTGGGAAAATGCTGATGCTGTTGCCTGCCATGTACATTAAAAAGAGGTTCATTGGTACCTGCATAGTGAAGGAAAAAAGAAGTTTGTGAATGCTAAAACATTAACTGAGTGGGCTAGACCTAAAATAAGCTGCACTAAGGCATATTTCATGTAAGCTAATTAAAATTTAGATCTGGCTTAGTGTATGTCATAGGTCCTATTCCAAATCCATCATACTATGCAACCCGTCACACTGCATCATGACAAGACTTAGAGGTCTAAAAGTACCAGTATTACTAGAAATAAGATAATTTCAATGTTACATACTATTTGGGTTGGGGTAGTTAGTACCTTGTTCCCAGTGGTGATCCCTTTGTATCTTTATATGTGTAACTGATTAGTGCTTTCAGTCCCAGGGTCAATGAAAATGGGTTATCAAAAAATGTACATGATTTATGTAGCTACACATACTATTTTGCAGCTTTTGTACATAATTTTACAGCCAATTTCTGGTTTAAAATGAAATGGAATGAAATTTGGAGAAATTTTGAATTAAAATATACAGAAAATTAGATCTCCTGAATGCAAATTCACTTAGCCTATCTATGCTGAGATCTACAGACTAGACTAGTCATGAGACTGAACATTCCTGGGAAGAGTTGATGTCCAGCAGAATTTACTACTACTAGTTTGCAACAAAAATGGTAAAGTGCTTTAGTTAACTTACAGACTTTAGGGGGCTCAGAGCAAGATCCCAAGCTTTCTTCATTACCAAGCTTGGATCAGCTTGTCTAATTGCATCTGCATGAACTTGTGTGATGGAGCTGAGATATCCAGGTGGTGATGATAATGCTTCTATTCCTCTTTCACCTCTCCTTCCAGTTAAATCTATTGCCCACCGTCTTTTAGACTGACTTTTTCCAGACATTTCTCAAAAACTATAAACTTTAAACTTCAAAAACTGAAATAATGATGCTACTGTGTAAATTTATAGTGCTGAAGAATAGGCCTAATCCAATTGCAAACTATTTTTGTATCTGAAGATGGATGATAAAACAAGAACTATGTTGGAACATCATTAATGTCCCCTCCTATATTTGTGACCTTAACCTTTGGTACAAGAACTTGAGTCTTCCTTGCAATGCATCATCTTGTGATGGTACATACTATACATACAGTATATGAAGTTTCATCAATTTATGTTGAGTGGCTCGAAAGTTATGGCATGGACACAAAAAGTTCCCTTTGATTTTTGCTCATGACACTTAATCCTATGATGATTTATAGGTATATTTGTGGTTTCATCAATTTATGTGTAGCAGTTCAAAAGTTATATCATGGGCCTGGACACAAAATGGGCATTCCAAAAAAAAAAAAAAAAAAAAAAAGGTGTGTTTCACATATTACTAAATTTCAAACTGTCATATCTTAGTCCCTGATTCAAATAAAAGAATGATTTAAAAATCATCCAAATGGAAATTCCCAAAGAATAAACCATTATAAGCACAAAAAACACCTAGAATCAATGAATAAAAAGTTTCAGATAATTTTTTTCATTTTGGGGACCACCTCACCTTGATATAAATGAAAAATCTTTCTTTGAATGAAAGTGAGCTTCAACTCTCTCTCCATCAGTGGAAAGTGAGAAAAAACTGTTTTAGTAGCTGTATAAAGGTGGGGTTTTTACATTTGAATATTGCTAATTTCACTGAACTCCAATTTGGCCCAGAATCAACACTCATTCAAATATAATGTTATAATGTTTCAGACCAACAAAGACCCTAGAATCAACTCATGGCTGGTCTACCTAACTGTGTTTGTAATTGTGTATTGTGCATGTCCTCCATGGTGGTGGAGAGGACCTACAATTTTATGTGGGTTCTGAACCACAAAAGCCTTAATTTTACTACCTTAAACTATACCCAATCTATCAACATTCGTCAGCCAGACTCCTTACTGAGCAGATGCATTCCCTGGGTGGCTCTCTGATATTGTTTCTAATTTTGGATATTGCCAATAAATTTACTGTTGGAAAGTTCTGAATTTTATATACTTGCACTTACATTCACATTGTTATAGTTAACTGAATATTAGTGGTTTTTAGCAATTTAGAAGTTTTCATAGCATGCTGGCTTAATTTAATTTAAACTTGTGATGGTTATAAACGTTAACTACTTTAACTTGCACAATGCTGTTGCAGAGAGCGTCGTGTGCTAGATGTGGGGTTAATCGGTGGTATACAGATTTTAAAGATTACAATGGCGGTCCTAAGGCAATTACCGAGAGATTGGTTTGTTTCTTTTGAGAGTTAAGCAGAGATAGTTGATTTAAAATGTAGTGTATGCAAGGTGACTGAAAGACTTGCAATGTTTGATGAGGGCAGAAGTAAGTTTAAGTTGAAGGGTGAGGTTATGAACCTAGTTTCTAGAATAGGTAGCTTATCAGGAAGGTTAGACAGAGTTGAGGACAGGGTTAAGATTGGTCCAGAATTAGTAGATGGGGAGGGATTTAGAGTAGTTAAGGGTGGAGCGAGGCCACATACGTTAGGTGATAGGAATCTCCCCCCACCCTATCGAGGTTTCAAACCCTTTCACCCAGTTCAATAGGGATGTGAATGAGGGGTAAATGATTTTAATTGGGGATTCCTTAGTGCGTCATATGGATAAGGAGTTCGTTGAACAGAATCCAACCAAGAGGAGGCGGGTCTGTCTACCAGGGGCCATGGTTGACAGAATTAGAGATGAAGTAGATAGGATTGATGTTGCCTACCATCACTTGATGTTAGTGACAATGGTAGGGGGCAATGACTCGTATAGGCCCGATATGAGAATGCTTGATCTTTTGGAAATATATATGGGGTTAATTAGGTCCCTGAAGGTAAGGTCAGATAGGTCTTTAGTTCTAGGTTTTACCCCTAGGCACGGTTTAAATTTTAGGATTATATCAAAAACAATATTTTTGAACACTAAACTAGAAGAGATTTGTGCTCAGGAAAATGTACCCTTCATAAAGCTGTGGTCAGAATTCAGTGATCCTAGCCTTTTTATAAAAGATGGAGGTGCATTTCAATGAAATAGGGAATGCTAGGCTAGGTAGGTTAATCATTGAGAATGTCCAAAAGCTGTACAGGTCGAAGCCCTCTTTAAATGTTGTGGGTCCGGGAAATGCCAGCCTGACGTGAAAAATAGTTTAAAATGCTGATCCGTAGTAAAAATAATTTAAATGTCTTTTATTGTAACGTGCGTAGTATTAGAAATACATTGAATGAATTTAAGGCAATTTATTCCAGGAACTACGATATAGTTGCTATAACCAAAACATGATTAAATACTGTAACTTGGGACTTGTTGGGGAAACTTGATATACCGGTAGCGGGTTTTAAACTTTTTACTAATGATAGGTTACATAGGATTGGTGGTGGCATTTTGTTGTACATTGATAATTCCCTTATGACTATCGAGGTTAAGATAGATTTTCCAGCAGCAATTAATGTGATATGCATTGAAGTTAGGGTGCCTAGTATTAGCTTTAATTTTGTTTTGTTTATAGACCTCCCATTCAACCCCTTGATACCGATACTAGACTTTACACACTTCTTAGTAACTATTAATAATCAGGATAGTATAGTTGTTATTATTGTTTAGCTGATCAGCCCACCCTGATTGAGCAAGCCAGTGGCACACAGGTAACCGATCGCCCTCTCTGGAGTGGACCAGAGGTTCAGCGCACTAGTGATGTTGTGTTGTGTTCTATGTTGTGCTAGAGCGGTACAGTCTGTCATAATGTGTTCAATTGTTTGTGGTGTGTCCTGGCACAGGTGGCAGGTGTCGTCTGTGGAGTTGTCTAGTCTGTGTTTATATGTCCGTAAGTTGGGGTGATGTCCACATTAGAATCATGCTAAGTTAACTCGATCCAATCTGCTCAGGCTGATCTCTGACCTGTTAATGGGTGGCAGCTTCATACCTAGGACCGCATTCAGACCGAGTCGTGTCAGTGCTTTGTGGGTTAGGTGTGTGTGTGTGTGTGTGTGTGTGTGTGTGTGTGTGTGTGTGTGTGTGTGTTTTCTGTACTGTGTGATGTCTGTGGGGCATGATATGGAATGGAGTATTTGGTTATAATCTCTCTCTGGTGTTACCTTAATGGTGTCAGGTGTTGGTGCATGATTGTACATGTAGTGGCAAGGGTGTTGTGGGTTAGTTGTCGCTGCTGCCATGAATTGTGTTCCCCTCATGTCTAAATGTTCCCTAACTTTCAGTATTTTTGTTTGTGTGTAGGTGTATTATTGGTGGTGTTTGAGTGCATCCTGTAATGATAGGAAGTGCGTTGTTTTGTATTGTCTGTAAGGTGTTTATGTGTGTGTTTGAGATAATGGGTGTCCAGCATGGGCTAGCATAGTCCATAATTGAGCAAATATATTGTTTGTATATGAGTGATGTTGTTTCCTGCTGGTGTCCAAAGTTTGTGCCTGTTAGTACCCTAAGCGTGTTAAGTCTTGACATATATTTGTTTTTGATGTCCTGAATGTGGTTTGCAAAAGATAATGATGTGTTGTATGTGACCCCAAGTATTTTGGTCCTGAGTGTGTGGAGTGTTGGTGTAAGCTGTGGAGTTATCTGGTGTTCTTTTGTGTTGCTTGTTAGCAAGGTGATCATTGATTTTGTGGGCGCTACTTTGAGTCTATTGCGTGTGAGCCAGTCTTGTATACTGTTTATGTATGTTTGTAGGTTATTTGTAGCAGTGTCGATGTTGTTGTGGGTGGGTGTTAGTGATGTCATCTGCATATGATGATAAGGTAAGCTTGTTATCTATGGGTGTTGGAATGTTATGCATATATAAGTTGAACAGTGTTGGTGAGAGAACAGAGCCTTGAGGGACACCATTCGGAAAAAGCTTGTTTTTGGATGACTTGCCATTAAATGTGACATTTCAGGAAGATACTCACGACACCTTTTGGTGTTATTGTGCATGTTTGTGTTGAGTATTTTGTTTATGAGAGGGAAGCGTGGGATAGCATCAAATGCTTTACTAATGTCTATTGTTGCTAATAGTGTACACTGAGCTGGTCATCTGGAGTTGATGCCATCCATGATGTGCTGCGTGAGGTTAGTGAGTAATGTTGTGGTTGAGTGGTGAGGTCTGAATCCATGTTGAGTAGGCAATAGTGGTATGTGTGGGTTGGTGATTTGTAAGATTAGTCTTTGTGTTACTTTGGAAGGTGTGCATAGTAAAGTAATGGGTCTATAGGAAGCTGGTTCTGTTGGATTTTTGTTTGGTTTGAATAGTATAATAATTTTACCTTGTTTCCATGTCAGGAATAATACAGTGTTGGTATGAATATGTGCTATTTGTGAGAGCTAGTATTCCTTGTGGGCCCAAGTGTTTAAGGTGTATGTTAGATATGTTGTCTGGTCCAGTAGCCTTCGAATTCTTAATGTTTTTGATGATCTTGGTGGTCTGGTCTGTAGGTTTTCTTGTGTCTGGCTGTTTGTTTGTCTGCATGTTTCTGGTTGTTGTCTCTGTTTAAGTGACTTATCTTTGCGTAGTGATTAACTAGAATGTTAGCTTGTTGTGTGTACATTGGGATATTATTTCGGCTGCAACAAATAGTCACGAGTGAGGTGTGAATGCCTCTGTTAGAGTGGGTAATGCTGTTTATAGTCTTGTATAGCCTGGATGTATCTGTGGGGTTGTTTAGTGTTGTTATATATTCCCCAAAGGTTTCTGTTTGTTTTTCTTTGAGTTTGTTGTTTATTTCTGTGTTGAGCTGTTGTATCTGTTGTTTTATGGCTTCTGTGTGTGGTGTTTGTGTGTTGTTACATTGCCTTAGGGTCATTCTCTGTCAGATCAACCAAAAAAAATTGAAATTAACACCCTCATCTCTCATATTTTGCTGAAATTTGGTTTATAGGGAGTTTGTGAGCCCTGAATCCATTTCTGAAATTATAAGGTCAATTCGACCAACGGTTCAAGAGATATGACCTCGGGCAATTTGAGGTCACTCGCGAGGTTACTAACATTTGGCGAGCCATAACTTGGGTAATAATTGTCATAATTATATAAAAGTATATATATTTAGAATCAGAAAATGACAAGGAATCCAAATATGCAAGGTTTAGAACTCTAGGTTGAAAAATAAAAAAGTTACACTGTAACCAAAATTTGAGGTCACGATTTGACCTCTGGGGTATCAAATGAGAATTTTTTTTTTAAATGTAAAAATGAAGGCATAGGCATTGGCTATTAGAATCAGCAAAAAAAAGTTTGTTTATGTTAGTATTTTTCATGTAACTAACATATAAGTGAACACCATATTCATAAGTTGTGCGTCAATTCTATCTATTTTTTCACACTTAAGCTCATAATTTGACCTATAGAAATTAAAATTACATTTTTTATAGATATAAAAAACAAAGTCAGAGTTCTTGACTAATAGAAACAATCATAAAAAGTTTGTTTATGTTGGTACTTTTCATGTAACTAACTTATAAGTGAACACCATATTTATAAATTGCTTGTCATTTCAAGGAATTTTTATATCTTAGCTATCAATTTGACCTCAAGCTCCAAGAATTTAATAAAAATTGTATTTCACTGCTAATCTACACTGGCAATAATAGTTATAATAGTGAAAGGGGAAGACTAAGCTCACATGTAGCCTAAACAAACCTGTTGAAACATGTTGCTACTTGTCTAAGTGCAGAATCAACACAGATAGTTGCAAAATTCCTTGTCTACAGGTTAGTACAGTTCCAGCCAGCACTGTGGGTGGCTGGTGGGTATGGTGTTTTAATGAGCCTCAGAGACTATCAAGGCCTAAAATATTAAGTGTATATAGCTATATATTTTCTAAAAAATATATATTACCTAATTGTAAATCCTATATCTTCACAGATCAAAATACAATGGTTCGGCACTTGAAATACTGCCAGGACCCTATTCAAAAACACAAGAAACGCATAACAATCAATCTTAGAAAAGTGACTGATGTACTTGTTGAAAAATGTGCTGGAAGAGTGAAAAAAGACTCATTGTTGTGTGTGAACTGCTGGACACTGATAATGAAAAACCCCACTATACTTAGTACCACTGAAAACAACGAGTCTGAGCAGGATTCAAATGAATCATCTACTATCAGTGGCTTGAGTAACATCTCTTCAATTCAAGATCTGGACAATGACAGTGATTGCTTGATAAAGGAAAATCCTTCAACTTCAGTTGAACCAGTTCTAGCATTTCTGGACCAAACACCAGTTAAAAAAGTAAGTAATAAATTAATATAATAACTTATACTTTACTACAAGGTCTGTTTGATCTACTATATAGCCAATTATATAGCATTTAAGGTACTATAATTAATATTTAATTACTAATATTCAGGTGTGTGAAACCTTTTTTTCTGTTCTTTTCAGAAGGGCTGTCATTAAGCCAGAAAAAGCGCAAGGCTCGTGGTAAGCTATCATCTGCTCAGAAACACCTGAAGGAGAGGCTAGAACTCAGTTATGGTGTTCAAATTACCGAGGAGGTAAGTGATACTTCAAAACCTGAAACTAAATCTGAAAAACATCTAGACAAATTAATGAATGAATTGAAACAGTCATTCCTGGAGAGCAAATGTCACCATCACAAACTACAAATATTGACACTCTCACCATACACAATTGAAAAAACAGCTAGTTTCTTTCAAACTACAACATACATGGTGAAAAGAAGCCATTCACTTAAATCAGAACATGGAATCCTTCCAAAGATTCCACTAATGAGCAAAGGAAAAGTGATATCTGAAGAACACAAAGATATAGTTAGAAGATTCTATGAGTCAGAAGAGGTTAGTCGTATGTGTCCTGGCCAAAAGGATTGCGTGAAAGTTATCAGTGCTGAAGGTGCAAAAACGATTGGTCTTCGGGAATTTAAGAGATGTTTGAACTATATAAAAATGATGAAAAGAATCCCAAAATAGGATTTTCCACATTTGCAAAATTACGGCCATCATATTGTGTGCTTGCCAGTAGTGGTGGGACTCATTCTGTCTGTGTCTGCACATACCATCAAAATCCAAAATTGCAGCTGGCTGCATTGGGAAAGAGGTCTTTCATACAAGGATCTTATGGATTACAGTGTCTGCAGTACAGAAAGAGAGACTTGCATGATGCAACTTTGCAATGATTGCCCAAGAGAAGAGGGTGTCCTGGATTTTCTTGAGTTACTTGACAGTGTGAAATCAGCTCCAAATGAAATATCTTACAAGCAATGGGTGACTGTTGACCGTTGTACAATGGTTGATAAGGTGGAGCCACTTCATGAATACTTATCATCCCTAAGCATGAAAATATCCTGCATGGTTCGTCATCACTTTGTTGCTCAGCAACAATCACAGTACTTCAAGCAGTTGAAAGAAACACTACCACCTCAGAGCGAGGTAGTTATAGTAGGTGATTTCTCTGAGAATTATTCTTTCATTGTCCAGGATGCTGCCCAAGGGTTTCACTGGGACAATTCACAGTGTACAGTTCACCCTTTTGTCATCTATTATAGATCATCTGCAGACCAGGAACTTAGCCATTTTAGTGTCTGTTTCTTATCTGCATCACTAAAACACAACACTATAATGGTTTACTCATTCATATTGAAGCTTATGACATATGTTAAATTCAGATGCCCACAATTGAAGAAGGTGCACTATTTCTCAGATGGATGTGCTGGCCAATATAAGAACAGATACAACTTCACAAATCTCTGTTACCATTGTAGTAGGGACCACTGATTAACAAATCATGGTAGTTGTGTGTTTTAACCTTCATCCTTTCTCTCCCATACAGGTTTGAATGCCATAACCCCCATAAAATCTAGCCCCATAGAATCTAACGTCAGAATTGTGGCTTAATGTTCTAAAAAGATAAAACAAACCACAAAAAAGGGGTTTTTTTTGTTTAAGAAGTCCTGAAATGGGTAGGCTTGCCAAATCTGAACAGGCCAACAAAGTGCACAGTGCGACTGGGTATACGTGTAATGTCGGTTGCTGAAGCTAGAAGTTAAGAAAGACAGAAATTAGATGACATTCATCTAGTGCGTTTGACTCCTTGAACTCGAACAATCATCCCCGAACCTTTTGAAAGTTTTAAGTGGTGGTACCTGCACATCAGTTAAGGCCAGGTATCAATAACACCTTGCCCTCCTTTCCATTTAGCCTAGTCAGGGATATTTAGGGTATAATTATTGTATGCGAACAAAAACAACTAAAAGAAGGACATTTAAGTTTCAAGATAAGGAATCAGGACGCAACTCCTCATTGTTTCTTGATTCATCTTGATTGTAACCCAAAGGAGCCTCTCTTGACCATTGTAATGCGAAGATAGATCACTTGCTTTGCCAAAATCCAGTTGTCTGTGACCATGTGTTAACATATATATGAAATTGTGCTCTTGCGATTGACACTGCGTGTACATTTGTGAAAGATATACCTTATTGCTTGTCTGCCCACTTACCTTAATGTCCTTGCTTCACCCTGCCTAACCCCCGCTTTTCTAACTTTTTCCTCCCTTTCATGTGTTGTATAGAATGTAAACTCCCCTTTCCCATCAATAAAGTTTGTCCATGGTTTTTCCTCTAGTGTGTTTTTCCAACCCGTTGAGGTTACAGTTTGATTTGGCTACGGCATTGTCATCGGGAATGTGGTGAGCATTTTTGTTTCCTTTTTCGTGGAATATTGGGAGGTCCTGAGGTTGGGTCAGTCCGGTGGGCATTGGGACACTTAACTAATCGCATTGTTTCTCTGTTCTGAGGATAACGAGGTCACGCCTGGAGGGTCGCGTCGGGATCAACGAGACTCCGGGAAGGTTTACCGCATCAGGGATTCTTAGAAGCCCGTCCTCCCTCAGCCAACGAGCCGCCTTTGGGTGTTTGGTTTTGAAGTAAGTCTTCTCCCCGTACCGGTAGACAAAAATTGCATGAAATAAAAATGTTGTCGGGTGGTTCACATTGACTCGGAACTTCATTGGTTTATTGGATAACCCCACCGCAACATTTTTGGTGCCCAGACCCGGGAACGGGAGGCACCCAACGTTGACGGCTTCGGCTTAGCACGGACGAAAAAAAAAAAAATAAATGTCAGATTTAGTTGAGCTCAAGACCCAGGTTGCCCAACTTGTTGACCTGGTCAAGGAGCAGAAACAACAAGCTCTAGAATCAGAGCAGAACTGGACGCAGCGGTTGGTGGACCTTGAAACGGTCTGGAAAGGAAAGTATGACCGGTTGTCCAAAGAAAATGATGATCTTGTGGCCCGACGTGAATACTGGCAAGAACGAATGGACCAACTGGAGAGAAAAAAGCAGCCAGAGAGGAACAATATGACGATCTTGTGGCCCGAAGTGAATACTGGCAAGGACGAGTGAACCAACTGGAGAGAAAACAGGCCACCAGAGAGGAACAAGAACTTCAGAGTGCCCGTCAGGAATATGAAGACCTTGTACCAGATAATGACATGGAGCAGAAGGTGGAGGTCAGAAAAGAGCCGTCCAAGGATCCTCGAACAAGGAAACATTCAGACGTCAGTTTCCACAGACCTCATAACCGCAGTTCCGAATCGTCTCATAATGAGGAGTCAAGCTCATCAGACGAAGTCAACGTCAAGAAGGAGGAAACGCGGCCTAGATACCCATCATCCAGAAAATATCATCATAGGGTCCCGCAGCGAACACCTATGAACGCTCCCGAATTGGATGACTTCAATGTCAATAGTGGGCGCTCCTTCCCTGAATATCTTGAAGCGTTTGAGCGCCACTGTGCCTCAAAATATAATTGTGAAAGACGAGATTGGACAGGAACGTTAGGAAAGCACTTGACCGGAAAACTTCAAGACTTGTACCATGCTTATGGGGGTTGTGGTGTCGAATATGACCACATGAAGGAAATACTGTTAACATGGCATAAGAGAATCAAGAAGACCGTGACCACTGGAAAGGTTGCCGAATTCAAGAATGCCAAAATGAAGTCAGGGGAATCTCCCGATGTATATGCGGGCCGATTGGAGACATTGGCACGAAGGGCATTCCCTCAGAAAGACATCGAGACCAGCAAGGAGTTAAGGAGGAAGTACCTCGAGACTGTCCCCTCAGCCCTGTCACAACACCTAGCGAGGATAATAACGGAAAACAAGACTCTGCACCAGAAGAAGGTCTACTGGTCCAACATTTTGGATTTTGTGGCCTTACAAGGAACTGAAAGTTCTGGGATTCCGACCATACCTGAACCAATAGAAGTCTTGCAAATGCAGGTCCCTGTTCAGGTTTCCGAAAATCTTGACACTTCCAGACAGGGATTTGTTCCTCAGAGCCAGCCACGACTAGGTAGGAATAGAGGGCGCAGTCGTCCACGAAGCAATGGAAATGGGACAAGCGTTTTCTCACGGAGGCAAGGAGGGTCAAGAGAAAACCAGCGAGGACAGGATCGCTCACGAAATCCACGACCAAATCAGGAAAGCAGTTACCGGCCAGGATCCTCGCCCCACCCTAGAGAACAACGACAACCCCGAACTCATGGCCAGAGGGAATCCAGCAACGGAGCAACAGATGAAGAGTGTCAGTGGTGTACCAGAAAAGGACATAACGAGGCCAATTGCCGAAGGAAGAATGGTGCCTGTTTGTTGTGTGGCGCGTTGGACCATTTTGTCCGTGAGTGCTCCAGAAATTCCCAGAGAACACCAACCCCTGACCCTACTGCCCGATATCATTGTTCCCGTTGTCAGGGGCCTCACCCTGGTATGTATTGTCCCGTGAGAAGTCAATATCAATCGACCTCAGGAAATCAAAATATGGAAGATCATGACGGCCAACCACCATCCCAGTCGGAAAACTAAGCATGTCCAACGAGGACAGGGACTCGTTGGAAAGGATTGTCACAATCCCTGATAATGATGACCACCCCAGAGCTAGATGCACCCCAGAGTTTGCCCCCCGAGCAACTGCCTTTCCTGAAGACCACTGGTTGTGTGACTCACCGGGCGATTTGAGAAGTCATGCTCTAGAGAAACCAGGGGAGCTTGGCCAACCGCCAACGACCCCTTTTGGAGCTTCTGAAACGATTTTTCACGAACAAGCGGCACCAGTTGTGGAACCTGATCTACCTACCCTTGATTTTCGAGGAGTTAAGTTTGCAGAGCTGGAGCCAGCAAATGTACTCACACTGGATGTCGTGATTAATAACACGATCATAAACAGTCTTATCGACACAGGGGCTCAAGTTAGTTTAATATCGGGAGGGCTGGTTGAGCAGTTGGGGTTGGTTCTGGATACCCAAGACAGGATACCTATTCGTGGGATAGGTAAAGACCTTGCATGCCACACTCTGGGGTCAATAAATATTGCACTTTCTCTACATAACATCGTCATGAAGCCTTGTACATTTCTGGTAATCCCGCATTTGGACACAAATTATCCACTTTTCCTCGGTCTAGATTTTCTAAGAAAGAATGGCTTGCAAGTAAATTTGTCCCGTCGAAGAATATCTGGAACTTGTGAGGATGGATCTAAATGGGATGTGTATTTGGGTTCAGGTGGGACAGAGTGTACGAAGCTTAGATACCAAGCTAAATGTTGGGCAGCTGAAAGTGTGCAAAGAAATGATTGTGGACCTGTTCGAGTGCCAGTAGAGTGGGAGGGGAGAGAAAGTGAATTGAATGGTCCTTGCGCATGTTCACAAGGGGCAAGCATGTGGTTTTATGATGGTAGTGCAGTGAATGCTCATTTAGGGGATAAGGTAATCGGAGTGCCAGGTATCATGAATGTTGAGCAACCGTCAGTTTTATTGTATACAAGGGGGAAGTCATTGGGAAAGATTAAAAAGGGAGACCTAATAGGATACATGTACACAATCGTTATACCTGAACATGAAAGTAATGTGCTCCAGTGTAGAACTGCGACGCAGGGAGATGTAGGCCCGAGTCAAGTGTCTCCAACTCTTCAAGATTGGACTCCAGAGCGTATACAGTCAGGAATAAGCCTGGATGGGTTAACCCCAGACCAGAAGGAAAGTGTTCATCGCCTGTTGGAATCCCGAAAGGAAGTATTGAGTCGTGGAGATGCCGATGTTGGTGCAGCAAGAATGACCCCACACCGCATCGAACTCTACGATGAAACCCCAATTTTTCAACGTCCAAGGAGATTCCCAGAACCTATCACACAGGTAATTGAAGATCAGTGTCAAGAACTTCATGAACTGGGTATTATTGAACCTACTACTTCACCATGGAGTGCTCCGGTAGTCCCGATTAGAAAGCCGGATGGTTCCATCCGGTTATGCGTTGACTATCGCAAGTTGAATAAAATTACCAAGCCAGATAGGTTCCCGATGGCCAACCTTACTGATTCGGTATATAGTCTCCATGGAGTAAGGTACTTCACGACCCTAGACCTTGTCCGCGGCTACTATCAAATGCCCATTGAAGAGGATAGTCGTGACTATACCGCATTCTCAACACCTCATGGCCATTGGCGGTTCAGAAAACTCAGTTTCGGCTTGAGGAATGCTCCATCAGCTTTTCAACGTGAAATGCAGGAAGTCCTGAAGAGTTTTTCCAGAAAGAACGTGCTGGTTTATATTGATGACATCTTGATTATGGAAAAGACTTTTGCAGCTCACCTGAAGTTAGTAGGCAGTGTTTTGAAAGTCCTGGAAGATCATGGGATTAAGATCAAGCCTCCAAAGTGCAGATGGTTCAAGTCAAAAGTACCCTTCTTAGGGCACACAGTTAGCTCTAGTGGATTATCAAAGTCTCCAGAATATATGGAAAAGGTTAGTAACTTCCCGAAACCTACCACCATTCGTGAATTGAGGGAATTTCTTGGACTCATCAACTTCCAACGAAAATTCCTACCGCAATGTTCCCCTCTCGCAAAACCCTTGTCAGAGCTCACTGGTAAATCCGCTTCGACTAATCTTCAATGGACATCTGAAATGGAGTCTTCTTTTGATGCACTCAAGACTGAGATGCAGAGGGAGATAGAGCTTGCATTTCCAGATTATCGGGAAACTGCCGAAAAGATAAACCTATGGGTGGATGCCTCTGCTATCGGCGCCGGAGCATGCTTAACTCAAGTTCAAGATGGGAGGGTTAGGATTATCGCACATGCCTCCATGACCTTCTCGAAACCCCAACGTAAATATTCCGTGACTGAACGCGAACTAGCCGCAATGCGATGGGGTGTGAAAACTTTTCGCGCCTTCTTATATGGCATCCCTTTTGTCTTAAATACGGACCATCAGGCTTTATTTTACCTCCACAACATGAAACTGGTAAACGATAGAATTGCTCGGACGCTAGAAGACCTGGCCGAGTTTGATTTTGAACTCCATTACATACCAGGAAAAGAAAATCAAGCTGCTGACACTTTATCACGCCATTTCCAGACACCCCAGGAAGATGGGACAGAAGTGACCCCCACTGATTTTCCAAAGGGATTAATGGTGCTTTTTAAACCAGACGGAGGGGGTGACTCATTAATCGAATGTCTCTTGCATGTCTTGACTCAAGTTTTGGAAAAGGAATGTCCGGACAGTGTCACCTCGCTCAGGAAGCAGCTCGTGGGTGAACTGATGACGAAACCCTCACGATATAAGATCCAATTGAATGCAAAGAAAAAGCAAAGTCTTCGGTTGATGACGTTGGCTGGTCAGCCCATGACTCTTGAAGTTTTGCTGGTTTGCAGTCATTTATACAATCTGGATATTGTCCTGCATTTTGGTTCAACTCATCCCCTCGTGTTTCAAGTCCCCGCAGGAGTGGGGGATGATAGCAGAGAAAGGGTACACCTTCAGTGCTTGGGTGGGATACACTTTAACTTGTTGCAGGAAACGAACACATTCCACGCTAATAACCTGTCGCTCATAAACACCATTAATTCTTATGACGCCACTGACTCAGATCCGGATCCAGTGAACCCAATTATGGATAGCCATGAAAACCCTGATCCTCAGGGGCAGGAGGTTAACCTGCATTTTCCTGAGTATCAAGTGGATATCGTATGTGCTCATTCGTCTCGATCTAGAGCAATTGTTCCTCTTGAATGCAATGGCCAGACTTATTGTGCTCTCGTGGATTCCGGAGCTGAGATTAGTTTGGTGTCTGAGACTACCTGGAAAACCATATTAGGTGAGCAGGAAGATTACTCAAAAGACATAATTGTAAATATACAAGGGATGGCTGAACGTCGGGTCATGGTGACCAAATTCGTAAATTTGGATGTATCATTGAGAACGCAAGTGAAAGCAAAAGACCATCCATTTGCTATCATGGATGATGGTTCTCTCCCATCATGCTTTTTGCTTGGAGCAAATTTCATGACTACTTCAGGACTAGTGCTAGATCTATCCAATGATAGCGTCCTGAAGGAGGGAGAAGTGGTCGCTACCTTCTTGGCAACGGCAGTAGACCCATCAGAGGGTCCTGAAGTGATCATTATCGGAAACGTTAGGCCGTATTCTCTTCTCGAACGGGTTAATGTTGAAACATTGCAGAGAAACGATCTAGACTTGCGCAGGCTTAGGAATTATCTAGGGAGAAGGAATGCGAATGCCCGTTGCCCGAGAAACTTATCTCGGTACAACCGCTATCTTAAAGACATCTATATAGAAAATGGGATTCTAGTTAAATACGACTCGTTAGATCTTGAACTGTATCCACAGAACTTGATCTCATTTAACTTCCTGATTGAACTTGCCATCAGTGTCCATCTTGAAATGGCCCATGTTGGCCGTAATAAAGTCCTGGAAGTTCTTTCTCGAGACGTATTTCATCCTCGATTGTATCAGGTTGTACAGGAAGTGGTCACGTCATGTTCACAGTGCCAACTGAACAAAGTCTCAAGTCAAATTAAGGGTCCACCTACCTTAAAGATCATGACCAGGTCACCTTTTGAATTGGTGGCTGCCGACTTGGTAGTGTTCCCAAAGACGTCTCGAGGGAACATTGGTTGTCTGGTAGTCGTAGACCACCATTCAAAGTGGGTGGTAGCCATCCCAATCATGAATAAGACTTCCCGCACCATCGCAAGATTGTTCGAGACCCGTGTCCTGCCTACTTTGTTGAGGAGGCCATGTCGGTTATTAACCGATAATGGGCCTGAATTCAGGGGTCAAGAATTTGAGCAAATGTTAGCTCAGTATGGCATCGTTCATGTTTTTACGACACCAAATCGTCCTGAAGGGAATGGGGCAGTCGAGAGAGTCAACCGTACCATTGGAGAGTTTCTTAGAAACCTTGTTCAAGGTCCTAGCTCATGGGATTTACATCTTCCCAGAGCCATCATATCATACAATGGTACTGTGCATACGGAGTTAACGATGTCTCCAGCGCAATTTTTATTGGCTAACTCGCATCCAGACCCAATTCCAGCCCTTATCTCGGCTCAGATTCAAGGACAATGGGTTCCTGGTCACCCTAGTTTTTGTTCCTTCTCTAGAGGACAGCTGGTGATCAGGAAGGTAGTCCAAAAGGGGCACCTTGTCATGAACAAGCTTCTCCCCAAATATTGTGGCCCATTTTGTATTGATCGGGTAGAGTCAAATGGAGTCACTTATGTGATTTCTCCAGCCTACCCAAATGACCAACCATTCTTAACATCATCACGTGCCCATCACACACAGTTACGCGCTTGGAAGGAGGCTCCTATTTTTCTCAGGAACCATCCAAGCTACTCCCGATTGGTAAAACTTCCCTGGGTTATCCCAGAAGATCAGCCTGATGTACCTGATCAGGAATATTCTTGTCCGAATGAAGTCCCAAACTATGCCTATCTGTTCGAAAAGTCATCTGAAGAAAGTTTGTGGGATTCTTCTAGTGATTCTCATGATGAGGTGGAATCGGGAAAGCAGGGGGTACCCTTGGTGCATCCTTGGATTTCTGTAGCGCTGGACTCTTCTGGGGAGTCTTCCAGTGAATCATCGGAGAGTTCACTTGGTTCAACTGAACCGGATTTCTCAGGTTTTCCTGGCACTTCTCCAAGGTTGTCAGAGTCTCCTGATAGTCGTCGAGATTTCTTGGGGTTTCCTGACAATCCTCCGGATTTCTCAGGCTTCCCCGATGCCTCTATTGTTAGGCCCATTCTCAGACCGGAGTCGCGAGTGGGAAAAGTCACATTCCGAGATTGTCCTGAACTGCCCAGTAGTGATTTGGATAATGCGATTGGTGAGATGTCGCCGATTCCCCATGTGACTGGCCAGGCACGGGAACCGCCCGTGGATGATAAATTGGGTAGTTGTGATAGTCCACCTCACCATAGTTCCCCTTGTAGTGTCGCTGGGTCAAGTGGTTTATCTTCTCCAGACTCTTCCTCCCTAGTGAAATCGTTAGAGGTAACTCTAGAGTTCATACAGGAGGATAGGGAGGAGATATACCAGTTATTGGAAGGCCAGATAAGTTTGTGTGAACAGGGTCTTGATGCTGGTCATGAGGATGGGCGCCCGATTAGATTGAGTCTGTCACCCATGAGAGAGCTGGTTTTAGAGGGACGTGCCCTGATTCAGGAAAAACCGGAGGAGATCTCGAGAGCGATTGGTGGTCACCCGAAGATGGCTGGGGGAGGTGCTCCCGGCATTAACCGGCAGTTCTCCTCCACAAACCCGCTCCCGCGGACCAGTCATGGATCTTTCCCACGTCCCGAAGAAACCAGTTGAGTATGACCATGACTTGCATCGGTAGATTCCGGAATATTATCATGTGAATGTGTTTGGGTTATTTATGTTTAAACTTTTTAGAATTGCCAGTTCAAAATCAGTAGTTCCATGTTTAATAAAGTTAGCTAGTTAGAATCTATGTAAAATGGAAAGGAAATTCTAAGGATTTTTGTGAATTAATGTAAATAGATTATTGTAAGGCATTGCTAAATGGAAGGAGAGATTTTGCTAGGGATGGTATTTGGATCTGTTGGGACGAGAGTGGTTCCCTGGTGGATTGGTCTTTTTGAGTGGCTCTGCCGCTCGAAGGGGGGAATGTAGTAGGGACCACTGATTAACAAATCATGGTAGTTGTGTGTTTTAACCTCATCCTTTCTCTCCCATACAGGTTTGAATGCCATAACCCCCATAAAATCTAGCCCATAGAATCTAACGTCAGAATTGTGGCTTAATGTTCTAAAAAGATAAACAAACCAAAAAAAGGGGTTTTTTTGTTTAAGAAGTCCTGAAATGGGTAGGCTTGCCAAATCTGAACAGGCCAACAAAGTGCACAGTGCGACTGGGTATACGTGTAATGTCGGTTGCTGAAGCTAGAAGTTAAGAAAGACAGAAATTAGATGACATTCATCTAGTGCGTTTGACTCCTTGAACTCGAACAATCATCCCCGAACCTTTTGAAAGTTTTAAGTGGTGTACCTGCACATCAGTTAAGGCCAGGTATCAATAACACCTTGCCCTCCTTTCCATTTAGCCTAGTCAGGGATATTTAGGGTATAATTATTGTATGCGAACAAAAACAACTAAAAGGAGGACATTTAAGTTTCAAGATAAGGAATCAGGACGCAACTCCTCATTGTTTCTTGATTCATCTTGATTGTAACCCAAAGGAGCCTCTCTTGACCATTGTAATGCGAAGATAGATCACTTGCTTTGCCAAAATCCAGTTGTCTGTGACCATGTGTTAACATATATATGAAATTGTGCTCTTGCGATTGACACTGCGTGTACATTTGTGAAAGATATACCTTATTGCTTGTCTGCCCACTTACCTTAATGTCCTTGCTTCACCCTGCCTAACCCCCGCTTTTCTAACTTTTTCCTCCCTTTCATGTGTTGTATAGAATGTAAACTCCCCTTTCCCATCAATAAAGTTTGTCCATGGTTTTTCCTCTAGTGTGTTTTTCCAACCCGTTGAGGTTACAGTTTGATTTGGCTACGGCATTGTCATCGGGAATGTGGTGAGCATTTTTGTTTCCTTTTTCATGGAATATTGGGAGGTCCTGAGGTTGGGTCAGTCCGGTGGGCATTGGGACACTTAACTAATCGCATTGTTTCTCTGTTCTGAGGATAACGAGGTCACGCCTGGAGGGTCGCGTCGGGATCAACGAGACTCCGGGAAGGTTTACCGCATCAGGGATTCTTAGAAGCCCGTCCTCCCTCAGCCAACGAGCCGCCTTTGGGTGTTTGGTTTTGAAGTAAGTCTTCTCCCCGTACCGGTAGACAAAAATTGCATGAAATAAAAATGTTGTCGGGTGGTTCACATTGACTCGGAACTTCATTGGTTTATTGGATAACCCCACCGCAACACCATGAAGAGGATTTTGGTCTGTCTTGTGAATGGCACTTCTTTGCTACATCCCATGGCAAAAATGCATGTGATGGGATTGGAGGAACAGTGGAAAGAGCTACTGCTCGTGCCAGTTTGCAGAGAACTACAGAGGCAAATTCTTACACCAGAACACATGTTTCAGTTTTGTGAAGAAAACTTGAGCAAGAAGATAAATTTTTTCTTTGTAACTACAGCTGATTTGAAAGATGCAGAAGAACGGTTGGAACATTGATTCAAGGATAGTAGGGCTATTCCTGGAACTCAGAAATATCATAGATTTGTTCCCCTAAACAAGGAAGAACTGATGGTGTATCCCATTTCAAGTGGCATTGGAGAAAAGAAAAGAATAAGGAAAAGTCATTTTACTAATGAACCTGCAATGCTTGGTAACCTAAAATGTGTCAAACCAGGAGAGTATGTTGGCTGCATTTATGACATGCAAGTTTGGTATGGAATTGTGGAGGAATATTGTGAAGAGTTTGATGATTTCACTGTGAACTTTCTACATCCCTCTGGGTCATCAGGATCAAGTGCATATTATTATCCATCAAACAAGGATTCATGTGCAGTGCCAGGACATCATATATTAACTGTAATGAGTTGTCCTACCCTAAGAGGCGGCAGCAGAATTCAATACATTTTTCCACAAAAAGAAATTGATGAGAGCATCGAGCATGCAAAAATTGTATTAGGCTAGCACATGAATCCTCTAAGTAGGTCTTCCCCTTTCACTATTATAACTATTATTGCCAGTGTAGATTAGCAGTGAAATACAATTTTACATTTTTTGCCTTTGTTTTTATATCTATAAAAAAATGTAATTTTAATTTCTATAGGTCAAATTATGAGCTTATGTGTGAAAAAATAGGTAGAATTGACGTACAACTTATGAATATGGTGTTCACTTATATGTTAGTTACATGAAAAATACTAACATAAACAAACTTTTTTTGCTGATTCTAATAGCCAATGCCTATGCCTTCATTTTTTACATTTAAAAAAAAATTCTCATTTGATACCCAGAGGTCAAATCGTGAACCTCAAATTTTGGTTACAGTGTAACTTTTTTATTTTTCAACCTAGTTCTAAAACTTGCATATTTGGATCCTTGTCATTTTCTGATTCTAAATATATATACTTTTATATAATTGTGACCATTATTACCCAAGTTATGGGTCGCCAAATGTTAGTGACCTCGCAAGTGACCTCAAATTTCCCGAGGTCATATCTCTTGAACCGTTGGTCGGATTGACCTTATAATTTCAGAAGTGGATTCAGGGCCCACAAACTCCCTATAAACCAAATTTCAGCAAAATCTGAGAGATGAGGGTGTTAGGCACTGGTTGATCTGACAGAGAATGACCCCTTATGAGGTGGGCTATTTCTCTAGTGTAATTTGGGGTGTATTTCCTAATGTTGCCCTGGGTATGTATTTGTTTGCATTATTGATGATCTGATTAAATGTCTTGAGTGTTGTATTGATGTTTATGATGGGTGTGCTGTTTATGTGGTGAATTGTTCCTCAGTCTGTATTTTGAACTGTTCCCAATCAGCTTTCTTGTAATTTCTGTAAGTGTGCCTAAGACTGTTGGGGCAGAGTGTAGAATGTATTGTAATGATGATGGGCATGTGGTCTGATGACAGTTGTTTTTCTGTTCTCCAGTGTTGTGTGTGTGTGTGTTTGTGTGTTCCAGTGAGGGAGAACAGAACATTATGTCTGGGGAGGAGTTTGAGTATCTTGCTTGATGTGGTATGTGCATATGTTCTTCTATATTGTTAAGAATGAAGAGGCTGTTTAGTTGTGTGGCTATGTTGGCACCTCTGGTGGTGCTTTGGTTGTGCAGGTACCAACTAGTGTCTTTAGCATTGAAGTCTCCTCCTAAGATGAGATTAGTGGGAGAGGCCAGATTCTGTAACTGTGGATTGTAATTGGCTGGCACCTGAGGTGAACTATCTGATGGGATGTAAATGTTGATTAGTGTGGTGTTGTGTTGTGTTTTGCGCATGTTTTAATGTTAACTGCCTGTATTTCTATTGTGTTATCTGCTTGGATTGTGTTTGTAATGTTTTGGGTGGTATCACTGTAGCTAATGCTTTTACGTATGTGTAAAAATGAACAATGAATAATCAATATTCATTTTTACATAAGAACCAAAATCGCTTAACGCGAGTTTGGATAAAATATTTATTTGTAGCTTTCTATTTTCATTTGTGTCAACCCTACAATCTACCATTTCTATGGTTTAGTCATATCCATTTTTCATTTGTTATAGAAGTTATTATAATTAATTATGATTGTCTTGCATCTCACCCTAGACCCTAGATTATGCCCCACAAACACCTTTAAATGGGAGACCCATAATGGGTGCACACACATTTCTACATTACTGTACAGTCTTTACAGCCACACCTACACTTTTCCTCGTAAGTGTATATATTGTAATGTATATGGTTGTAAATTTGACTTGGTCCGCAATCGATATGAACCGTGACTTGATGGATACCGTAATGAAATTGACTGGATTCTTTGGATCTGATATATTTGCATGTCCATTATATAATAGATATAGAGTGTAACATATTTGTGGATAGTAGTCTATTATGACTTGATCCTCTGGATCGAGAGATTCTATCTTTAGTTTTAAATCGATAATTAATTATTTTTAAATTGATAATGTATATGGTTGTAAATTTTGACTTGGTCCGCAATCGATATGGAACGTGACTTGATGGATACCGTAATGAAATTGACTGGATTCTTTGGATCTGATATATTTGCATGTCCGTTATAAATAGATATAGAATGTAACATATTTGTGGATAGTAGTCTATTATGACTTGCTCCTCTGACCGAGAGATTCTATCTTTAGTTTTAAACCGATAATTAATTATTTTTAAATTGATAATTATTTAGTTTCGTAAAAATTGGTCGTTGCCAATTTACCGGCAGTTTTTAAATAAGTTTCTTATGTTCTTGTGGTTCGGAACCCACGTAAAATTGTAGGTCCCCTCCACCACCACGGAGGACATACACAATACACGATTACAAACACAGTTAGGTAGACCAGCCATGAGTGGATCCTAGGGTCTTTGTTGGTCTGAAACATTATAACATTGCATATAACAAGATTGGAACCCGTAGTTGTACTTCTTAGTCATTAATACCCACTCTTTGTCTCTAATTCGTTCTTGTAAATCTCCCTAATAATGATTTGTACTATACGTACAAATTCAATAACTATGATGTCTAAAGTAACAATTCTCTTCACGTTTTCATACCGCCAATACTGAATCATCCATTTGGTATGTGGATATCTTTCATGTTCAATATATGGTAAATTCTTTAATAGTAAAAACTTCATTCTCTACACATCATTATTTATATTGTGTCCTACCTATTGTCTACTGATGCCTAGCCTATCAACCTATCAGTCCATATATTACGCACACAACCTATTGTTACGTACATGTAAAATACATCCACATGTATTTTTTTTATTTTAAGTGCGTTCACCCCTCACAAATTCATAAATGCTTGGATAAGTGGTCGAATGCTTCTGAGATAAAAATCTCCTCTTGCTCTGATCCAAATTTATAACATATTATAACATAATATAACATATTATGTTGTATATAAATTATCTTGTATGTGCTCATGTACTTGTGTTGTACTAACCATATATAATAACCATATACAGGGTGTCCCAGAATTAACTATCTATTTCAATGAAATCGGACAAATTTTTTAAAAACACACTTTTATTTATGTTTAATGTGTGTTAAAAATATATAAATTTCTAAATTTTTTCAGAATTTTATTTTCAGAATTTTTTCATTATCTGGTCCAATGAAAGACCGTCTGAAGTCATAGAATGGCAAAGACACTCTCCAAAAGTTAACGTGTGGCTTGGAATGACCAAATCCAAAATTTATGGCCCATTCTTCTTTGCGGAAGCAACTGTAACAGGTACCGTCTACCTTGATATGCTTCAGCAGTTTCTCGAACCACAGCTTCTTTTTGATGGCATTCTTGATAATGTTGTGTTTTAACAAGATGGAGCACCATGTCATTATGCTCTAATTGTTCGAGAATACCTCAACAGACGCCTTCCGAATCGGTGGATTGGACGTGGAGGACCTCGACCTTGGCCTCCGCATTCTCTGGATTTGACACCCCTGGATTTCTTTGCATGGGGTTTCATAAAAACAAAGGTTTATCGCCAAAAGATCAATAGTTTAGCTGAACTTAAAGAACACATCCAGTTGGCAGTGCGGGAGATAACACCTGAAATGCTTCAAAATGTGTTTCGCAGCACTGAGGATAGATTTGAAATTTGCAGAGATACAGACGGTGCACATGTTGAAACTTCTCAATAAAGTTTTGACTTATGATTTATAAATCTATTTGTTTTTGTATCATAATTTAGTAATAAACACAAAATTATGTCAGTTTTTATTAAATTTGTCCGATTTCATTGAAATAGATAGTTAATTCTGGGTCACCCTGTATAATAACCATATATAAATATATAAAAACAAAGTTATAGTAACTGTTTAATTGTAATTAACTGTAATACTTTAATTTAATATAACATAATGTACTTTAATGAAAATGTAATTAATAATAACTTGTAATGTACTTCAATGAAACTGTAATTAAATGTAATGACTTAATATATAATGTAAGAATGTACTTTAACAGAACTGTAATGGACAATCATACGCGAATGTGAAGTAATCCATAATCGCAATCATAATTGTAATAAACCCAAATGAAAATGTACTCAGTTGTGTACTTAAATTGTACTTATGTACTACTATGAAATGATATCGCCTTCAGAAATGAAGACTCAGCAAAAAAAATACGATTATTTTTTTTTATTTGGAATCTTTCAAACATCTGATCATGTGTTTAAAAGGGGGGAACTTAACCTTCAACTGCCTTCCCCCAACATTTAGGCTTATGATACATGAATTTGTAAAATGAATGACACTTGATTACGGGACTCTGCTTTGGTCACTGCTACGAGACTCGCTTGTTAGCAGCCTCGCTGCGGGGAGGGGGCAGAGGCCCCTTGCCTCCTTAACTTTTTAGATTCCGGCCTGAGCCATGGTCGAAAGAGGTCGAACCTCTACCCCTGTAAAATTCAGACCACTACCTGTAAATTTGTAAGAAGTAAATTACAGTAAGAGAAACTTTTTATTTTCCCCCTCGAGTTGGGCTATCTTCAGAGGAACTTAGTCAGTAAAGTCGATAAGTTATAAAAGAAAAGTCGATAATTTTAGTCTCAGAGAAAGTATCAGAGAATTATAGCAAGAGAAGAATTAATAACTGTCGACCCTAAAGCGAGAGAAAAGAATTAGAATGTTATAGAAGAAATATCCGTTGCTGCCTCCCAACTAGAACCCCCGTCAATTCGAACCACCCAGGGCCATAGACGGAGGGGTTAACAGAGTGGCGACCCTATAGCCAGGATAAGCATTTGGCGACCCTACCACCAAGATTAGAAGAATATTTTAAGAAGAGGATTTTAACAAACTGGTGACCCTTTGCCCAGGACATGACTCCAGATTTGAAAAAATTTACTGGAGCACAGCTCTGAATTTACTTTTTTTCCCCTTACGCCACTAGATAGGTTAATGATAGTAAACTCTTGAATTGACGACATACCAATTACAAATTGTTTTAGCTAACCATAATAATACAATAATGTACAGTTTATAACTCACCTTAAGTTTATTTATTCATTGCAGCAGCAACAGTGGACGATGTTAGACCTTGCATGTAGGCATTTGTTGTGAATTTACCGCCATGTATGCTTAGCCACTGATCAATGGCTTTCTGTGTGATCATTACAGCAGATCTAGTGCCTGGA
Organism: Bathynomus jamesi; assembly: GCA_023014485.1. Classification (NCBI taxonomy): domain Eukaryota; kingdom Metazoa; phylum Arthropoda; class Malacostraca; order Isopoda; family Cirolanidae; genus Bathynomus; species Bathynomus jamesi. The sequence goes on along the minus strand of JAJOZX010000649.1, from coordinate 842,084 downwards.
GCTGGACCCTCCTTCACAATTCTGCACAGCTTAGTCAAATGAGATGGCTTAATGGATCCTTTGTGTTCAACAATGTAACCAAGAATGGAGAATGTCCCTTCAGCTGGTGCTTCACTCCAGGCAGTTGATCCATCTTTATCAAAATGCTTTAATCTCTCTCTGATTCCTTTCCACAGCTGTTCTATATATTCTGTCAGCCAATTTATCACTGAGTCTTTTGTAAAACTACTTTCAAATCTGGTTCTGGATGGTCTAGCAACTTCAGCAACCTGGTAGTAATCAGAACGTTTCTTGATGTATTTGTAAACTTCATTTAGGATGTAATCCTCGGCTGTTAGTTCCTTTTGCTGCCCTGTGGTATCGTGCTTAAATTCAGAAACTACATCATTTGCATTTCCTCCATTAGCTAATTTGGAAATTGTTTCCATCACTCTTAACATAACAGTTTTCCCTCCTTCTTTATAAAATATATTTTCTACAAATTCTGCACTAACTGTGGTTTTTTGAGCTACTTGCAACATAATCTTTGTTACATAGGAAATCAATACATAGAACTTGGCACTAATTTCTTTCTCTTGTGGATGATAAAAAAAAAACACAATTTTCCACAAATCTGTCAAATTGATCAAATTCGTAATTAACCATGCGAGTATCAGATTTGAGTTTTGGTCTCTTAAAACCAATGATATTGTCAAGAACCATATTGGTATAGTAAAGGCCTGATCTCAGATTTGAAGAGTGATTCTGAATAAAGTCTAAAAGCTCACTTAGTTGACAAATTTTCTTCAATGCATCAACGTGGGCTCTGTTCACAAGATGCATTAAGTCCCATCAAAATTTGAAATTTTCTCCAAACAACTTTTTCATTTCGTTTTTAAATGGCTCGTTGTCCTTACAAAAAGCCCCATCTCATCTCCAACCATTCCAGATACCTTGGATTTAATTGCTTCTTCAGATAGTTTCAAGTGATTAGGAGACTTCAACACATCAAAAATTTTATTGGCCAAATAAACTCCTGATTTGCTGCGTACTAAATTTATCCCAGCAAGTTTTACAGTCTTATCTTCTTCACTCATAACTAATACAACTAGCATGCTTAATCCCAAAATTGTTCCAATGTCAGCTGTTATTGTTACTGAAGTTTGTTCTAGAACCACTTTACAGTTTGTTCTTTAAGTTGATTTATCTAATAGCTCACAATTGTCTCGCATGCATGTGTGCTATGATTCAAATTTCCAACCTCACAACCTGACCTATGTATACAGCTAGAAGTACTGTATAGAGCCCATGCAGTGTTTGTTTCATTATGTAGTATAAGATGTTGCCACATAAGTCTCTCTGCGTTTAGTAGTGTTCCGAGATGATGTTTTCATCACTTCATAAACAGCACTCTTTGATGATGCTGAAGTTTAATTAAATGTCTCTTCAGGTGGTTTGAGATTTCTAAACCATCTCTCTTGATTTTCTCCTGTTGCATACATAGGTTAAATCTTTAACATTGAAGTAACCTTTATGTTAGAATGTTTGTCTGAAGCACATGCTTTGGGGTCTGTGCAAGCTATGCAATATAATGTAAACATTTTATCATCAGAAGCATCATCAATATCTTCTTGATTATCATCATCTTCATCCTCAACAGCTATATCTACATCAGGCATATTAGTGTCACTATTGCAATGTTTTCCATTATATCACTTGGTACTGAAAAGAATCATCAGCATGCCCTAGATCCTTCTTTTCCACCAATTTGAATGTAGATTTGATCAAATCATTGTTCAGGATTTCTTGTATTGATTTACATTTGCTTAAATGGGCTATGGAAATGTCAATTTGTTGCTTTTTGCTTTATTAGATTTGGATGCAACACTTGAACTTGAAGGCATATTTTACTCTTCTCCTTATTAACCACAACAGCTTGGTGAGTTTCTTTTGTTAGGCGCAAAATTGCATTCAATGTCTTCTGGATTTGGGAATTTTAAATTCCTCTAAAGCAGTTTTGTTAGTCTGATGCGGCAGATTCCTCACTTACCTTTGTTTCTAGGTGGAGGAGAAGCACTTTCTTCAGTCTATGAAACATCTAGTGAAAAGTTTCATTTCTAGATTAGCAGTTGATGAAGTTGGTTCATTTTTCTGAGGTCTAGCACTAGCACATTTTGTGAACAAACTAAATGACTGCTTTGCCGTATCTCTTTGCTGCACTTCATCCTGGTATTTCTTTACTGCAATATCTAGCTGTGGGCGCCAAACTCTGGGACCTCTTGTATTGTAACAAATATTTTTTTTTGGAATTAAAATGTTTCCTCCCAGTTTTCTTCTTTGAATATTTGTTCTTGCATTGACACAAAAGTAACCCCTTTTAACACCTCACTTTTCTCTCCAACTTCATCAATATTAGGATCCATTATTGATTATTGACTACCTGAAAAAATACAAATAAGTAAAAGTTAGTAAATATAGTATGGTAAAAGTGAGTAAATAAGTAAATATAGTACAATGAAAGTAAGTAAAAAGTAAGTGCTTTAAACTTAGTAAAAGTAAGGAAGAGTAAGTAAAAGTAGGTAAGTTAAAGTAAGTAAAAGTAAGTTTAAACTTAACTAAACTTTTCAATTCTAGAGTCATGGTGGATTACTTAAAACTGCACAAGTAATTATCTGGCCAATTTATCAAACCTGGCCGAGATCAATGGAACATAGTCCAATCCTGATAATTTTATATTAAAAAAATATACGTGTTAATAAAATTGTAATTATCAAAACATTGAAGCTTAACAAAAAATAAAAATAATTGTTAAATATGGAATTACCAACTAAACTTAAAATAACTAAATTTGTAATTTAAAAAAATTGGTTTGTACAAGAACGTATACGCAAAAAAATTGCATAATGTCTAGCGGATGAACAAAACCCAAACCCAAATTTACTTTTTCTCATGGTCAAATTTACTGGAGCAATGCTCCCAAGATCCTAGGATAAGAAAGAGACAACCCAAGCACCATAGAAGATATTGGCATAGCAGTCTGGCGAGTCTGTAGCCAAGAGTTTAACAAGTGGCGACCCACCATTTGACCGGCATGTCACGACTTCTAGTTCGTAACATCCACCCTTGAACCGGTGTGTCACGACCAATGTTCCCTCTAAGGTGTGCGCGTGTGCGCGCACACACGCATTGTGAAACCCGCGCACACAGCAAAATAAAATGCGCACAGGCTCAAGCGTATGATGAATCATGACAGTAAATGAAGTAATTTAAAAAATTGCAGTTTAATGAATTCTATAAAGAACAAATTAAGAAACCGCTTGAAAGAAAATCATTTGGACATGCTCATGCGAATTAAAAGTTACCTGAATGATGACGGATGTATTAATCTTAATAGAGTTTATTTGGAATGGGCAAATGCTAAAGATCGTGGGGAGAAATCATAATCATACTTAAATGAAAGGTACTTTCATTTAATGTTATTTCGATTACATTTTATTTATTGAATTTTATTATTTTTTATTTTATTCCTATTTTGTGAATGGATAAATCATGTATTAATCTTGATAGTCTATTTAATTTGCTAATGCTAAAAACTGTTTTTGAGAAATGATAACTAAAATAGTCCATTTTCAATTAATGTTATTTTTATTTTATTTCTTTATTTTGTTGAATTTTATTTTACTATTTTCTTATTTTATTTATATTTTTAGAATGGATAAAATGTTTTCTTTTTTTTAAAAATATATAATATTGCAGAGAGTTTCTTAATATCCATTTAATAGTACCGTAATGATGCAAGCTATCACCTTATGGAAATAATATTTATTAGTATTTAATATTTATATATATTTAATTTTGAAGATAATAGCACTCAGAAAAGTTTGCACAATTTTTCACCATGAATCTAAATGTATGCACAACGAAAATTTCTTGCACACACGGACTAAAAAAAATTAGTGGGAACATTGGTCACGACTCCAAGTTCTCCACGCCTAGTTTTCATCCAAGAAGAAGTAGCCAGCGAGACACGTCTCTAAGGATTTCGCCATAGAAATTTTGTTAAGTACAGAGTTGTTTTTTTTAAAGTAATTTGTAAACTTTGAAAAGTCAGTATTATTAACAGTTAATAATAAGTATCAAGCCAGAATTTACAAGAAACACAGTGAACATTTCAGACACCAGTGATACATTTTTTTTAGTGAAACAGTAATTTCCGAGAGTTAATTTCAGTATAGAATCATTTTATTTTATGTACCAAACATAATAGTATCGTACCTTCGCGTACATTTGAGTGAAATGATGTTTACATTTTTTATTTTCATTTGCAATTTTTTTTCAAATTATTGAATTGAATTGACTTGCAAATTAAGAAAGAGAAAGTTTACAGAGTTATAGAGATACTTGAAAACAGTTTCAAGTTCCAGTTTTAGTTTTCAGTTTCAAGATACTTGATAGAGTTCAAGTTAGACAGTTTCAAGATACTTGATTGCATTTCAAGTTAGACAGTTTCAAGATACTTGATTGCATTTCAAGTAAGTCGGTTGCACCAAGAGGGACAACCAAACCCCAGAGGTTATAGTCTCCACTTGATAGAGATCAAGTGGTCATTTTCCATTTTCAGTTAATTTCAAGTTAGAAGGTTGCATCCAGAGGGACAACTGCCCCAGAGAAGTCAGTTTTACGCGAAGTCAGTCTTACGCGAAGTCAGTCTTACGCGAAGTCAGTCTTACGCGAAGTCAGTCTTACGCGAAGTCAGTCTTACGCGAAGTCAGTCTTACGCGAAGTCAGTCTTACGCGAGTTCAGTCCTTACGCGAAGTCAGTCTTACGCGAAGTCAGTCTTACGCGAAGTCAGTCTTACGCGAAGTCAGTCTTACGCGAAGTCAGTCTTACGCGAAGTCAGTCTTACGCGAAGTCAGTCTTACGCGAAGTCAGTCTTACGCGAAGTCAGTCTTACGCGAAGTCAGTCTTACGCGAAGTCAGTCCTACGCGAAGTCAGTCCTACGCGAAGTCAGTCCTACGCGAAGTCAGTTCCTACGCAAGTCAGTCCTACCGAGTCAGTCCTACGCGAAGTCCAGTCCTACGCGAAGTCATCCTACTCGAAGTCAGTCCTACGCGAAGTCAGTCCTACGCGAAGTCAGTCCTACGCGAAGTCAGTCCTACGCGAAGTCAGTCCTACGCGAAGTCAGTCCTACGCGAAGTCAGTCCTACGCGAAGTCAGTCCTACGCGAAGTCAGTCCTACGCGAAGTCAGTCCTACGCGAAGTCAGTCCTACGCGAAGTCAGTCCTACGCGAAGTCAGTCCTACGCGAAGTCAGTCCTACGCGAAGTCAGTCCTACGCTAAGTCAGTCCTACGCTAAGTCAGTCCTACGCTAAGTCAGTCCTACGCTAAGTCAGTCCTACGCTAAGTCAGTCCTACGCTAAGTCAGTCCTACGCTAAGTCAGTCCTACGCTAAGTCAGTCCTACGCTAAGTCAGTCCTACGCTAAGTCAGTCCTACGCTAAGTCAGTCCTACGCTAAGTCAGTCCTACGCTAAGTCAGTCCTACGCTAAGTCAGTCCTACGCTAAGTCAGTCCTACGCTAAGTCAGTCCTACGCTAAGTCAGTCCTACGCTAAGTCAGTTCTACGCTAAGTCAGTTCTACGCTAAGTCAGTTCTACGCTAAGTCAGTTTTTAAGTCCCAAGTCATTTCAATGCAGTCAATTGAATTCAACTTTTTCTTTGTAGTTTAAGAGAATTTAATTTAAGAAAATGTAATTTAAGAATTTAATTAAACCTTTTTTTTTGTTGTAAAAGAGAATTAAATTCAACCTGAATTGACTGGTTTGTGTCTTTAGTTTAATTTTTGTTTGTTTGTAAGAAGGAAATTGACCGATTTGTCTTTTCTTTTCATGCCATTATTGCGTATATAAATATATAGGTAAAATGACATATTTTAGTGTTTGCAACCAAAACTGTTTTTACAAACGTTTGTAATGAGTTTTATAATTTTTATGATTATATGATAACAGTAATCGTGTAATAATTAATCAATCAATCATGTCCAATGACTTCCTTTTTAAATTACTATAGGGAGGAACATGCCATCCCCCCATTTTGTTTGAACTCTTTTAATTTTTGTTCTAAGTAGTGTGACAAGCAATCTTTTTTTAAAAGAGCAAAGTGCTCACGAAAAGATGTAATTGTCAATTTCAGACTTATACCCCCTCCTTAGTCATTCAATTCCCCCGAATGTCGTACTCCAAACTTTCTTTTTAGTTTATTTTATTTTAACACCCCAACCCCAGTTGAACCCAGTGTCAACCAGAGAAATGGTTCAACCATGGTTAATTCCTCTTTGGTACTATGGAACATAACCTCAATTTATGTTAAGTTGTGTTTTTTTTATTTTTAAGTATATTATATGTTTAGTTCATTAAAATGCATAATTGATTTCTATTTTTAATTTGTATTCTTAATTTTCTTAATTCAATTATCGTACCGATACTTCTGGTTAATGTTAATGGTTATATAGTTCACATATAGCTAGGAATGTTACTAGTCGAATTTAATTCCATCTTCAAAATTTAATTTTTAATACCACTAGATTTACTTTCATTACTCGTAAGGTCCTCTAAGTACGTTTCTTTTAATTACCTTAATATACGTGTAACTGATTTAATTACGTAAAATCGATAATCCTAGTTGAATTCTATTACTTTTGACACACATTCAAATTAATTTTCTTTTCGTACTTCAAGTCACTTTCACATGAAACTCATATGCATACACCATCATTAATACTACCTGTAATTAGATTTTAATAATAATTGACTTAAACTTAAGATTTTATAACCCTAAACCCATCTTAAATTATTAGACATTATTTTTAAAACTTTGTTAATTCAAAAATCCCTACACATACACATGCATGTATGCACACTATATATACTATATAGATAAACCTTATGCTAAAATCATTGGATATCACAATAAACTATTTCATTGCGTGTAAGTGCTAACTCTGCTATTTATATAGTCTTAAGCATTTTTGCTTACTACAGTATATATAAATTTTTGCTCAGGCATTTATTCAGTTAATTTAACAATCCTCTCAGCTAATCTGTCCCTCAAAATTGTAAGATACACACTTTGTACCTAATACACACAAATACACACTAGACCACAGGTCTATACATCATCCATTACGTAATTAGTTTTTTTTACCTACAATAGTCAATAAAATTAGTTATAGACTCTACGATGAGGGTAACTGGAAAATAATTCATATTTTTCCCTTTTACCTACTATTCATTATGCATGTAATTTTCCCCACAGAAAAATAAAATTGTTTAAAAAATTAACAATATCATTCTTTGTCTAACTTAATTGTTTGTCTAAATTAACGTATTAATCCTTTTATTCTGTTTGCATAAAATTAAAGTTTTAATCTTTGAATTTTTATATTTTATAATAGCCCTCTAAGCGAGTGTCTTGTTAAAAATTTGATTACTCTGCGTTGTACCCAACCACCCGAAGTCACTTGTTCTGTATAAAACTTGTAATGTAAAGAAAAAATCATCATCTAACTTGAATATAGTTAGGTTGTTATTTTCTCAATTGTATTGTATTGTATGAATTGTACCCTATTATATTATTGTATAAATATTTTAAAGGGGAGAGCAATGTAAAAATGAACAATGAATAATCAATATTCATTTTTACATAAGAACCAAAATCGCTTAATGCGAGTTTGGATAAAATATTTATTTGTAGCTTTCTATTTTCGTTTGTGTCAACCCTACAATCTACCATTTCTATGGTTTAGTCGTATCCATTTTTCATTTGTTATAGAAGTTATTATAATTAATTATGATTGTCTTGCATCTCACCCTAGACCCTAGATTATGCATACACATTGCATATAACAGGATTGGAACCCGTAGTTGTACTTCTTAGTCATTAATACCCACTCTTTGTCTCTAATTCATTCTTGTAAATCTCCCTAATAATGATTTGTACTATACGTACAAATTCAATAACTATGACGTCATAAAGTAACTTAATTCTCTTCACGTTTCCATACCGCCAATACTGAATCATCCATTTGGTATGTGGATATCTTTCATGTTCAATATATGGTAAATTCTTTAATAGTAAAAACTTCATTCTCTATACATTATTATTTATATTGTGTCCTACCTATTGTCTACTGATGCCTAGCCTATCAACCTATCAGTCCATATTTTACGCGTGTCTATATTACGCACACAACCTATTGTGTTACGTACATGTAAAATACGTCCACATGTATTTTTTTTTTTTTTTTTTAAGTGCGTTCACCCCTCACAAATTCATAAATGCTTGGATAAGTGGTCGAATTCGCTGATGACAGCAAAGTCGAACGCTTCTGAGATAAAAATCTCCTCTCTCTCCGATCCAAATTTATAACATATTATGTTGTATATAAATTATCTTGTATGTGCTCATGTACTTGTGTTGTACTAATAACCATATATAATAACCATATATTATAACCATATATTATAACCATATATAAATATAAAAAACAAAGTTATAGTAACTGTTTAATTGTAATTAACTGTAATACTTTAATTTAATATAACGTAATGTACTTTAATGAAACTGTAATTAATAATAACTTGTAATGTACTTCAATGAAACTGTAATTAAATGTAATGACTTAATATATAATGTAAGAATGTACTTTAACAGAACTGTAATGGACAATCATAAGCGAATGTGAAGTAATCCATAATCGCAATCATAACTGTAATAAACCCAAACGAAAATGTACTCAGTCGTGTACTTAAATTGTACTTATGTACTACTATGAAATGATATCACCTTCAGAAATGAAGACTCGGCAAAAAAAATACGATTAGTTTTTTATTTTTATTTGGAATCTTTCAAACATCTGATCATGTGTTTAAAAGGGGGGAACTTAACCTTCAACTGCCTTCCCCCAACATTTAGGCTTATGATACATGAATTTGTAAAATGAACGACACTTGATTACGGGACTCTGCTTTGGTCACTGCTACGAGACTCGCTTGTTAGCAGCCTCACTGCAGGGAGGGGGCAGAGGCCCCTTGCCTCCTTAACTTTTTAGATTCCAGCCTGAGCCATGGTCAAAAGATCGAACCTCTACCCCTGTAAAATTCAGACCACTACTTGTAAATTTGTAAGAAGTAAATTTCAGTAAGAGAAACTTTTTATTTTCCCCCTCGAGTTGGGCTATCTTCAGAGGAACTTAGTCAAGTCGATAAGTTATAAAAGAAAAGTCGATAGTTTTAGTCTCAGAGAAAGTATCAGAGTATTATAGCAAAAGAAGAATTAATAACTGTCGACCCTAAAGCGAGAGAAAAGAATTAGAATGTTATAGAAGAAATATCCGTTGCTGCCTCCCAACTAGAACCCCTGTCAATTCGAACCACCCAGGGCCATAGACGGAGGGGTTAACATATGTAAGTGATGAGTCCACCCCTATTAGTATAGTTAGTATAGTTGTTGGAGACTTTAACTGCCCTAATGTTAATTACGAGAATTTTACTGGTAATGAGGGTTTGAGACCGAGTTCATGGAAGATAATTTTTTATGACAGATGGTTACTGAACCAATGTGGTGACAATATTTTAGACATGGTGATGACAAACAATGAAAATATAGTCGAATGTTTGGAAATAGGTGAGAGTTTGGGATGTAGTGATCACCAAATTATTAGGTTTAAGCTATTGATAGAAAACAGTAAGGATAGTAACATAATAGAAGTCCCTGATTTTCATAGGGCTAATTTTAATAGTTTTGCAGATAGGATGGGAGTAGTGGACTGGGATAATTTATTTATGGGTAATGATGCAAGTTTTCATTGGGAGGTTTTAAAAAAAGATTTTTGAATATTAAAAGGGAGTTTATTCCGCGTATGCCCAAGTGGTGGACTAGGGAAATAAGTAACTTCATAAATGAGCATAACAGTGTATATAGACTTAATAAGTGCAATGGCACAGTACCATAGCTAACTTTAATAGATATATCAAGCTTAGACATCTGGTTAAAAGATGTTAGAAATGCTAAGCGTAACTTTAAGATACTTGTAGCTGCAGATAGTAAACATAATCTGAAAGTTTTTTGACTATGTCAATAATCGTAAGCCGATAAAAGAAAACATAGGCCCTCTAGTGGATGCTAATGGCGTTTTGGCTTCCAACACTCAGGCAATGACAGGTATTTTTAACAACTTTTTTGCAACAGTTTTTACCACAGAAGACGTAAATAATGTCCCCAACATGGAAGATGATATTCCATTTAGTAGAGAGACTATTTTGAATGAAATAACTGTTTACGAGGGTGAGATTGCAAATTATATCGATAAGCTAAAAGTTAGCAAGGCTCCAGGCCCTGATGCGCTTTATCCTAGACATATGAAAGATTTGAAAGACATTATCATAGACCCCTTCACAAAAATTTTTAACAAGCCACTGGAAGTGGGAATTATTCCTGAAGACTTCAAATTAGCTAACGTTACACCCATTTTTAAAAAAGGTGACTGCACAGTAGCTAGCAATTATAGAGCTAAATTAGCTTAATGTCAATTGTTGATAAACTTTTGGAATCTGTAGCTAGGGATCATATCATTGATCACTTAGAAAGTCACAATTTGATTAATAGTAGTCAGCATGGGTTTCGATGCCATAGATCTTGTTTAACTAATTTGTTAGAGTTTTATAATGAAATAGTGCACAAATACAATAGGCATAGAGTGCCTGATGTTATTTATTTAAGACTTTAAAAAAGCATTTGATACAGTTCCACATAGAAGATTAATTGTGAAGGTTAAAGCGCATGGTATATGCAGTCAGGTAGCTAACTGGTTAGAGGAATGGCTTAGTGCCAGGAAACAGAGGGTCATTGTTAATGGTCGGGAATCAAGGTTGTTGGATGTAGGTAGCGGTGTTCCTCAGGGTTCAGTGTTAGACTCATTGCTATTCATAATCTACATTAACAACATTGATGTAGGCTTGACCAGTAACATGTCAAAATTCACGGATGATACTAAAATAGGCAGTAAAGTTCTTAACATGGATGATAGAAATAGGCTCCAAGACAATGTAAATAGGATTATGAAGTGGATGGATAAGTGGCAGATGCAATTTAGCATAGACAAATGTAAAGTTTTGCATATAGGCTCTCGTAACAACAATTACATGTATATGATGGATGATAGACAGTTAGTGAGCGTTGATGAGGATGTAGATTTAGGCATATGCGTATCTAAGGATTTAAAAGTTAGGAACCAGTGCCTGGAGTCTTGTGCAAAAGCTAATAGGATGTTAGGCTTCATAGCACATAATTTCAAATTTAAATTGATTATTATTATATTTCCCCTTTACAAGTCCCTAGTCAGGCCTCATTAGAATATGCCATTCAGTTTTGGTGCCTGTATTTGCATGAGGATATTGATAGGTTAGAAAGGGTTCAGTGATGCACCATGAAACTAATTCCATCACTATGCAACAAGTCTTATGAAGATAGGATTAGAGAGTTAGACTTGCATTCACTCGAAACTAGGAGATTAAGGGGGGAGCTTATTGAAGTTTTCAAAATTGTTAATAAAATTGATAATGTAAATTTTGACAAATTGTTCATTTTTTATAATAGCAATACTCATAATAACAGATTTAAATTATGTGGCCGATGTTTCATTACTAACATCACTAAAATCTTTTTTTACATTTAAAGTAATTGATAAATAGAATAATCTTCCTGCATCCATTGTGAACTCTACCAGCATTCATATGTTTAAAAACCATTTAGATAGGCATTTTAAAAATATTAACATTATTTAAAATAATAAAACAATTAGCAACAGGAGCTCTGGAGGTAATGGTTGAGGTTTGAGTCTGTTGATGAGTAATGCCAGTGTGTGATATGCCAGCAACAAAATTATATTTAAAAAAAAATTAGACCAACACGAACTTAGATGTAGCTCGTAGCGTAAACTAACCCACCTTTTGTTATACTCTTCAGAAGTTTTTTCTTTTCTTATCCTCTCTTTACTTGCACTTGCATGTCTGTAGTTTGTATGGTATGACAATGTTTGAGTTAAGACTGTGTTTGCATGGTTTGTGAGCATTCTTATTTTACTTCTCTTCATCTTTCACCCCTTTCCTATACTCTTTGACTATTTTTTCAACTTGTTGGCAGTGGCCAGCAGATGATAGTGGTGAGTCTCTCCCTCTCTTTTTCTGAATGAATGTTAACCCATGAATGATAGGTTTTGCTACTTACTTAAACCCTTATTCTCTTCTTTAACCCCCTATTCTCTTCTTTCTCTTGGGCTAACCTTAGAGTGGATCTTAGGGTCTAGGGTCTTTGTTAGCCTTAGCTTCTGTAAACTGTAGAACATATGCTTCTAATCAATTTATAAACATGTTTATGGACATGCTACTAATTACTTCTACTGGCAAACTATTCCAGCTATTTACTATTCTATGCGTAAAAAGGTTTTTGGCAACTGCTGTTTCAAACCTTCTACATGTCAGCTTACACCCATTATTTCTAGTTCTACTATATTGTGATATTTTGAAAAAGCTCTCTATTTACAGTTAAACCCATTCATAATTTTAAAGACCTGTATTAGATCACCCCTTAGCCTCCTAGTCTCGAATGTAGTCAATTGTCATTTGTCCAGTTACAATGAAAATATATACCTACCTAAGAAGTAGGCATGTAAATATAGACCAGTGAAGAATATAAAATATTTATTGAAACTTTCATTATATATATATATATATATTTATTACAAACTAGGTAGAAGACAGCCTGAATCAAAAACCAATGGTATAAATTGCTATATTAACTCATCAAACTGTGGCTGAATTGGCAAATATTCAATACTTTCTTTCATAATTTCTATATGGCAAATGTTTGACATTCCTAACTCATTAGTTTTGAGTTAGGAATCACCTTTTTGTTTTCTGTAGTACTGTAGGTTTATGAAACTTTTAATAAGAAAATGCATAAAAACTATCCCAACTGCTGTTGTGACCCTTTTTAAAAGACACAAAAAGCCTATCTTGAAAAGTTTGAGGCCACTTCTAAATATTGTCAGTTGATTCTCAACTAGCCACACAAAATTGGCCATATGACATTGTTGTGTACTAGTAATTTTTCTATAGCTAATTGTATAACTTTTATTTTCCATAATTATTTTGCTGTTTTTATTTATGTACTAAGTACTGTATATTGTACTTTATAGTCAAGAGTCAATTATCCACACACCCTGGTTCCTGACCCTGTGCGGATAATTGATTTGTGCAGATAATTGACTACCCCTAAAAAATAGGTAATTAAATAAAAAAAATTAAACACACACACACATGTACAGTATTGATTTAGCATAGCAAAATACACTTATAAGTAGGCTTACATATTGTATGTAATTTTATTTAAGATAACTTGCAGAATACTGTATAACAAGAAAAATAAAAAAACTGGAATGTGGTCCACTTGTAATGTCAAATGTCACAGTGGTTGATAATATTGTATAGCATGTTAAAAAAGTTACTGTAACATGGCAAAATACGGTACACCAATAAACTTGAAATACTGCATACAAATTTACTTAAGATAATTTGCAGAATACTACAGCATACAACAAATTAAAGACACTCCAAAAGCATCAGCTATAACCATCACATTCTCACCACTTTCTAAACATCTAACTGCTTCTAACTTTTGTTCAATAGTTAATACAGGGTGTCTCAAAATACATGCAACCCATGTCACTGCTAATAATTCTGCCAATATTAATGTTGTCGTTCTATTTTTTCAGATTTGAAGAGAGGAGACGATAACAACTAATAATTATCAATCAAAATGCCTTGGACAAAGGAGGAAAAAATATTTTGCGTCACTACTTATTTGGAGACGAAATCATTAAAAACTGTGCAAGCGAAATTTCGCAGGAAGTTCAACTTCAACAATTATCCCCAGAAAAGCCAAATTTATCGTTGGGCACACAAATTTCAAGCCACAGGATCAGTAAACAATCTCAACAAGAAAGCAGAAACACCCAGATCTGGCAGGAAGGTGACTGCAAGATCTCCTGACAATGTGAATGCGGTGAGAGATTCTGTCGGAAGGAGTCCGAAAAAGTCAATCCGAAGACGTTGCCAAGATCTGGGTCTTTCACGTGTGTCAGTGCAAAGAATCTTGATCAAGGATCTTCAGCTGTACCCATACAGGATCCAGATCAAGCATAAACTCACACCAGCTGACATGGCAAAACGTGTTGTGATGTGCCGGTGGTTCGAGAACAAGATCGAAGAGGATCCTGACTTTCTTGATGATGTCTGGTTCAGTGACGAAGCACACTTCTTGCTCAGTGGGTATGTCAATAGCAAGAACAATGTGTTCTGGGGCACACAAGCCGCAGATGAGGTGCTTCAGAGGCCCTTGCACTCTGTGAAATGCACGGCCTGGGTGGCCATCTCAAAACATGGCATAATCGGACCGTTTTGGTTTGAAGACACAGACGAGGAGGCAGTCACTGTCACAAAGGAGCGTTACATTGTGGTGCTCAACAAGTTCTGGAGGGCACTTGGGACACGTCGTGGCATGAATCGAGATGTGCAATGGTTCCAACAAGATGGGGCAACTCCACATACAGCCAACATCACGATGGAGTGGCTGGACCACCGATTCCCTGATTGGCTGATCAGCAAGCGCCGCGAACCCGAGTGGTCTCCGCATTCACCCGATCTGAACCCCCCAGATTTTTATCTCTGGGGGTTCTTGAAGGACCATGTGTATGAGAATCGGCCTCAATCCATTGCTGAACTGAAAAGTGGCCATCACCCAGAAGATTCGTGCCATCAGGAAGGAAGAGTGTGTCAGGGTGATTGACAACTTCGCTCGTCGGCTTCAAGTGTGTCTGCAGCGCAACGGCGGTCATTTGGAACATGTGCTCTAATAAATGTATCCTTTGATCTAGAGACCTCAAATCTTCAGTTTTTAATTGTCATCATATCAGCTTCCAGGAAATGTAATCTTTTTTGGAGCTTATTTTCTGAGTAATAAATTATTATCATGTAAATGGGTTCCATCTATTTTGAGACACCCCATACAACACACTTTCTTTTTGGTTCTTTTTCATTGTCCAAAGGTATTTTATGCTTCTTAAAACTCATACTAGCAGTAAAAATAATAATGACAGAACAGTCTGTTTATTCCTAACTGAGGTTTATGTTTTGATTGTGCAGTGTTGCTAGAACTACTCATGCTTTCTTGCCAGCTGGGCTTGTTGGGCTTGTGCAGATGGTGCAGTTAATTGACATGTAGATAATCAACTCTTGACTGTACTAGACTTTTTTATATTCACTTTTTACTCTCTCTATTCTACAATGAAATACAGTATTGAACTTTTATTTATCCTTAAGTATTCTATAACCTACAACAATAAAATAAAATACAATATTAGAGTATAATTTTATAAAAATACTTTGACATATAACCAGAAAATGGCTGTTCTCTAAGTGAATGTTAAGTATCAACATTTTTCAACTATTCAACTATCCACTAAGATGTAATCCATCCTTACTGTAAAGCTCCATCCTTTCAGAAACCCTTGTTTAACAATGGAACCCATGTCACAATACCCTACTTCGTGAAATTATATTTTGTAAACATTTGCAGTCCCTATCCCACCAAATATCATGACCATACTGTAGTAGACCCTGCCTCCTCCACCTCAGCCACTAGGCATGAACTGGCTCCTTGTTCTGTCACTGTTGCTTCATTCAGGAGGCTGTGCATCAGAGATTCAAAAATAATATCTGGATTTTTCCAGTTGGAACCACATTAATGTGTTGTGGTCGTGTTAACACATTTTTATGGATATAATTTAGGGTGCTATTTTACTAAATAACTATTATCATAAGTCACATTAATGCAATACTCTACTGTACAAGAAACACACCATCAAAATTTCAGACCTCTGTGACCTTCACTTCTTGAGATACAGGTCATCAAAATTTAACCTGACTTTCAAAGTTAGCCATTTTCAAAATTCCTTAACTTTTCTATTTGTTCTAGAATATTTGACCTTTGACCTAACCTTGCTAAAGATGTGCCATCTCCAATTTTTTTTCATTTCTTGATATAATATAGTTCAAATATTCAACAATACTCTCTATGAATAAAAATCATACACTGGCCAAGAGTTTGGGAGCTATATTAATTTTGGTTAAGATTTGGTTTAGTACTGGGAACCCAATTTTTGCGTGAAAATAGGTTTAATGGATGTAGAATTTGATTGCAAATCAATTGTATAATATTTTTTTGTGAAAATTCATATTTACTGAGTTAGAAAAAAAAGTTTTGAAAAAAAAAAAAAAAAAAAAAAAAAAAGGGACAATGTTGTCACTATTTTCATAAATGTTGTAGTACGGACCACTGATTAACAAATCATGGTAGTTGTGTGTTTTAACCTTCATCCTTTCTCTCCCATACAGGTTTGAATGCCATAACCCCCATAAAATCTAGCCCCATAGAATCTAACGTCAGAATTGTGGCTTAATGTTCTAAAAAGATAAAACAAACCACAAAAAAGGGGTTTTTTTGTTTAAGAAGTCCTGAAATGGGTAGGCTTGCCAAATCTGAACAGGCCAACAAAGTGCACAGTGCGACTGGGTATACGTGTAATGTCGGTTGCTGAAGCTAGAAGTTAAGAAAGACAGAAATTAGATGACATTCATCTAGTGCGTTTGACTCCTTGAACTCGAACAATCATCCCCGAACCTTTTGAAAGTTTTAAGTGGTGGTACCTGCACATCAGTTAAGGCCAGGTATCAATAACACCTTGCCCTCCTTTCCATTTAGCCTAGTCAGGGATATTTAGGGTATAATTATTGTATGCGAACAAAAACAACTAAAAGAAGGACATTTAAGTTTCAAGATAAGGAATCAGGACGCAACTCCTCATTGTTTCTTGATTCATCTTGATTGTAACCCAAAGGAGCCTCTCTTGACCATTGTAATGCGAAGATAGATCACTTGCTTTGCCAAAATCCAGTTGTCTGTGACCATGTGTTAACATATATATGAAATTGTGCTCTTGCGATTGACACTGCGTGTACATTTGTGAAAGATATACCTTATTGCTTGTCTGCCCACTTACCTTAATGTCCTTGCTTCACCCTGCCTAACCCCCGCTTTTCTAACTTTTTCCTCCCTTTCATGTGTTGTATAGAATGTAAACTCCCCTTTCCCATCAATAAAGTTTGTCCATGGTTTTTCCTCTAGTGTGTTTTTCCAACCCGTTGAGGTTACAGTTTGATTTGGCTACGGCATTGTCATCGGGAATGTGGTGAGCATTTTTGTTTCCTTTTTCGTGGAATATTGGGAGGTCCTGAGGTTGGGTCAGTCCGGTGGGCATTGGGACACTTAACTAATCGCATTGTTTCTCTGTTCTGAGGATAACGAGGTCACGCCTGGAGGGTCGCGTCGGGATCAACGAGACTCCGGGAAGGTTTACCGCATCAGGGATTCTTAGAAGCCCGTCCTCCCTCAGCCAACGAGCCGCCTTTGGGTGTTTGGTTTTGAAGTAAGTCTTCTCCCCGTACCGGTAGACAAAAATTGCATGAAATAAAAATGTTGTCGGGTGGTTCACATTGACTCGGAACTTCATTGGTTTATTGGATAACCCCACCGCAACATTTTTGGTGCCCAGACCCGGGAACGGGAGGCACCCAACGTTGACGGCTTCGGCTTAGCACGGACGAAAAAAAAAAAATAAATGTCAGATTTAGTTGAGCTCAAGACCCAGGTTGCCCAACTTGTTGACCTGGTCAAGGAGCAGAAACAACAAGCTCTAGAATCAGAGCAGAACTGGACGCAGCGGTTGGTGGACCTTGAAACGGTCTGGAAAGGAAAGTATGACCGGTTGTCCAAAGAAAATGATGATCTTGTGGCCCGACGTGAATACTGGCAAGAACGAATGGACCAACTGGAGAGAAAACAAGCAGCCAGAGAGGAACAATATGACGATCTTGTGGCCCGAAGTGAATACTGGCAAGGACGAGTGAACCAACTGGAGAGAAAACAGGCCACCAGAGAGGAACAAGAACTTCAGAGTGCCCGTCAGGAATATGAAGACCTTGTACCAGATAATGACATGGAGCAGAAGGTGGAGGTCAGAAAAGAGCCGTCCAAGGATCCTCGAACAAGGAAACATTCAGACGTCAGTTTCCACAGACCTCATAACCGCAGTTCCGAATCGTCTCATAATGAGGAGTCAAGCTCATCAGACGAAGTCAACGTCAAGAAGGAGGAAACGCGGCCTAGATACCCATCATCCAGAAAATATCATCATAGGGTCCCGCAGCGAACACCTATGAACGCTCCCGAATTGGATGACTTCAATGTCAATAGTGGGCGCTCCTTCCCTGAATATCTTGAAGCGTTTGAGCGCCACTGTGCCTCAAAATATATTGTGAAAGACGAGATTGGACAGGAACGTTAGGAAAGCACTTGACCGGAAAACTTCAAGACTTGTACCATGCTTATGGGGGTTGTGGTGTCGAATATGACCACATGAAGGAAATACTGTTAACATGGCATAAGAGAATCAAGAAGACCGTGACCACTGGAAAGGTTGCCGAATTCAAGAATGCCAAAATGAAGTCAGGGGAATCTCCCGATGTATATGCGGGCCGATTGGAGACATTGGCACGAAGGGCATTCCCTCAGAAAGACATCGAGACCAGCAAGGAGTTAAGGAGGAAGTACCTCGAGACTGTCCCCTCAGCCCTGTCACAACACCTAGCGAGGATAATAACGGAAAACAAGACTCTGCACCAGAAGAAGGTCTACTGGTCCAACATTTTGGATTTTGTGGCCTTACAAGGAACTGAAAGTTCTGGGATTCCGACCATACCTGAACCAATAGAAGTCTTGCAAATGCAGGTCCCTGTTCAGGTTTCCGAAAATCTTGACACTTCCAGACAGGGATTTGTTCCTCAGAGCCAGCCACGACTAGGTAGGAATAGAGGGCGCAGTCGTCCACGAAGCAATGGAAATGGGACAAGCGTTTTCTCACGGAGGCAAGGAGGGTCAAGAGAAAACCAGCGAGGACAGGATCGCTCACGAAATCCACGACCAAATCAGGAAAGCAGTTACCGGCCAGGATCCTCGCCCCACCCTAGAGAACAACGACAACCCCGAACTCATGGCCAGAGGGAATCCAGCAACGGAGCAACAGATGAAGAGTGTCAGTGGTGTACCAGAAAAGGACATAACGAGGCCAATTGCCGAAGGAAGAATGGTGCCTGTTTGTTGTGTGGCGCGTTGGACCATTTTGTCCGTGAGTGCTCCAGAAATTCCCAGAGAACACCAACCCCTGACCCTACTGCCCGATATCATTGTTCCCGTTGTCAGGGGCCTCACCCTGGTATGTATTGTCCCGTGAGAAGTCAATATCAATCGACCTCAGGAAATCAAAATATGGAAGATCATGACGGCCAACCACCATCCCAGTCGGAAAACTAAGCATGTCCAACGAGGACAGGGACTCGTTGGAAAGGATTGTCACAATCCCTGATAATGATGACCACCCCAGAGCTAGATGCACCCCAGAGTTTGCCCCCCGAGCAACTGCCTTTCCTGAAGACCACTGGTTGTGTGACTCACCGGGCGATTTGAGAAGTCATGCTCTAGAGAAACCAGGGGAGCTTGGCCAACCGCCAACGACCCCTTTTGGAGCTTCTGAAACGATTTTTCACGAACAAGCGGCACCAGTTGTGGAACCTGATCTACCTACCCTTGATTTTCGAGGAGTTAAGTTTGCAGAGCTGGAGCCAGCAAATGTACTCACACTGGATGTCGTGATTAATAACACGATCATAAACAGTCTTATCGACACAGGGGCTCAAGTTAGTTTAATATCGGGAGGGCTGGTTGAGCAGTTGGGGTTGGTTCTGGATACCCAAGACAGGATACCTATTCGTGGGATAGGTAAAGACCTTGCATGCCACACTCTGGGGTCAATAAATATTGCACTTTCTCTACATAACATCGTCATGAAGCCTTGTACATTTCTGGTAATCCCGCATTTGGACACAAATTATCCACTTTTCCTCGGTCTAGATTTTCTAAGAAAGAATGGCTTGCAAGTAAATTTGTCCCGTCGAAGAATATCTGGAACTTGTGAGGATGGATCTAAATGGGATGTGTATTTGGGTTCAGGTGGGACAGAGTGTACGAAGCTTAGATACCAAGCTAAATGTTGGGCAGCTGAAAGTGTGCAAAGAAATGATTGTGGACCTGTTCGAGTGCCAGTAGAGTGGGAGGGGAGAGAAAGTGAATTGAATGGTCCTTGCGCATGTTCACAAGGGGCAAGCATGTGGTTTTATGATGGTAGTGCAGTGAATGCTCATTTAGGGGATAAGGTAATCGGAGTGCCAGGTATCATGAATGTTGAGCAACCGTCAGTTTTATTGTATACAAGGGGGAAGTCATTGGGAAAGATTAAAAAGGGAGACCTAATAGGATACATGTACACAATCGTTATACCTGAACATGAAAGTAATGTGCTCCAGTGTAGAACTGCGACGCAGGGAGATGTAGGCCCGAGTCAAGTGTCTCCAACTCTTCAAGATTGGACTCCAGAGCGTATACAGTCAGGAATAAGCCTGGATGGGTTAACCCCAGACCAGAAGGAAAGTGTTCATCGCCTGTTGGAATCCCGAAAGGAAGTATTGAGTCGTGGAGATGCCGATGTTGGTGCAGCAAGAATGACCCCACACCGCATCGAACTCTACGATGAAACCCCAATTTTTCAACGTCCAAGGAGATTCCCAGAACCTATCACACAGGTAATTGAAGATCAGTGTCAAGAACTTCATGAACTGGGTATTATTGAACCTACTACTTCACCATGGAGTGCTCCGGTAGTCCCGATTAGAAAGCCGGATGGTTCCATCCGGTTATGCGTTGACTATCGCAAGTTGAATAAAATTACCAAGCCAGATAGGTTCCCGATGGCCAACCTTACTGATTCGGTATATAGTCTCCATGGAGTAAGGTACTTCACGACCCTAGACCTTGTCCGCGGCTACTATCAAATGCCCATTGAAGAGGATAGTCGTGACTATACCGCATTCTCAACACCTCATGGCCATTGGCGGTTCAGAAAACTCAGTTTCGGCTTGAGGAATGCTCCATCAGCTTTTCAACGTGAAATGCAGGAAGTCCTGAAGAGTTTTTCCAGAAAGAACGTGCTGGTTTATATTGATGACATCTTGATTATGGAAAAGACTTTTGCAGCTCACCTGAAGTTAGTAGGCAGTGTTTTGAAAGTCCTGGAAGATCATGGGATTAAGATCAAGCCTCCAAAGTGCAGATGGTTCAAGTCAAAAGTACCCTTCTTAGGGCACACAGTTAGCTCTAGTGGATTATCAAAGTCTCCAGAATATATGGAAAAGGTTAGTAACTTCCCGAAACCTACCACCATTCGTGAATTGAGGGAATTTCTTGGACTCATCAACTTCCAACGAAAATTCCTACCGCAATGTTCCCCTCTCGCAAAACCCTTGTCAGAGCTCACTGGTAAATCCGCTTCGACTAATCTTCAATGGACATCTGAAATGGAGTCTTCTTTTGATGCACTCAAGACTGAGATGCAGAGGGAGATAGAGCTTGCATTTCCAGATTATCGGGAAACTGCCGAAAAGATAAACCTATGGGTGGATGCCTCTGCTATCGGCGCCGGAGCATGCTTAACTCAAGTTCAAGATGGGAGGGTTAGGATTATCGCACATGCCTCCATGACCTTCTCGAAACCCCAACGTAAATATTCCGTGACTGAACGCGAACTAGCCGCAATGCGATGGGGTGTGAAAACTTTTCGCGCCTTCTTATATGGCATCCCTTTTGTCTTAAATACGGACCATCAGGCTTTATTTTACCTCCACAACATGAAACTGGTAAACGATAGAATTGCTCGGACGCTAGAAGACCTGGCCGAGTTTGATTTTGAACTCCATTACATACCAGGAAAAGAAAATCAAGCTGCTGACACTTTATCACGCCATTCCTCACCCCCCCAGCCAGGAAGATGGGACAGAAGTGACCCCCACTGATTTTCCAAAGGGATTAATGGTGCTTTTTAAACCAGACGGAGGGGGTGACTCATTAATCGAATGTCTCTTGCATGTCTTGACTCAAGTTTTGGAAAAGGAATGTCCGGACAGTGTCACCTCGCTCAGGAAGCAGCTCGTGGGTGAACTGATGACGAAACCCTCACGATATAAGATCCAATTGAATGCAAAGAAAAAGCAAAGTCTTCGGTTGATGACGTTGGCTGGTCAGCCCATGACTCTTGAAGTTTTGCTGGTTTGCAGTCATTTATACAATCTGGATATTGTCCTGCATTTTGGTTCAACTCATCCCCTCGTGTTTCAAGTCCCCGCAGGAGTGGGGGATGATAGCAGAGAAAGGGTACACCTTCAGTGCTTGGGTGGGATACACTTTAACTTGTTGCAGGAAACGAACACATTCCACGCTAATAACCTGTCGCTCATAAACACCATTAATTCTTATGACGCCACTGACTCAGATCCGGATCCAGTGAACCCAATTATGGATAGCCATGAAAACCCTGATCCTCAGGGGCAGGAGGTTAACCTGCATTTTCCTGAGTATCAAGTGGATATCGTATGTGCTCATTCGTCTCGATCTAGAGCAATTGTTCCTCTTGAATGCAATGGCCAGACTTATTGTGCTCTCGTGGATTCCGGAGCTGAGATTAGTTTGGTGTCTGAGACTACCTGGAAACCATATTAGGTGAGCAGAAGATTACTCAAAAGACATAATTGTAAATATACAGGGATGTGGTGACGTCGGGTCATGGTGACCAAATTCGTAAATTTGGATGTATCATTGAGAACGCAAGTGAAAGCAAAAGACCATCCATTTGCTATCATGGATGATGGTTCTCTCCCATCATGCTTTTGCTTGGAGCAATTTCATGACTACTTCAGGACTAGTGCTAGATCTATCCAATGATAGCGTCCTGAAGGAGGGAGAAGTGGTCGCTAACCTTCTTGGCAACGGCAGTAGACCCATCAGAGGGTCCTGAAGTGATCATTATCGGAAACGTTAGGCCGTATTCTCTTCTCGAACGGGTTAATGTTGAAACATTGCAGAGAAACGATCTAGACTTGCGCAGGCTTAGGAATTATCTAGGGAGAAGGAATGCGAATGCCGTTGCCCGAGAAACTTATCTCGGTACAACCGCTATCTTAAAGACATCTATATAGAAAATGGGATTCTAGTTAAATACGACTCGTTAGATCTTGAACTGTATCCACCGAACTTGAATCTCTCTTAACTTCCTGATTGAACTTGCCATCAGTGTCCATCTTGAAATGGCCCATGTTGGCCGTAATAAAGTCCTGGAGTTCTTTCTCGAGACGTATTTCATCCTCGATTGTATCAGGTTGTACAGGAAGTGGTCACGTCATGTTCACAGTGCCAACTGAACAAAGTCTCAAGTCAAATTAAGGGTCCACCTACCTTAAAGATCATGACCAGGTCACCTTTTGAATTGGTGGCTGCCGACTTGGTAGTGTTCCCAAAGACGTCTCGAGGGAACATTGGTTGTCTGGTAGTTGTAGACCACCATTCAAAGTGGGTGGTAGCCATCCCAATCATGAATAAGACTTCCCGCACCATCGCAAGATTGTTCGAGACCCGTGTCCTGCCTACTTTGTTGAGGAGGCCATGTCGGTTATTAACCGATAATGGGCCTGAATTCAGGGGTCAAGAATTTGAGCAAATGTTAGCTCAGTATGGCATCGTTCATGTTTTTACGACACCAAATCATCCTGAAGGGAATGGGGCAGTCGAGAGAGTCAACCGTACCATTGGAGAGTTTCTTAGAAACCTTGTTCAAGGTCCTAGCTCATGGGATTTACATCTTCCCAGAGCATCATATCATACAATGGTACTGTGCATACGGAGTTAACGATGTCTCCAGCGCAATTTTTATTGGCTAACTCGCATCCAGACCCAATTCCAGCCCTTATCTCGGCTCAGATTCAAGGACAATGGGTTCCTGGTCACCCTAGTTTTTGTGTCCTTCTCTAGAGGACAGCTGGTGATCAGGAAGGTAGTCCAAAAGGGGCACCTTGTCATGAACAAGCTTCTCCCCAAATATTGTGGCCCATTTTGTATTGATCGGGTAGAGTCAAATGGAGTCACTTATTGATTTCTCCAGCCTACCCAAATGACCAACCATTCTTACATCATCACGTGCCCATCACACACAGTTACGCGCTTGGAAGGAGGCTCCTATTTTTCTCAGGAACCATCCAAGCTACTCCCGATTGGTAAAACTTCCCTGGGTTATCCCAGAAGATCAGCCTGATGTACCTGATCAGGAATATTCTTGTCCGAATGAAGTCCCAAAACTATGCCTATCTGTTCGAAAAGTCATCTGAAGAAAGTTTGTGGGATTCTTCTAGTGATTCTCATGATGAGGTGGAATCGGGAAAGCAGGGGGTACCCTTGGTGCATCCTTGGATTTCTGTAGCGCTGGACTCTTCTGGGGAGTCTTCCAGTGAATCATCGGAGAGTTCACTTGGTTCAACTGAACCGGATTTCTCAGGTTTTTCCTGGCACTTCTCCAAGGTTGTCAGAGTCCTGATAGTCGTCGAGATTTCTTGGGGTTTCCTGACAATCCTCCGGATTTCTCTCAGGCTTCCCCGATGCCTCTATTGTTAGGCCCATTCTCAGACCGAGTCGCGAGTGGGAAAGTCACATTCCGAGATTGTCCTGAACTGCCCAGTAGTGATTTGGATAATGCGATTGGTGAGATGTCGCCGATTCCCCATGTGACTGGCCAGGCACGGGAACCGCCTGTGGATGATAAATTGGGTAGTTGTGATAGTCCACCTCACCATAGTTCCCCTTGTAGTGTCGCTGGGTCAAGTGGTTTATCTTCTCCAGACTCTTCCTCCCTAGTGAAATCGTTAGAGGTAACTCTAGAGTTCATACAGGAGGATAGGGAGGAGATATACCAGTTATTGGAAGGCCAGATAAGTTTGTGTGAACAGGTCTTGATGCTGGTCATGAGGATGGGCGCCCGATTAGATTGAGTCTGTCACCCATGAGAGAGCTGGTTTTAGAGGGACATGCCCTGATTCAGGAAAACCGAGGAGATCTCGAGAGCGATTGGTGGTCACCTGAAGACGGCTGGGGAGGTGCTCCCGGCATTAACCAGCAGTTCTCCTCCACAAACCCGCTCCCGCGGACCAGTCATGGATCTTTCCCACGTCCCGAAGAAACCAGTTGAGTATGACCATGACTTGCATCGGTAGATTCCGGAATATTATCATGTGAATGTGTTTGGGTTATTTAGTTTAAACTTTTTAGAATTGCCAGTTCAAAATCAGTAGTTCCATGTTTAATAAAGTTAGCTAGTTAGAATCTATGTAAAATGGAAAGGAAATTCTAAGGATTTTTGTGAATTAATGTAAATAGATTATTGTAAGGCATGCTAAATGGAAGGAGAGATTTTGCTAGGGATGGTATTGGATCTGTTGGGACGAGAGTGGTTCCCTGGTGGATTGGTCTTTTTGAGTGGCTCTGCCGCTCGAAGGGGGGAATGTAGTAGGGACCACTGATTAACAAATCATGGTAGTTGTGTGTTTTAACCTTCATCCTTTCTTCCCATACAGGTTTGAATGCCATAACCCCCATAAAATCTAGCCCCATAGAATCTAACGTCAGAATTGTGGCTTAATGTTCTAAAAAGATAAAACAAACCACAAAAAAGGGGTTTTTTGTTTAAGAAGTCCTGAAATGGGTAGGCTTGCCAAAATCTGAACAGGCCAACAAAGTGCACAGTGCGACTGGGTATACGTGTAATGTTCGGTTGCTGAAGCTAGAAGTTAAGAAAGACAGAAATTAGATGACATTCATCTAGTGCGTTTGACTCCTTGAACTCGAACAATCATCCCCGAACCTTTTGAAAGTTTTAAGTGGTGGTACCTGCACATCAGTTAAGGCCAGGTATCAATAACACCTTGCCCTCCTTTCCATTTAGCCTAGTCAGGGATATTTAGGGTATAATTATTGTATGCGAACAAAAACAACTAAAAGAAGGACATTTAAGTTTCAAGATAAGGAACCAGACGCAACTCCTCATTGTTTCTTGATTCATCTTGATTGTAACCCAAAGGAGCCTCTCTTGACCTTGTAATGCAAAGATAGATCACTTGCTTTGCCAAAATCCAGTGTCTGTGACCATGTGTTAACATATATATGAAATTGTGCTCTGCGATTGACACTGCGTGTACATTTGTGAAAGATATACCTTATGCTTGTGTCTGCCCACTTACCTTAATGTCCTTGCTTCACCCTGCCTAACCCCCGCTTTTCTAACTTTTTCCTCCCTTTCATGTGTTGTATAGAATGTAAACTCCCCTTTCCCATCAATAAGTTTGTCCATGGTTTTTTCCTCTAGTGTGTTTTCCAACCCGTTGAGGTTACAGTTTGATTTGGCTACGGCATTGTCATCGGGAATGTGGTGAGCATTTTTGTTTCCTTTTTCGTGGAATATTGGGAGGTCCTGAGGTTGGGTCAGTCCGGTGGGCATTGGGACACTTAACTAATCGCATCGTTTCTCTGTTCTGAGGATAACGAGGTCACGCCTGGAGGGTCGCGTCGGGATCAACGAGACTCCGGGAAGGTTTACCGCATCAGGGATTCTTAGAAGCCCGTCCTCCCTCAGCCAACGAGCCGCCTTTGGGTGTTTGGTTTTGAAGTAAGTCTTCTCCCCGTACCGGTAGACAAAAATTGCATGAAATAAAAATGTTGTCAGGTGGTTCACATTGACTCGGAACTTCATTGGTTTACTGGATAACCCCACCGCAACAATGTCCCCTATGTGATGCAACATCAGCTGACTGCAATTAACCAATCAGCTATTGCAAGATGTATTTCATGCATGTGCTAACACGATTCTCGTGATGAAGATGGCAGTTCACCAATTTAAAATCATTTAAAATTTGGTGGTCATGCAAGATGGGTGTCAACAGTGTTCTCTATCTTACTATGCAGTTATTCAGCATTGTTTTAACAACAATGCTGAGGCTATCAACATTTTCAAAAAACATGGTATTCTTGAGTGATCCAGTGTCCAAAGTGCTCTCATCGGCTTGCATATCGTGCTGAACAGCATTTATATTATTGTATGTATGAGTGAGTAGAAAAGTGCTCCAAGAGAAAAGTTCATATTTGATATAATTATTCTACATCTGCATTTTGGGGTACTTGGCTAGGTCATGCGCATATCTCATTGAGCCAGAACCTTTTTGTTTTGCCACAAATTTTTGAAGAAGTCTTTCAACCAGCATAATGTCCAACACTATCTAGGCATTTCCTCAGAAGCTGCAGTGGACTGGAAGTCATTTTGCTCTGAAGTGGCTGACGAATGAAGCGCACAGACCCTGGCTGACGAATGAAGCGCACAGACCCTGGCTGACGAATGAAGCGCACAGACCCTGGCTGACGAATGAAGCGCACAGACCCTGGCTGACGAATGAAGCGCACAGACCCTGGCTGACGAATGAAGCGCACAGACCCTGGCTGACGAATGAAGCGCACAGACCCTGGCTGACGAATGAAGCGCACAGACCCTGGCTGACGAATGAAGCGCACAGACCCTGGCTGACGAATGAAGCGCACAGACCCTGGCTGACGAATGAAGCGCACAGACCCTGGCTGACGAATGAAGCGCACAGACCCTGGCTGACGAATGAAGCGCACAGACCCTGGCTGACGAATGAAGCGCACAGACCCTGGCTGACGAATGAAGCGCACAGACCCTGGCTGACGAATGAAGCGCACAGACCCTGGCTGACGAATGAAGCGCACAGACCCTGGCTGACGAATGAAGCGCACAGACCCTGGCTGACGAATGAAGCGCACAGACCTGGCTGACGAATGAAGCGCACAGACCCTGGCTGACGAATGAAGCGCACAGACCCTGGCTGACGAATGAAGCGCACAGACCCTGGCTGACGAATGAAGCGCACAGACCCTGGCTGACGAATGAAGCGCACAGACCCTGGCTGACGAATGAAGCGCACAGACCCTGGCTGACGAATGAAGCGCACAGACCCTGGCTGACGAATGAAGCGCACAGACCCTGGCTGACGAATGAAGCGCACAGACCCTGGCTGACGAATGAAGCGCACAGACCCTGGCTGACGAATGAAGCGCACAGACCCTGGCTGACGAATGAAGCGCACAGACCCTGGCTGACGAATGAAGCGCACAGATCCTGGCTGACGAATGAAGCGCACAGATCCTGGCTGACGAATGAAGCGCACAGATCCTGGCTGACGAATGAAGCGCACAGATCCTGGCTGACGAATGAAGCGCACAGATCCTGGCTGACGAATGAAGCGCACAGATCCTGGCTGACGAATGAAGCGCACAGATCCTGGCTGACGAATGAAGCGCACAGATCCTGGCTGACGAATGAAGCGCACAGATCCTGGCTGACGAATGAAGCGCACAGATCCTGGCTGACAAATGTGACTAAATCGCTCTTATTCTACAGATGAGGAGGTGGAGTTGTGTCCAGTAGTTCAAAGAAAAGGACACACATACTCAGGGGAGTAACATTTTATTTGAATTGTTAATACATTACTTTCATTGTGTTATTGTTGTTACAGGTGGTGGTGCATATATGCCCAAAGACAGGCTCGCATATATAAATAAGATAGAGATTAAATTGAATAAATAAACGAGATAATAAAGACCCTTTCTAAACAAGGGGGAAAACTGAATAATAAGAACAAAACAAAGAAGAATCAAAAGAAGCGCAAGATCATCTATTGCAAAGAAGAGCTAAAGCATTATTTCTAAGGGGTACCTAGACCGTGGTATTTAGGGGATAGCCGGCTGTTCTGGGTATTCACGGGGTGGGGGTACTTTCTTAAATACGGCGAGAAAAACGAGGAACATCTTAAATAAATTGAAGGTGAGAAATTATTCTACTTTTTATCACTGGTAGCAGAGCGTGGTTCGAATTCGACAACATGAGCAATAAAGACAGTGGAGACTGGAGGATGAGAAGAGGATGTCCACATTTCAACGGGAAGCAAGAAGAATTTAGAAGTTGGAGAGGGAGAGTAGAGGATTGGTTGATCGTGTGCGAAGAAGAAGTGGTATACCCTGGTTTGGAAATAAGGATGAATTTAGGAGGGAAGGCATGGGAGGTGACCGAAGATATTAGTCGAGGAAGTCTTAAACAAGAAGGGTGCAGCAATTATTTTGTCAGTTCTGGATAAAGTGTATAAAAAGGAGACTTTGATGGAGAATTATGAAAATATGAAGAAGTATTTCAAGATCAAGAGGGAAGTGGGTGAAACGATGAAGGATTACATTTTCCGGTATGAAAAAAACGCGAAGGACTGTAAAACAACATTAGGTAGAGAGATGTTTGAAGGAGAAGTGAAGGGATTTCATGTGCTGGAACAAGCGAGCCTGTCTGAACAACAAAAACAATTAGTTTTATCAGCATGTGAAAGGAGGAGATGAAATATGAAACGGTGACACGAATAATGAGGAGGATATTTGAAACCTTGGAGGAGGAAGCAAAAGGAGAGGAGTGGTTGGAACATGACCAGATGAATCGTGGATATGGTGGAGGAAGAGGATTAAACAATAGAGGTGGAGGTCGATGGAGAGGAAATTGGAGCAGGAAAGGAGCCGGAAGAAGAAACCCGATGAACCAACAGGGAAAGGTAACAACATGTACAATCTGCAAATCCGAATGGCATTGGGCCTATGATTGTCCAAAGCATTATAAAAACAAAGGGATGGTTAGTCGATCTGATAATGATAAAGAGAAGAAACACGAGGAACAGGAGGAGGAGAAAGAAGAGAAGATTTACGTGAGTGGGTCATAACTGAGGAAGAAGAATGGGGAGATATTGAAGCTATTTTAGACACTGGATGCAAATCAACAGTATGTGGAGAACTATGACTATCAAAGATAGTGATGGAGTTGGATAAGGAGGAGCTTAAGAGAATGAGGGCAAAGACTGTAACATCAAAAAAGGTCTTTACCTTTGGGAAGACGAGCTTCCCATCAAGAGGCATCATGGAAATTCCTGTCAATATAGGAGGACAAAAAGTGTATATAAAAACGGAAATACTGAAAGGAGATGTGCCCTGGTTAATAGGGAAGGAAACTATGTGTAAAATGGATATGAAGGTATGCATGAAGGAGGAAAAGGTGGTGATAGGAGATATGAATAACGTAGAAGTGACGCTTAAAGAAGATAGAAGAGGACACCTGAGAATTGGTTTGATACCACAAAGGAGAAGAGAAGAAGTGTGGACAGAAGGATGGAAAGAAAAAGGAGATAAGGAGATTGGTGCAGCCATAAGAAAGTTACATCTACAATTCGGACACGCTAGTGGAGAGAGAATTTGGAGGTTGACGGAGGATGCTGGATGGAGTGAGGGACTGGAGGAAGAGCAGAAAAAGAAGATGAAAAACAGATTATTGGAACTAACTGAGTGCGATATTTGTAAGAGATATAAGAAGAATCCACCAAAGCCAGTAGTGGGTTTGAGTTGGAGTAAACAATTTAATGAGGTGGTAGCCCTTGATCTGGGAGAACTTGAGGGACGAAGATTCTTAGTAATGGTAGATATGGCGACAAGATATTGTCAAGCCAGGTGGATAAAGGACAAGACACCAGAGACTGTGATGAATGGAATGATGGAGGGATGGTTGACTATTTTCGGAACACCGGCAAAAATACTGACTGACAATGGAGGTGAATTTCAAAACGAAAAAATGAGAATTATGTGTGAAAAATGGCAGATAAAAATGATGACTACACCAGCAGAAAGTCCATGGAGCAATGGACTGTGTGAAAAGACTGTCGGATTACTGAAGGAGAGTTTGAGGAAGATGGCGGAAGAAGTAAACATTAAGATTGCTCTAGGATGGGTGGTGTTGGCAAAGAATTGTCTGAGTAATTATGGTGGTTTTTCGCCAAACCAATTAGTGTTTGGGCATAATCCGATACACCCGAACCTTCTGAATGATGGCTTCAGCATTGGTGGTGTTGTAGAAGGAAATGAAGAACAGATGGTGAGGGAAAATCTACAAGCGATGCATAAGGCAAGAGAAATATTCATTAAGAATGAATCTTGTTTAAAAATAAGGACTGCTCTGAGGAAAAATATAAGGGTACATAAGTTAGAAGATGTGATTATCAATGATGAGGTCTACTACAAAAGAGAAAATGAAAAAGAGTGGAGAGGACCAGCAAAGGTAATTGGCGTAGATGGGAAAACTGTGATTGTGAAGCATGAGGATTCATTAAGGCAAGTGGTGCGAGTGCATATCACTCAGATTCAAGGAACAAATGAAGTCATGAAAGAAGAGAGAGAGAGAGGTAATGAAAAGGAAGAGGAGATCGATAACAACAACTTTGACAGAGAAGAAAGGGACATGGTTATGGTGAGAAGAGATGGAGGAGATCCAGTGTATGGTGATGATGAGGCGATGGAAGATGAAGAGGAATCAGAAGATGAGGTAGAAGATGAGGAACATGAACTTGAGGAGGAGGTAGAGAGAGATTATACCCAAGTTGAAAAAAGGAGATAGAGTCAGGGCCCGACATAAGGAAACAGGCGAATGAGAAGAATGGAAGATTTTGGGTTTAGCCGGAAAAAGATCGAGTAAAAAGTGGGGAGACATCTACAATATACAAGAAATAAATACCAGCAGGAAAGATTGGATTGATTTGAGAGAGTACGAAGAGATAAGGAAGATAGATGATGAGGAGGAAGTCCTGCTCGGTTTTGAGGATGAAAAGGTAGAGGAAGCCAAACGAAAGGAATTACAAAGCTGGCTAGATAATGAAGTGTATGAAGAAGTAGATGATGTTGGTCAGAAAAGTGTGTCCACAAGGTGGGTGGTGACTGAAAAAGTGAAAGCAGGTAAAAGGATTTGTAAAGCAAGATTGGTGGCGAGAGGATTCGAGGAAGAAATGGAAGACTGGGAAAAAGATGCACCCACTTGTAACCCAGAAACTTTAAAATTGTGTCTATGCATAATTAATCAGAAGGGATGGAAGTGTCATACTTTAGATATTGCAACTACATATTTACAAGGAGAAGAGAATACGAGAGTAGTGTATGTCAAACCACCCAGTGAAGTAGAAAGTGGTGTTCTATGGCAGTTGAAGAAAGCAGTTTACGGACTTAAAGATGCGGCAAAAGCATGGTATATGAAGGTGGTGGTGGAGCTTGGAGGAGTTAAAAGCAAACTGGAACCAAACGTGTTTTATTGGAAAGATGATCAAGGAAGTGTAAGTGGAGTCCTATGTGCACATGTAGATGATTTTTGTTACGGAGGAGATGATAATTTTCTTAAGATAGTTATTACGAAGATGAAAGAAAAATTGAAGGTGGGAGATCAAGGAAGGCAGAATTTCAAGTATATAGGAGTTCACGTAAGACAACAAGAAAAGAGAATACTCATTGAGCAAAGGAAATACATCGAGAGTATACAAGAACCCGAAGGGAAGCTTTATCAAGGTCTTAGAGTCCTAAAAAGGAAAGAGTTGACTCTCTATCGATCAATTGTGGGACAACTGAATTGGATATCACAACATATCTTACCCGAAATAGCTTATGATGTAAGTGATCTAAGTAGAGCATTTAAAGAGGGAACGACACAGGATGAGAAAATTAATAAAAATCGTGAAGGCAAAAAGATCAAGGGGAGAAATCGTCCTAGAAAATTGGATGAAGAGAAAATATTTTGGGAAATATATGCAGATGCCTCGTTTGGAAATGTGGAGAACGAACAACTCAAATCGGATACATAATATCATTAGCAGATGATATGGGAAGAAAATGTCTAATATGGTGGAAGTCGAGGAGGAAGGCAAAAAGAGTGGCAAAAGCTACAATTGAAGCTGAGGCACTGAGTGTTGGAGAGGCTATTGAGGGAGGAATTTACTACAATCAACTATGGAAGGGATAGTAGGGGGCAGAAAGATTGAAATAAGAGTGAAAACTGACAGCAAAACACTAATGAAGGCGATAAAATCAAATACTGGTGTCAGTAGTAAACGGCTGAGAATTGATATAGCTGCAATTAAGAAACTTTGGAGAGTGGTGAAGTGACAGAGGTGGAGTGGGTGCGAGGTCTGGAGCAGGTGGCGGATGTGTTGACCAAGAGAGGAGTCGCCAAAGAAAATAAAGAAGATACGTGGGAGAGAGAGTTTGAAAAAAAACTGAAGGAGGAAGAAGAGGATAAGAGTGACTAAATCGCTCTTATTCTACAAATGAGGAGGTGGAGTTGTGTCCAGTAGTTCAAAGAAAAGGACACACATACTCAGGGGAGTAACATTTTAATATTTGAATTGTTAATACATTACTTTCATTGTGTTATTGTTGTTGCAGGTGGTGGTGCATATATGCCCAAAGACAGGCTCGCATATATAAATAAGATGGAGATTAAATTGAATAAATAAACGAGATAATAAAGACCCTTTCTAAACAAGGGGGAAAACTGAATAATAAGAACCAAAAACAAAGAAGAATCAAAAGAAGCGCAAGATCATCTATTGCAAAGAAGAGCTAAAGCATTATTTCTAATAGTCAGGGGGCTTAATCATATAATTGTTCAAATCATTCCAAAAGTGCCATTTTTGGACCACAGGTAGCTATGACCATACTAATTTGAATGTTTGCGGGAGCCAAGCTGGGCTCCCACTGTGGTGGCCATATTGGCCAAATCAAAATGGCCGCTGTCCAAAATGACATCCACTTGAGTACCAATACTAGTACAGGTTACATAGTTAACTTGATAAAAAATAAGTCAGCATCAACATCTTTTGCTATTAAACTTTAGTATATACGCAAGTACAATCTTTTTTATTCCTTTTACTCACAGTACTGCATCTCATGATAATGTCTATCCAATAGATGGCTGTTCACTGATTAATAGTCATCATTGTTCAGGCAGCCACCGGGCCACCCTCACACTTGCAGTGTGTCGTACATCGAATTCCAGCACTACTGCATTTGCAATTCCCTCTGCAGGCTTTAGTGCATCCGCAATGAAGGAGAAGAGCACATGCCTTACTGGCATCAGCGAGAGTTGTCCAGAAAGGGAGCCATTGGTTGCTGTGCTTGTCATATTCCCATCCCCATTTATCAAAAGCAGGGAGTGTCTGATGGCATGTGGTTGACTGCTTCCACACAAAACTTGCCTGCAACAATGACCTCTTGATATGCTGGAAGAGGGCAGCTTGGGTAGGTGGTATGCTGTCCAATGATCGACTGCCACTAGAAAACAGATGGTGCCTGGCTACATTTACAGATGCTTGTCCACGTGTTTTACTGTACATGAGCACAACAAACCTCTCAGTGTGTCATTTCAGGAGATACTAGACTGAAGGACTCGGGGTCTTCAGTCAATTTGATCATGGTTTCAGTTAAGTTTGGTGTATTATTCCATGCAGTCCATGCTGTCTTCTTCCACATCCAAGAAACTGAGACGTAGTGTCGCAGCCTGTTAGTGCATGGAACAGAGGTAGAGCCAGCGACTTTGATGGACCAAGCTGTGATTGAATGCTGTGCACTGGGATGTCTCGGTAATATTTGCCACTACCAAAACCAATCCAGAGTTCTGTTAGGTCAAGCTGTTGAAAGAAAGCAATGGCAAGAACGACTATGTCACTGTCAACAGTGCGGATGAATGCTTTCTTGTGACCCTGAGATGATGCGTGAGCAAGATGCAGAATGATCCGCGTATCTGCCTCTGTGTGGTTGCATGGTTGGAGCCCTGATATATCAAATGCTTTATTGGAGAGCACAGTTTCTAATTCAGTGCTGAGGAGGAGTTTTTCCACCCATGTCAATCTTGATCAGCTGTTTACTGATAAAGACGAACAGTTCCTTCTTGTTTTCCACATTTTTCAAATATGACTGCCAGTCTCATTTGGGAATGGGTGTGGTACCATCACTATCTGGATCAAGTCGAGTACGTGCTCCTGAACCACGCCGCTGCTGTGCAAGTGATTTCAGACTGTCTTCAGGATAGGTATCCCACACGGCATCGACGCGCTCAACTGTGTCAGTCATCTGTGCTTTAACCCTTCGGATGCGCAATTCCTGACCGTGTACTTTCCACCTGTGCGCAAAAAAATCAGGAAATTTACCCATTTGTTAACGTAAAATAAATCAAGTCAAGCACCATTTTGTTAAATTATTTTTGTTTCCCTTAATAAATAAAGATTTTCTCTTACAAACTAAACATTTTCTCTTACAAAATAAACAGAATTTAGTGGGTAACTTGGGAATATGGTTGAGTAGAATTTTATGAAAATTTACACGTTTTCAAGCGTTTATGTTCAGTCTTGCATGAGAAATTGGGGGAATGAAACGTGCAAATGATCCACTAGGACATTCTGGAGCGATTGTAAAGACACTTTTAGCTAAATATTTGAATAAAGGCCACATTCTGTATACTGACAACTGGTATACGAGCCCATTACTATGCAAAATATCTGCATGTAAATAAAACAGGATCTTGTGGAACTGTAAAGGGTAAATAGAAAAAACATGCCCAAGTTTCACCCAAGTAAAAAAGGAGAGTGCCATCTGATGGAATCAAAACCTTTATTAGCACTAAAATGGACTGATAAAAGAGATGTGCATATGCTAACAACAATTCACAGTGGAAGCATGATTGACTCAGGAAAGGTTGATCGTCGAACAAACGAAATAAAATTCAAACCAGATGCTGTTGTGGACTATAACAAAAATATGCATCTGGTGGACAAATCTGATATGCAATTAGCAGCGTAGAATGCGTTAGGAAAACTGTGAAGTGGTATAAGAAGGTATTTTTCATCTTTGGGATATTCTCTTTACAATTCCTTTGTACTCTACAAAAAAAACTACGAAAAAGCAGATTTCAATGAGAGAATTCAATCTTACATTAGTCTCTCAACTACTCACGAAGTATGCTCAAATAACATCCCACATCCTGGAAGACAAAGTGTGAGACCAAATGCTCCTGACAGACTTCTCTCAGCTAATTACATTGAAAAGCATCACCTGGAACAGTTCCACCAACACCATCTCGACCTGTAGGTCAATGACAATGTCATGTATGCTCACATACAACACAAAGAGAAAAACATGTTAGAAAAGTTTCTACTTGGTGTCCGGAATGCAAAGTTGCATTGTGCCTTGAGTGCTTTGTTCTCTACCACACCTGTGCCAACTACTAAATACTAAATTCAGTAAAAGTGTAAAACAATGTTGTAAATAAGTATAATGGAAAGTGTAGATTTATCAAAATAATATTTATTTCATGAACAATTATTTCCAAAAGGACAATTATTTTATAAGGAGTTATTTTTGAAAAGGAATAAAAATTATTTTTCAAGAGGACAAATAAAATGTATATTCTTCAAAACTCAAATGTAAGTATAATACTTGCTCGTTTGTGTACATGTGCGCATATGCATACATGTGTGTGTGTGTGTGTGTGTGTGTTGCGGATGGTTTATGAATATATCTGAGTCATAGATTCTTCAAAACTCAAATGTAAGCATAATACTTGCTTGTTTATGTGTACATGTGTGCATATGTGTACATGCATGCATGTGTGTATGTTTGTTGCGGATGGTTTATGAATATATCTGAGTCATCAATAGCATTAAAATGCAAAATCATTTATTTTTATTGGGATTTTGTGCGAAAACATAAAAAAAATAACGTGATCATCATATGATGCTGGGAGCATTCTTCCGACAAACTTCCTGAGCATCATATGAGGATGGGAGCAGCGTAAGTGTTAATGAAAGGTATGATGTGTAGAGATACATATTCAGCAAATGTTGATGCTCTACTTGGACGCACAATGTGGACGATGGCGGCCATGTCATACAACTGAACTGTCACTTGTTTAGCAGGATTGGCAGATCCAGTTGGTGCATTGACACATGCAAGAATGTCTGATTTATTTCCAGCTCTGAGCATCCATTGCATGTGCATCAGAACCTGCAGTCAAGTGCCCATATAAATGCCAGTTGTTAGTTGTTTTTGCCCAATTCTTCAGATTTTGATCAATGTTGTCACTTAAGGCGCTATGAAGATCATGCTGATCCTCACCCAGACATATGATGCAGAATAATGTTTCTGGAGGTGATCCGTAACTTGATCTGAGTTAATATAGCTGTTACAACCACAAATTTAAGTGCAATAATTATGTATCATGATTCAGTTTGACATAAAATGTACATTTCTTATAAAATAATATCAAATGTGGATATATACGACCTGACGTATATCTTGAATTAAAAAACAAATATCAGAACTGGATTCTCTATACTCAAAAACATACAAAAAGTGTCA
The DNA here is from genome assembly GCA_023014485.1 of Bathynomus jamesi. Classification (NCBI taxonomy): domain Eukaryota; kingdom Metazoa; phylum Arthropoda; class Malacostraca; order Isopoda; family Cirolanidae; genus Bathynomus; species Bathynomus jamesi. The sequence goes on along the minus strand of JAJOZX010000649.1, from coordinate 804,629 downwards.
TTATTTGCTGTTCTACTATGATTGGTCGTTATTTTATCGCCCAATGTCAGACCAGATGGCGGCCATCTTGGATTCGTCCATAATGGCCGCCACAGGGAGAGCCCATGTTGGCTCCTGCAAAAAAAAGGAATGCTTATGGTCATATCTACCCCTGGTAAAAAAATGGTACTTTTGGAACAAAGGGAACAATCAGGATGATTTTTTGGATTAAGCCCCTGACTATAAGGGGTACCTAGTCCATGGTATTTAGGGGATAGCCGGCTGTTCTGGGTATTCACGGGGTGGGGGTACTTCCTTAGATACGCTGAGAAATTATTCTACTTTTTATCAGAATGAAGCGCGCACATCCTGGCTGATGAATGAAGCGCGCACATCCTGGCTGACGAATGAAGCGCGCACATCCTGGCTGACGAATGAAGCGCGCACATCCTGGCTGACGAATGAAGCGCGCACATCCTGGCTGACGAATGAAGCGCGCACATCCTGGCTGACCAATGAAGCGCGCACATCCTGGCTGACCAATGAAGCGCGCACATCCCTGGCTGACGAATGAAGCGCGCACAGCCTGGCTGACGAATGAAGCGCACAGACCTGGCTGACGAAATGAAGCGCGCACATCCCTGGCTGACGAATGAAGCGCGCACATCCTGGCTGACGAATGAAGCGCGCAGACCTGGCTGACGAATGAAGCGCGCAGACCTGGCTGACGAATGAAGCGCGCAGACCCTGGCTGACGAATGAAGCGCGCAGACCTGGCTGACGAATGAAGCGCCAGACCCTGGCTGACGAATGAAGCGCACAGACCTGGCTGACGAATGAAGCGCAGACCTGGCTGACGAATGAAGCGCGCAGACCCTGGCTGACGAATGAAGCGCACAGACCTGGCTGACGAATGAAGCGCGCAGACCTGGCTGACGAATGAAGCGCACAGACCTGGCTGACGAATGAAGCGCGCAGACCTGGCTGACGAATGAAGCGCGCAGACCTGGCTGACGAATGAAGCGCGCAGACCTGGCTGACGAATGAAGCGCAGACCCTGGCTGACGAATGAAGCGCGCAGACCTGGCTGACGAATGAAGCGCACAGACCTGGCTGACGAATGAAGCGCACAGACCCTGGCTGACGAATGAAGCGCGCAGATCCTGGCTGACGAATGAAGCGCGCAGACCCTGGCTGACGAATGAAGCGCGCAGACCTGGCTGACGAATGAAGCGCAGACCTGGCTGACGAATGAAGCGCGCACATCCCTGGCTGACGAATGAAGCGCGCAGACCTGGCTGACGAATGAAGCGCGCAGATCCTGGCTGACGAATGAAGCGCAGACCTGGCTGACGAATGAAGCGCGCAGACCTGGCTGACGAATGAAGCGCAGACCTGGCTGACGAATGAAGCGCGCACACCTGGCTGACGAATGAAGCGCACACCCCTGGCTGACGAATGAAGCGCACAGACCTGGCTGACGAATGAAGCGCGCACAGACCTGGCTGACGAATGAAGCGCACATCCTGGCTGACGAATGAAGCGCACAGACCTGGCTGACGAATGAAGCGCACAGACCCTGGCTGACGAATGAAGCGCACATCCTGGCTGACGAATGAAGCGCACATCCTGGCTGACGAATGAAGCGCGCACAGACCTGGCTGACGAATGAAGCGCAGACCTGGCTGACGAATGAAGCGCGCAGACCCTGGCTGACGAATGAAGCGCGCAGACCCTGGCTGACGAATGAAGCGCGCAGACCCTGGCTGACGAATGAACGCGCAGACCTGGCTGACGAATGAAGCGCAGATCCTGGCTGACGAATGAAGCGCACAGACCTGGCTGACGAATGAAGCGCGCAGATCCTGGCTGACGAATGAAGCGCACAGACCTGGCTGACGAATGAAGCGCAGACCTGGCTGACGAATGAAGCGCGCAGACCCTGGCTGACGAATGAAGCGCACAGACCTGGCTGACGAATGAAGCGCGCAGATCCTGGCTGACGAATGAAGCACGCAGATCCTGGCTGACGAATGAAGCGCGCAGATCCAGGCTGACGAATGAAGCGCGCAGATCCTGGCTGACGAATGAAGCGCGCAGATCCTGGCTGACGAATGAAGCGCGCAGATCCTGGCTGACGAATGAAGCGCAGATGGCTGATGAATGAAGTGCGCATCCTGGCTGACGAATGAAGCTGGCTGACGAATGAAGTGCAGAGTCTGGCTGATGAGAAATTAATTTTTTTTTAGAAAATATATTCAGGATGACATATACTTGTCAACAACCTCATGATAAACAAGTAAAATGTGTTTACAAAGTATATCTATTAAATACCTTTAAATTGTGTAATTCTATTTTTGTCTTTTATATCAAATATAAATTGAAATTGAATTAATTATTTCTTATAAGTATCTTATAAATATCTTTATGATTGTTTGCTATAATTATCATGTAAATGATTTAACTAATTGCTCCTGCCTACTGTTATAACTTAACGATATAATTTATATATTTATAATTATTATTGTTAATTATTAATTAATTAATTAATTGTTAATAATTATTATTATTAATTATTATTATTTATAATTTGTATATTTATATATTTATTCACATTATGACAGTGTGTTGGCATTAAAAGCCTAATACCAATAACATCTGTTGTAAACGGAGATCATCTTAAAATACACTAAGATAAATTAAGATGATCTGTCTTTACTTGTAATGTGATCTGCAAATTTGATATCTTCCAATCCTCACTTTTCTGATACAGATTCAGTTTTTTTTTTTTTTTTTAAGGTTGGGTGAATCTGTTATACATGTTATAATTTATAATCGAAGTTGCACCCTGATGACTGTTATAGTGATTTCATTTATTCAATATTTCCCAAGCTATGTATGACTCGTTTCCTTCCAATGGAAGTCACACGCTGTGATGTTATAATGTTATAATGTTTCAGACCAACAAAGACCCTAGGATCCACTCATGGCTGGTCTACCTGTGTTCATAATTGTGTATTGTGTATGTCCTCCGTGGTGGCAGAGATGGTTTCTTTGATTTCACTTGGGAAACACAATGCTCTCAGGTGACATCAACACTTGCATGATGGCATAGCCAGGTTCCGTTCCTTTGACTATATAAGAAGGGGATATATGATCAAATAACTGGGTTAGGTTAGGTTAGATAATTACCAATTTTTTTTTAAATTAGCAGACATTATATATCTCAGTAAGAAAAATCTAATGGTATTTTTCTTAACACTAGCTCAAACAGTTCAAAAGAAATGGCGCTCCAAAGTCTGGTGGAAAAAGGTACTTGGTCAAAATGGAGGTAGGTATGGTCCACTGAAATGGCTGTAGCGTCTATACTATCTTTATCAATACTAAAAATCTTGTTCTAGATTAAGGTAGACATGTGTACCAAAAACTGGGTGAAAGGAGAAAAAAATCAGTTGTGACATCAAATGACCTACATAAGGTCAAAGGTAAAAAATAAGATACTTTTTTTTTTATCACTGAGGTAAAATATGAATAGAAACAAAGTTGTAGATCTGCTTAAAAGCTTTAAAATAGTGTTTACTAAATAGTCTCTGTAAGTGCAATAGGAGCTGAGATATTTCATGTTGAAATATGGTATGACCTTGGAAATTGACCTTTTTTTACAAAATTTGAATGGCCATATCTCCGGAACCATATGACCTAGGTATAGTGTTGAAACAAGTGCCATTCTATTTTTTTCACTGAGATCTATAAGTGTGCCAATTTTCAAAAAAATCAGTGATGGTCATGTTTTTTCGACCCAAAATTCCGTTGAACTGACATGGAATGACCCATATGCTTTAAGCTGGAGTACCCCTGTAGTAGCAAAGAAAATAAAAACTAGAGAAAGTCCTGAAAAGGCAGTGTCAGTTTTATAGAAAATGAACATCTCTTAGAAGACTTTCAACATGGTTTCAGACAAAAGAGATCCTGCCTTACTGAACTTATAGACCATTGCAATACAATCCTATAATATTTGGGAGAAAACCACAATGTTGATGTCATCTATCCAGATTTTGCAAAAGCTTTTGACAAGGTTGACCATGGTATATTATTCCATAAACTAAAAACTTGGTATTTGTGGAAAAATAGGAAAATGGATCCATGCCTTTCTCTCTGACAGAAAACAAATAATTGTAAATGGAGCAAGATCTAAAGAAAAAAAGTGATTAGTGGAGTGCCGCAAGGTACAGTACTGGGACCAATTCTATTCATTATAATGCTAAACAATATACAGTGGAACCTCGACTTACAAATTTAATTCGTTCCGAGATCCTGTTCACACCTCGAATTGGTCGTAAATCAAATCCATTTTTTCCATTGAAATTAATGTAAATTTAATTAATCCGTTCCAGCGCCCCAGATAATTGTACTTTTAATGCTTTGTAAGAGTTTATAAAGAGAAAATATAAGAGAAAAAAATTATACTAAATTTAATAAGCTGTATAATTTTACTGTACCTTTGTGGAGGATAATCGCTGGCATGAGTGGATGGTGATGAGGAAAGGAAGGGGGAGGGAAGTTACTGTTTGGAAGGAGAGTCCCCTTCCATAAGAACACTGGGCACCTCTCCTTAAGGGGTTCTCTCTCTTTTCTGTCTCTTTAATTCAATGGTTATTTTAAGTTTTCTTTTTTCACTGCCACTATCACTCTTCACTTTCTTGGGAGCCATAATGAAGGGCTTATTAAAGCAATAAATGAAAAATCACAGAGCAAATATGCGAGAGATAAAGCAATAAACGAAAAATCACGGAGCAAATATGCGAGAGATAAAGCAATAAACGAAAAATCACGGAGCAAATATGCGAGAGATAAAGCAATAAACGAAAAATCACGGAACAAATATGCGAGAGATAAAGCAATAAACGAAAAATCACGGAGCAAATATGTTTGTATGTCGATTTGGTCGTAAATAGAGGCGTTCATAAGTCGAGGTTCCACTGTAAACTGTAACCTAGAAAGCTCTCTCCTGTCATTCGCAGATGATACCAGAATACTAAGACCAATTACAGAAAAAGAAGACTGTGTAGAGCTACAAAATATCTACAAACTATATATGCATGGGCAGATGCAAACAATATGGCCTTCAATGAAGACAAATTTGAACTAATTAAGTATGGACCAAATAAATACCTAAAAGAACAATTCAACTACACTGGACCCACAGGAAAAGATATTGTACAAACTGATCATGTAAGGGATCTAGGGATTATATTATCTGAAGATGCAACATTCAACAGGCACATTGACAAAGTAACCTTATCATGCAAACAACTAATAGGATATATACTATGGACATTCACAGAACTAGGGACAGTATGACCATGTGGTAATTATTTGTTTTAGTGCTCCCTCTCCTTTCTGGACCAAAACACATTTTTCTGGTGTGATTTGTTCAAATCTGAACTTCGTTTCTTTGGGAAATGAGCCATTTTTGAGAAATTTTCAATTTTAAAATTTCTCAAAAATGCTCATATTCCAAAGAAATGAAGGCTAAATTTAAACAAAAAAACACCAAAAAACACCAGAAAAATGTGTTTTATTTAACTTAACCTAACCCATTTTTTTTTGCAATTTCTTACCTTAAATAGCAACCCAAGTTTTCAAGGTATCCTGAATACGAATTTATATGTTAAATTGTCATAGAATGTCTCCTTCTATCAAAAATGAAGGGAGCATTAAAACAAATATTAACCAACCATGCTTACCCTGTGGAAATCACTTGTTCTTCCACGCATTGACTACTACTCTCAATTATGGTTTCCCCACAAACAGAATGAATTGCAAAAAATTGAGGGCCTACAAAGAACCTTTACCTCATATATTAAACAACCTGATGGGCAATAGGTGAGTAAAAACAAATTAAACTACTGGGATAGGCTCAGAAACCTTGACCTTTATTCCAGAGAGAGAAGGTTTGAGATATACATCCTAATCTACACCTGGAAAATTCTAGAAGGGCTTTTAGTTGCCCCCAATACTGAACCAATTGTGCCCACCTTAACAAGAACTGGCAGAATGTGTCAAAAATATCACCTCCCACCAAACAGTCTGAGAAGGATTCAAACCCTTCAATATAATAGTATCTCTAGGCAGGGTTCTCGCCTGTTTAACTGCTTGCCTCAGTACCTTAGAGATATAAGTGCAGTCCCAGTAGATACTTTTAAAAATACTTGGACATGTTTTTAGCCAACATAGCTGACCAACCCACAGTGCCAGGGTATTCCTCTGCCAGACCTAGTGATGAGTCATTTTTATTGAGTCATTTTTTATTGTGTCATTTTTTTTGTCGTTTTTTTTGTTTAAAACGAAGGTAGTCTGTTTTTTTTGTTTTTTATTGTTTTAAACTTATTCCATATTTTTCTTCTTTAATCTAATAAGTATATTAGTATTACCTATAATTTACTATACTACCATGCTTATACGGTTATACCTAGTATATATACTATATAGTCATCTTTTAGAAAAATTGAATCACGCAAAAAGTATATAATAGAAAGGAAAAACAAACCCTCATTTTTTATATGTATATATATTTTTTAACTAGAACATAAAACATTCTTCCTCGTTTCAAACAATATACAGGAATACCCCGCTTTACGATGCTTCATTTTACGAAACCCCGGGTTTACGAAATTGTATTTGCGCTAAATAAAAAATTAAATGAAGAAATATAAAAGACAAAAATAAAATGCGTACGTCGCGCATACCACAATCTAATATTCTGCATTACAGCAGTGCTTAGCTCGATTTTAAGACAAAAATAATATGCTTACGTCGCGCATACCATACATACTGTACTGTACTGTACTCTATTACGTATTCTGCATTACAGCGGTGCCAAGTTAGCTCGCTTTTAGCTCACTTTGCACTGTGGCAACGCAGCTGTTGTCAGTTTATATGTGCGCTTTGACAAGAGAGTTTGTGCTTTATTCACTCTCGTGCACGCTAAGTGTTTCACTGATATTCTTTTCGTACATTGCAATTACAGTACCCATCATCAATTATGCCAAAACGAAAGTGATAGTAAAGACTGTGACGTTAATCAGAAGAAACGAATCCAAAAGCATGTCTACTGACGCATCTATTAATGAAAACTAAATTTGCATGTGTAATGTTTTGTACTATTTCTTTGTTCATTGCTTACATTTTTATTATATTTCTTTGTTCATTACTTTCGTTTGTATTATTTCTTTGTTCATTGTTTTCATTTCTATGTTGTTAAACATTTTTTTCTGCAAAATTTGCTGTTTTATAACCTTTTTTTTCGATTTTTTAAGAAAAAAATGTAACCCAAAATATAACATTATATGTATGGGAAATAATGCTCTGCTTTACGAACACCTGCTTTACGAACGGGCGCTAGGAACGGAATAATTCGTAAAGTGGGGTATTCCTGTACATAATTATGATTGGCAAGAGTACCAGTATATATATCCAGATAGAAAAGGAAAATATTCACCTTTTTTTGAACCTTTTTGTTAACCTAATGTTGTTTTAACCTTCATTTCCATGGAAGAATCATCACTAGATTGGGTAGAGCATATATGCTAGTTTCAATATCACAGGTACTGGTATAATATACATAATAAAAAATACATAATACTGGTATAAAAATATATATAATTGTGATTGGCAAGAATACCAGTGTGTATATATATATATATATTCCAAATAGAAAAATAAAAAAAATAAAAATATTCATCTCTTTCTTTAACCTTTGTTAACCTAATGCTGTTTAACTTTCATTATCTGATTCTATTTCCATTGAAGAATCATTATCACTAGATTGATTAGAGCATATAGTTTCAATATCACAGGTACTGGTACTTATTGCAGATTTGGATGTTGACAAAGCCAATGTAGCACCATGTTTTACTTCACTTTCTTGGAATTTTGCATTTTGGGATATGGGTCATTCTCTGTCATATCAACCAAAAAAAATTGAAATTAACACCCTCATCTCTCATATTTTGCTGAAATTTGGTTTATAGGGAGTTTGTGAGCCCTGAATCCATTTCTGAAATTATAAGGTCAATCCGACCAACGGTTCAAGAGATATGACCTCGGGCAATTTGAGGTCACTCGCGAGGTTACTAACATTTGGCGAGCCATAACTTGGGTAATAATTGTCATAATTATATAAAAGTATATATATTTAGAATCAGAAAACGACAAGGAATCCAAATATGCAAGGTTTAGAACTCTAGGTTGAAAAATAAAAAAGTTACACTGTAACCAAAATTTGAGGTCACGATTTGACCGCTGGGGTATCAAATGAGAATTTTTTTTTTTAAATGTAAAAAATGAAGGCATAGGCATTGGCTATTAGAATCAGCAAAAAAAAGTTTGTTTATGTTAGTATTTTTCATGTAACTAACATATAAGTGAACACCATATTCATAAGTTGTGCATCAATTCTACCTATTTTTTCACACTTAAGCTCATAATTTGACCTATAGAAATTAAAATTACATTTTTTATAGACATAAAAAACAAAGTCAGAGTTCTTGACTAATAGAAACAATCATAAAAAGTTTGTTTATGTTGGTACTTTTCATGTAACTAACTTATAAGTGAACACCATATTTATAAATTGCTTGTCATTTCAAGGAATTTTTATATCTTAGCTATCAATTTGACCTCAAGCTCCAAGAATTTAATAAAAATTGTATTTCACTGCTAATCTACACTGGCAATAATAGTTATAATAGTGAAAGGGGAAGACTAAGCTCACATGTAGCCTAAACAAACCTGTTGAAACAGGTTGCTACTTGTCTAAGTGCAGAATCAACACAGATAGTTGCAAAATTCCTTGTCTACAGGTTAGTACAGTTCCAGCCAGCACTGTGGGTAGCTGGTGGGTATGGTGTTTTAATGAGCCTCAGAGACTATCAAGGCCTAAAATATTAAGTGTGTATAGCTATATATTTTCTAAAAAAATATATTACCTAATTGTAAATCCTATATCTTTACAGATCAAAATACAATGGTTCGGCACTTGAAATACTGCCAGGACCCTATTCAAAAACACAAGAAACGCATAACAATCAATCTTAGAAAAGTGACTGATGTACTTGTTGAAAAATGTGCTGGAAGAGTGAAAAAAGACTCATTGTTGTGTGTGAACTGCTGGACACTGATAATGAAAAACCCCACTATACTTAGTACCACTGAAAACAACGAGTCTGAGCAGGATTCAAATGAATCATCTACTATCAGTGGCTTGAGTAACATCTCTTCAATTCAAGATCTGGACAATGACAGTGATTGCTTGATAAAGGAAAATCCTTCAACTTCAGTTGAACCAGTTCTAGCATTTCTGGACCAAACACCAGTTAAAAAAAGTAAGTAATAAATTAATATAATAACTTATACTTTACTACAAGGTCTGTTTGATCTACTATATAGCCAATTATATAGCATTTAAGGTACTATAATTAATATTTAATTACTAATATTCAGGTGTGTGAAACCTTTTTTTCTGTTCTTTTCAGAAGGGCTGTCATTAAGCCAGAAAAAGCGCAAGGCTCGTGGTAAGCTATCATCTGCTCAGAAACACCTGAAGGAGAGGCTAGAACTCAGTTATGGTGTTCAAATTACCGAGGAGGTAAGTGATACTTCAAAACCTGAAACTAAATCTGAAAAACATCTAGACAAATTAATGAATGAATTGAAACAGTCATTCCTGGAGAGCAAATGTCACCATCACAAACTACAAATATTGACACTCTCACCATACACAATTGAAAAACAGCTAGTTTCTTTCAAACTACAACATACATGGTGAAAAGAAGCCATTCACTTAAATCAGAACATGGAATCCTTCCGAAGATTCCACTAATGAGCAAAGGAAAAGTGATATCTGAAGAACACAAAGATATAGTTAGAAGATTCTATGAGTCAGAAGAGGTTAGTCGTATGTGTCCTGGCCAAAAGGATTGCGTGAAAGTTATCAGTGCTGAAGGTGCAAAAACGATTGGTCTTCGGGAATTTAAGAGAGATGTTTGAACTATATAAAAATGATGAAAAGAATCCCAAAATAGGATTTTCCACATTTGCAAAATTACGGCCATCATATTGTGTGCTTGCCGGTAGTGGTGGGACTCATTCTGTCTGTGTCTGCACATACCATCAAAATCCAAAATTGCAGCTGGCTGCATTGGGAGAAAGAGGTCTTTCATACAAGGATCTTATGGATTACAGTGTCTGCAGTACAGAAAGAGAGACTTGCATGATGCAACTTTGCAATGATTGCCCAAGAGAAGAGGGTGTCCTGGATTTTCTTGAGTTACTTGACAGTGTGAAATCAGCTCCAAATGAAATATCTTACAAGCAATGGGTGACTGTTGACCGTTGTACAATGGTTGATAAGGTGGAGCCACTTCATGAATACTTATCATCCCTAAGCATGAAAATATCCTGCATGGTTCGTCATCACTTTGTTGCTCAGCAACAATCACAGTACTTCAAGCAGTTGAAAGAAACACTACCACCTCAGAGCGAGGTAGTTATAGTAGGTGATTTCTCTGAGAATTATTCTTTCATTGTCCAGGATGCTGCCCAAGAGTTTCACTGGGACAATTCACAGTGTACAGTTCACCCTTTTGTCATCTATTATAGATCATCTGCAGACCAGGAACTTAGCCATTTTAGTGTCTGTTTCTTATCTGCATCTCTAAAACACAACACTATAATGGTTTACTCATTCATATTGAAGCTTATGACATATGTTAAATTCAGATGCCCACAATTGAAGAAGGTGCACTATTTCTCAGATGGATGTACTGGCCAATATAAGAACAGATACAACTTCACAAATCTCTGTTACCATGAAGAGGATTTTGGTCTGTCTTGTGAATGGCACTTCTTTGCTACATCCCATGGCAAAAATGCATGTGATGGGATTGGAGGAACAGTGAAAAGAGCTACTGCTCGTGCCAGTTTGCAGAGAACTACAGAGAGGCAAATTCTTACACCAGAACACATGTTTCAGTTTTGTGAAGAAAACTTGACCAAGAAGATAAATTTTTTCTTTGTAACTACAGCTGATTTGAAAGATGCAGAAGAACGGTTGGAACATCGATTCAAGGATAGTAGGGCTATTCCTGGAACTCAGAAATATCATAGATTTGTTCCCCTAAACAAGGAAGAACTGATGGTGTATCCCATTTCAAGTGGCATTGGAGAAAAGAAAAGAATAAGGAAAAGTCATTTTACTAATGAACCTGCAATGCTTGGTAACCTAAAATGTGTCAAACCAGGAGAGTATGTTGGCTGCATTTATGACATGCAAGTTTGGTATGGAATTGTGGAGGAATATTGTGAAGAGTTTGATGATTTCACTGTGAACTTTCTACATCCCTCTGGGTCATCAGGATCAAGTGCATATTATTATCCATCAAACAAGGATTCATGTGCAGTGCCAGGACATCATATATTAACTGTAATGAGTTGTCCTACCCTAAGAGGAGGCAGCAGAATTCAATACATTTTTCCACAAAAAGAAATTGATGAGAGCATCGAGCATGCAAAAATTGTATTAGGCTAGCACATGAATCCTCTAAGTAGGTCTTCCCCTTTCACTATTATAACTATTATTGCCAGTGTAGATTAGCAGTGAAATACAATTTTACATTTTTTGCCTTTGTTTTTATATCTATAAAAAAATGTAATTTTAATTTCTATAGGTCAAATTATGAGCTTATGTGTGAAAAAATAGGTAGAATTGACGTACAACTTATGAATATGGTGTTCACTTATATGTTAGTTACATGAAAAATACTAACATAAACAAACTTTTTTTGCTGATTCTAATAGCCAATGCCTATGCCTTCATTTTTTACATTTAAAAAAAAAATTCTCATTTGATACCCCAGAGGTCAAATCGTGACCTCAAATTTTGGTTACAGTGTAACTTTTTTTTTTCAACCTAGAGTTCTAAAACTTGCATATTTGGATTCCTTGTTGTTTTCTGATTCTAAATATATATACTTTTATATAATTGTGACCATTATTACCCAAGTTATGGGTCGCCAAATGTTAGTGACCTCGCAAGTGACCTCAAATTTCCCGAGGTCATATCTCTTGAACCGTTGGTCGGATTGACCTTATAATTTCAGAAATGGATTCAGGGCCCACAAACTCCCTATAAACCAAATTTCAGCAAAATCTGAGAGATGAGGGTGTTAGGCACTGGTTGATCTGACAGAGAATGACCCATATAAATACAAGCTTTGCTGCTCTGGCTGTGCTTAATCAGTTTCTTTTGGCTGTATGGATATTACTGTATGTGCTAAATGATCTCGGAGGTAATGAAAGGGCGAAATAGAGGTGTATGAGTTTGTGTAGGTATATATGTGAGTATGCGTGCGTATGTATCTGGAATTCTGGATGTATGCGTATGTATGGGGTATATAATAGATATAAATATGTGTAAATAAGTATTTATGTATATATTGGTATATATGTATATGGGTGTATGTGTATGTATATATATATGGATGGTCTCGGGGGGAAAATATGTCATCGCGGGTCTAAAGGATAGTTAAGTGGGAGATTCAAAATCCGAGGCATGGATGGGAGAGTCCTGGAAAGGTTGGACAATGGGCAGTCAGCTCCCAGCCAGTGTTCTCGCAAGTTTAACGGATCTCAAGATACAAGACTTTCAGTACAAGAAAGAGGCCAGTTTTTTCTGTAAATACTGTAGGCTGAAAAGGGCATTCTATACTGGTACCATATGGCCTATTTTATTATTTATTTATTTATTTTTATATATATCATTGCAAAAGTATACCTTATAATTAAATTGGCAATATCTATATTAATTATTAAAAAAAACAAAAAAAAAAATGACAAAAAAACAAAAAACAACATGGACATAAAAAAAATGGTTTTTTAACATCACTAGCCAGACCAGCCCCCACAAATTCAATAGGGGACCAAATCGTATGGCAGGAGCAAGAGAAGAGAAGGGTGGCAACCCCGTCATGGCCCTGCCTCAAGAGGCGCTGAGCGGACTTCATGGGAGTAGTGCACCCTTGAGGCAGAAGCGCTTCAAGGTAAATACATAACTCTAACAAAAAAATGTAGGACTTTTGTCGTTAACTCTCCACTGCGATCTGCTGGAAATTTCCAATGGACGAGGGTATCAAGCAATCAACCCATACCCCTATATAATTTTTTCACAATTATCCTTTATAATTTTTACTAGTAGCTACCATATCTTTTCTCCTAAAGATATTAAACAAACAAACCTACCTCCTTTCTACAGCCCCATTTAAAGAGATTCCTCTGCCAAGCAGTGCCCCCCATAGTACTGTGAGGTATTGAAAAACTCATGATCTTCATTTGCCCCACAAACACCTTTAAATGGGACACCCAAAATGGGTGCACACACATTTCTACATTACTGTACAGTCTTTACAGCCACATCTACACTTTTGCTCCTAAGTATATATATATATATTGTAATGTATATGGTTGTAATTGTGACTTGGTCCGCAATTGATATGGACTGTGACTTATTTTTGGTTGGCAAGGTACTGGTATTGATAGGTACCATAATGAAAATAACTGGATTCTTTGGATCTGATATATTTGCATGTCAGTTATAAATAGGGTAAATTTATAGTATTATACCCATCTCCCTTTGGAGGTGAAATTTATGTTTTTCCTATGGTTTTTGATGTGTTTTGAACGAATCTGACCTTCAAAACCATCGGAAATGACTCGTTTTTGAGATAACCCCCCCTCCCTCCCCCGCAGCCGGCAATCTAGGGAACCCTGGTGGGGAAAATCACAGAAAACGAGTCATTTCCGACGGTTTTGAAGGTCAGATTCGTTCAAAATACATCAAAAACCATAGGAAAAACAAATTTCACCTTCAAAATTGACCTAACCTTCCTAACCTAACCTATCCTAACCAAACCTAACCTATCTACAATGCCACAGTTTCTGGTCTTGACGATATGTACACTCCGTTTTACAATGTAGACACTTCACTACTGTCAGTAGAACACCATGAGGACGCAGAAACAACACTTTTTTCTCAATTTTCGTAGAAATTGACAATACAACTGTAATAATCAAACGAGCACACGTCACACGAAGCCATTCTGGTAGCAAAGTAATTCAAATTCGAAATGGATGGACCGCAGTGATTGGGCAGACATGTAACGGTCACACAAATGAACGTACGAACACACACTAGATAAACACCAAAAAAATTTTTATATCTCGAAAACGAAACATTTGCGACGGAAACGCTATAGAAGGAAAGTGTCTTAGAATTAAAAAATCTACTTAATGAACATATAATAATTGCTGGATGTTAGACGGGTGTAATACTATAATAATACCATAAATAGATATAGTGTAACATATTTGTGGATAGTAGCCTATTATGACTTTGATCCTCTAGATCCAGAGATTCTATCTTTAGTTTTAAATTGATAATTAATTAGTTTTGTAAAAATTGGTTGTTGCCAATGTACAGGCAGTTTTTACATAGTGGAGCCACCTCGATGGGCCAAAGTGGCCCTAGTGTGCCCACTATAAAAATTTCTTATGTTCTTATGGTATTACATTCACTTTTTTCCATTCATCTGGTACCTCTGCATAATTAATAGACCTAGCAAACAAAATAGTGAGTGCCTCAGATAAGGTATCCTCCCCTTCTCTGAGAATCCTAGCATATAACTATGTTATCAGGTCCAGCAGCTTTATTTCACTTCATTGTATGAATCACTTTTTACATTGTATTTGGAAAGCATGAAGCTACTGGGGCCTATCGAGGTTATCCAAGTCACGAGCGGGTGCCAGTGAATTCGGCCCTTTTTGGTGATTTTGGACCAATTATAATATGGGCCGAGATCGCTAACTGTGATATCAGCTGACTGTGTTAATAGGTTAGATTAGGTTAGTGAGCCGAGATCACTGGGCCGAAGTTACCAAGGGCTGACTTCATCTGTATCCGTTATGAGCTATACTTTACAATAAAATCTTGGAAAACGTCAATCTCAAGGCAGCTAACATACAACTATTTACTACTAATACACGAAGTTAGTAGTTCAATAAATTTCAATAAACTGAAGAAAATTTTCAAATGACTAAATTTCAAGTATAACTAATGAAGAGTTAAAGATTATATTAGGCCCTATTGCCATGCATAAGGCAAAAACTCTTTATGAAATGCTAATCACAAAATTTTTAATATACTTTTAAACATAATCACTACATATAAAATTAATATATAACTATTTTTTAATGAAAAATAAAATGATCACAATATCAAATCAGCAAACTGTCAACAATCTAGTTGAGTAACAAAACTGAATTATTAGTGACCATAAGATAACCCCATCCTTACTGCCACAGTGTATGTATACATGCAGTGTTGAGCTTTTGGCATTTTCACTCTGCACAGAAATTCAGGTGGGTGGGGGTATGCAGAAAGGAGGGGCGAGCTTGTCAGCGAGCAGCTGCTCAGCGACTCTTACCTCCAGTTAATATTCGTCTTTTAACCCGCTCACGCGCGGTTAAAACAGTACAATATATTGAATTGCCATTCAAAACTGACTAAGAAAATATATATCTTATGTTGTGCAAATTTGTTGAAATGTACTTTTTTTAATAAAATATATTTCCTGTTTTGGCTATAATGTACTTTTTTCATAAAATATTTTTCCTCGTTGGGCTATTTTTTCACTACTCTGCGACTTAATTAGTTGGTTGGGTTTTGTTCTGGCTATTTTTTTTTCAAATTGGATTCAGTTTAGTGGTGTTTGTGATAGAATTATGATGTGCCATTCGTGTGATTTTGACTTTGAGAACTTGATTCGTCATGTGCCCTAGATGAAGACAAAGGATTGGATGTTTTTATCAATTACGGCGTTATTCTCTCATCCTTAACTTTCCCGAAATGTGACAGTGAGTGCCTAATACGAAAAGATCAGAAGATATTTAGGTGAAATAACCAATATTAACCTGTTAGCTTAATTGAATGCCAGGTTAGGTCAAATGAATGCCCGGTTAGGTTAATTGAATGCCCAGTTAGGTCACCTATATACCCCTGATGATTGGTTACGTTAAGTCGTGATATTTTCGTTAGTTTAAATGAAAATGATGAGAGCAAACTTTTCTGGTTAATTTTGAGGTGTTTTGTACGAAACGGCCATCCGTTTCCTGTGCAAATGCGTAGTTTTCAAGATGACGATATCTCGAAAACTACGCATTTGCACAGGAAACGGATGGCAGATTCGTGCAAAACACCTCAAAATTGACCAGAAAAGTTTGTTCTCAACATAAAAACAGACTGGGTGTAAAAACGAATAATTATCGTAACTCCATTTCCCAGAAGCAGAGTCACCGCTCCCCCGTTTTCTTTTTACGTCATTATTGCGTATATTGATGCACATCCACAAGGAATAGCCTTTCATCTTTCTGAGTAGGTGTGCTTCATGTATAGTAACAAAAATGGACCCATTTAGCTAGATCTGCGGTGTTGGGGCCTTCGTGCCCCCAGTTACTGGGGAGTCAATTATTTGGTCAATAAAACTATAGAAAAGAACGCAGCCATAAAAATCTTTAGCTTCACAAATCTAGATACAATGGGTTCGGATGTGAAGCTTAAGATTTTCAGTGCTGCGTTCTTTTCTATAGTTTTATTGACGAGATAATTGAACCCTCAGTAATTGGGAGAGTCAATTATTTGGTCAATAAAACTTTTTTTTTGTGCAGGAAGGAGGGCCCAAGGGCAAATGCCCCAAAATCGCCCCTCCCATACAAGAAGAAGGGAACCAAAATGAAGGTCCGGGGTTTTCGAGATGCCTAGACACTGCATTTGAAAGATAGGAGGTCATAGACAGGAGGAAAGGTGGAGTGAGGAAGATTGTTCCAGAGCTGACCGGGTGAGTAGATGAAAGTTTGAAAATACCAATTAACTCTTGCATTAGATAGTTGGACAGAAAAGGAATGAGAAAGTGTAGAAAGTCTGGTACTGCGTTCTCTCCTTAAAGGAGGACGCATGCATGCCGAATATGCCGATATGGTGTATGTTTACGGATTTTGCATGGCAATACTAATGCTGCTGCTGTCGCTGAATACCAGCGACGTTTTCCAAATCGAAGAATTCTGGATCGACGAGTGTTTAGCAACGTTTTTAGGAGATTGCGAGAGAGCGGTTCATTTCCTAGCGTTACTGTTTCATCGGAGCGTCCGGTACAACAAGATGTGGCTGAACAAGAACATGTCTTAGAGTTCCTCAAACGAGAGTATGTTGAACGTTACACGAAGAAGGCATGTATCCATACCACGTACAGCACGTTCAGCATCTCCAACCTGGCGATCGTACCCAACGGCTGGAGTTTTGTAATTGGCTCAATGCCAATCGACAATTGCATCGATACGTCTTGTTCTGTGATGAGGCTCAATTTACCTGAGACGGTGTCAACAACACTCGCAATTCACATGTGTGGTCAGAAATGAATCCTCATGCCATTGTGGAAAGTAATTTTCAACATCGGTTCAGTGTCAGTGTGTGGTGTGATATTCTCTACGGTCAGCTGATTGGTCCGTTTATCTCCGAAGGTGGTCTTACAGGCAGTGATGGGCATCAATACACGAAAATCCCTAAGGTGATACCGATACATCGATACTTTATAGATGGCTAAATCGATATCGATACCGATACATGTATCGCGATACATTACTATAAGAATGAACAAATCCTACTTATATGTAAATAAATTTGTACTTTGTATAGTGGGTGTAAAAAACGATCAAATCAGTTAAGAAAAAATGTATTTTATACCAAGTTAGCTCACAGAAAAACTTAAATGTTATAAACTTTTAATGAGGAACATAAAAAATTGTAGGTGATCTGCCCCTTTAAGATGATTGTGAATTGTGATATCAATAATAACGATATTACCCTTAAGAAATACCAGTTGGCAAAACATTTTATTGGATAGTCTATTCTTCTTTGGAGAGTAAATGTAGCGTGCTTCTGTATTGAAATTACACATCTAAGGGGTTAATAGCTTTGGAAAGAGAAATATTTCTGTGGATGCGCGGCGCGAAAAATATTACTAACATGATATCATTGATATGTATGATATAATTGTAAATATCAGATCCCTTCAACATTATAACTTAAAACCATATTATTTGAAAAAAACAGAAGTTCAGAAAATTTGCGGATTATACAACTTTTTACAATTTTACTTGCTATTACTTTCATTTATTTGCATGAATGTATTGGTGTATCGATGAATCGATTTTTTTCGATACATTTAAGAAAAATGACCTTAGCGATACCGATACATCGATCAACTAGCTAAGGCGATACCGTTACCGATACAAAAGTATCGCTCGATACGTAACGCCGATACATGTATCGCGATACCGCCCATCTCTGCTTACAGGTGACATTTATCTACGATTTCTGCAAGACGAACTGCCGCCACTGTTAGATGTA
The DNA here is from genome assembly GCA_023014485.1 of Bathynomus jamesi. NCBI lineage: Eukaryota > Metazoa > Arthropoda > Malacostraca > Isopoda > Cirolanidae > Bathynomus > Bathynomus jamesi. Next base: position 786,133 of record JAJOZX010000649.1, on the reverse strand, counting down.
CCTTTGGAAAATGTACTCTAGCAGGGCGTGCAGCTTTGCCGTGGGCATTTTATCCAACACGGTAACACCCCCACTTTCTCATGCTCTGGATATGGCCCTTATATATATATATATATATATATATATATATATATATATATATATATATATATATATATATATATATATTACCTTGGCTGTAATAATCCTTGCTCAAATGATTCTCACTGTAAACTCATAGATAGGTATTATAGTAAGATAATATCCCTGTTAAGAGAAGCAGGAAGCCCTTGATTAAATCTTACAACTATCATACTAAGGTTATTCCTGGATGGAATGATTTTATTGCCCCCTGAAGAGGGAATCGAAAGACGCCTACGATTTGTGGTGCTTTCATGGTAGACCCAGATTAGGACCAGTATACATAAATATGTGTAGAAGTCGGGGTCAGTATAAGGCGGCCATAAGGCGATGTAAACAGGAAGAAGAGTCTATTCGAGCATCAAAAGCCTGTGAAGCTCGCATAAATAACGATAATAACAAATTTTGGAAATTTGTTAAGAATCAAACGGGTGTCAAAAATGTCCTCCCTCCGACAATCGATGGGGTGTCGGGGGACGATGAAATTGCAAAGCTGTGGAAAAACCACTACTCTAACATTCTTAATAGTGTGAGAAGGGATAATCTTAAGATAGATTGCAGCGAAACGATTGTGGGAGGGACAAGGGAAAATATTTTGATATCATTTTCTGAAGTAAAGAGGTTAATTAAAGAGTTAAAGACTGGTTCTGCGTCAGGGGTAGATGACTTATCGAATGAGCACTTAAAATATGCAAATGACGTAGTATGTCTGCATATATCATTGCTCCTATCAGCCATGCTTGCTCATAGCTATATCCCTGCAGAGTTCATGAGGGTATATATCTTGCCCCTGGTCAAAAATAAGTATGGAGACATTCTGTCCAGCAATAATTACAGGCCTATTGCTGTCGCTTCCTGCTTCTCGAAACTACTAGAAAAACTCTTGTTACTCCGATTAAATGATTTCCTATGGACATCTAATCAGTTTGGCTTTAAAAGGTCCCACTCAACTGACCTGTGTATCTATGTACTTAAAGAAACAATATCTAAATACATTGACAGTAATTCAACCATTTATAGCTGTTTCCTTGATATAAGTAAGGCATATGATAGGGTGAACCACAATATTTTATTTGCAAAACTAGAAGACAGGAAGGTTCCCATGTACATATTAAATTTATTGAAATTTTGGTATTCCCACCAATCTTTCACTGTTAGGTGGGGCAATGTACTATCCGAGTGTTTTGGCTCCTCTTGTGGGGTGAGACAAGGCTCCTTGCTCTCCCCTATGCTGTTTAATGTGTATATTGACGGATTAATTGCTTCACTTAATGAGGCAACAGTAGGTTGTTGTATAGATAACACAAGGATAAATAACTTAGTTTATGCCGATGATATGGTGTTAATAAGTCCCTCTGTTAAAGGTCTGGATCGGCTACTAAAAGTCTGCGAAGTGTATTCGCAGAAACATGATATTCTTTTTAATGTGACAAAAACTAAGGTTATGCAATTTCATCCTAAAAGCTGTAATCAGCCAGCTGATATAAGGTTTAAAATGAATGGTGAAGTAATTGAGGAAGTACAAGAGTTTAAGTATTTGGGTCAAACTATTACCAGCTCCTTGAGTGATGACTCGGATATAAGAAAACAATCTCGAAGCCTGTGTGCTAAAGCGAATATGACCATAAGGAACTTTCGTTTCTGTACAAGTGAAGCTAAAGACACACTCTATGGAAAACTGATGAGTGGGTAGTTGGGAGGTAACGAAAATGGTTCACTGAGTAGGTAGGTAGTTAATCTAACAATCATTAAATTCCTTTTATGTCAATAACTGGGTGGATGAAACCAATTGGTTGCTCACCAGAGTTATTCTCCACACTAGTATTTATATACTGTGTGGGAGGAGCGTGCTCGGTAGTGGAGATACATTACCGCTCAACCAACCGAGGAATAAACCAAGACAACGCTGGTACGAGAAGCCCCGCGAAGAGGAGAACAAAGGGGGAACGAAAACGAAGAACGGGGCGAGAGGACGTACCAGCAAAGTGCGCTCTCGAAAACATAACCGGAGAAGGGAGACACTCCGATAACAAAAAGTAAGTGACTAATTGAGTTTTTACACCAAAGTTAATCTCATTAAATTAAGCTGGGTCAGACAAGTTAGGCCTACATTGTGGCCTAAGACCCAGCATCAACTCATAGCTTAACAAAGGTGAAGGTAGATTGCCCTAACCTAATTCTTGTGAGGAATCCTACTGTGGACCTCAATTTATCTGCCCGCTCTGGACCATTTCCGGAATCTCTAGGCTGACCCTCTAGGCTAGACTTGATCTACTCTATAGTTAGACTGGAGATATAAGGGGTGGGTTAATTGTGGACCAATTCATACAGAGCATTTTTCGCATTGGTGGTCCGTGTGTGGGGAATTTACAAACCTTAAGCTTACTTAACAAAAATTGCAGAATTAGGCTAAATGGTCTAGCCTAAGCCTAACCTGAGCAAGCCTAATTAGGTCAACAACCTAGGGCCTAACTAGGAAACATTTACATTAAAGGAGTCTCATTCTCTTATAAGCTTAGACCTGAGTAACACACAAGTACTTGGGGGGGATTAAACCAAATTTGAACTTGACTGTTTTGTCTGTGCTCTCTCTTCTCTGGTAATTTCTTCTTGTCCTCTATTTCATTACGATCCCCAGTTAAACAATTTTGACTTAGACATGGACAGTGCAGAATTGAAAAAGTTAAAAAAGAAAAGGGGGGCAAAGTTGGGAGCTGTTACAAAGGCTGTGAACACTTTTAACAATATTACACAACCAGGTAAGAAAAATATAGAGTGTGTAATTATTAAATTAGAAATTAAAAAGAAGGAAATAATAGCCATTAATGAGAGTATTTCAGAGTTAGTTGAATCCGAAATGGCTGAAGAACAATTGATAGACCTTTACGCTGATGATGATGATCAGGTAAGCTCAATTGAACAGCAAATAGGGGAACTACGGTCTCGGTTGACTGACTTAACACCAAAAAAACCTAATTCTGATTTTAATCAAAGTAGGGCTAACCTTCAACAAAATTTAAGTGGCATGCAAAATCCTGAGTCACAAGAATTGAGGGCTCAGTTACCCATTTTGCAAATACTAACATTTGAAGGGGACACGGTACAATTCCCATCTTTCATTGACAAATTTGAGAATTTAATAGGTAATAAACCTTATATTTCAACTGTTGAAAAGTTTAGTTACTTAACTAGTTCCCTTAAAGGCCCAGCCTATAACCTGATAGCCTATTTACCAGCCGTAGGGGATTCATATGAAGTAGCTATTGATCTTTTAAAACGTAATTACGTTAATAAAGATGTGATTATATATGAATTATCTCAACAAATTTTTGAATTTGCACCCATAAAAGATAACCATAGTGATATGGAAAATTTTTATACAAAATTAGAAGCTATTATAGGACAACTGGTTAGCAATGAGATAGATATTAAAACTTCATCTTGGCTTATACAAAGCATAGTACTTAGGTGCCTTCCTTCGAGGGTTAAAGATAATTTAATTCTAAAGACGGGAGAAAATTATCCTAATTTAACACAAATAAGACAACACTTCCCCAATATCCTAACTAATTACAACTGAGAGATTTTCCAAACACATAAGACCCAGACTAGGATAAACCAAAGACTGTTCCCAGAGACCAACTAGCTACAGCCAAACAGACAAAACTTGATACTGTAGAATCAAATGTGACCAACTATAATACACGAACACCTACATTACAGAACTTTAAGTAACTGCTGCCTCAACTTACACACCATATTGCAAATTTTGTGCAAGTAATGAACACAGTAGTACTGGGTGTGACAAATATTCAGATTTTAACCAAAGGGCTAAAAGATGTGAACAGTTGAACCTGTGTAAAAAGTGTACTGGCCAGGGACATTATAAGAAAGACTGTAAATCTAGGTTAAGATTCAAGTGTAAGTTTTGTAAAAGTTTACGACATGTCTCATCAATGTGTGATTCACCAAAGTGTCCAAATAATAGTACTCAAACTCAAAAGATACCTCCCCCAAACAAAGGTAATCAAGAAAATGCCACTTTCATGGGACATTCTGCTTGTTCAAACAATGTAACAAGAAACACTGAGATTCTTTTACCAACTATTACTTTGGACTTAGTGAATAGTGAGGGTAGTACCACTCCAGTGAGATGTCTTATAGACTGTTGTTCTCAACAAACATTTGTTTCAAAAAATGTAGTTAATAAATTGGGTTTGACACCAAACCCGAATGAACAAAACCTCAATATTGCGTCTTTGTTAAGGATAACTCGGACAAAAATAGCTATAAGACAATTGACCTGGAACTACATTTAGAAAGTAAATTCAAGAAAATTGAAGCAGTTATTATTTCTAAAGTAGGACAAAACAAACTGGTTATACCCAAACTAGAACAAACCATAAATCATTTGAAAAAACACTACAAAATAGCTGATAGACATATCACTAACAACACAATAGCTAACATTGAAATGCTAATAGGGGCAGATTATATTAATCTTATTCATAAGGGCATAGTAGAGATAGGTAATGGTATAGCTATTCAGACTCCATCAGGATAGCCCCTTTGGGTGACCTATCAGAATACAACCTAGACCTAAACCAAAACAGTGCATGACCAACAAATACTATGTGCCTCAACTCAGTCCTACATAACACCTGTAAGAATAGCAACACTTTGAATAATATTATCTCAACTGAGAACATTAATTCATCATTATCAAATGAAACTTTGGATGAGGCAATTCAAACTTTATGGTTGCTAGAATCTGTGGGTATACATGACACACATCAAACTTCAGAAGATCAGTTAATGGTAGAAAGATTTGAAGACACCATTCAGTGTAAAGACAATAGTTATTTATTGAGTTACCTTGGAAAATAAATTGTCCAACTTTAAGAGATAATCTCAAAGTAGCTAAAGGACATTTATAAAGTAATGAAAAAACTCAAACAAGAAAATAATGTAAAAATATATAATGATGTCTTCAAAGAACAGCTACAGAAAGGCTTCATTGAAGAAGTAACAGATAACCCTTTTAAAAAAGATGGTTGTCATTATTTAACCCATAGGGGGGTTTATCGACAAGATGCCCCAACAACAAAACTCAGAGTAGTATATAATTGTAGCCTCAAAGACAGTGATAAACACAGTTTGAATGATTGCTTGATTGAGGGTCCTAATCTCATTTCTGACCTTGTGAAGATCTACTGAGGTTCAGGTTAGACAAATATGCTGTACAAAGTGACATTTCGAAGGCATTTTTGAGAATAAATCTTAAAAATGAATATGATAAGAACCAACTTAGGTTCTTATGGTTCAAGGATCCATTTGATTTGAATAAAGGGTTCATAACCTATAGATTTAATGTTGTGTTGTTTGGAGCCAATTGCTCACCTAGCCTATTAGCATTGACAATTAAACATCATTTAAACAGTTTAATAACTCTCTAACATTGAACTTCCTTAAGGAACATTTTTACGTAGACAATCTAATAGGCTCAACGACAACAAAATCTGAATTATCTGAAGTCTATGAACACTCTCAAAACATTATGCAACAAGGTAACTTTGAACTTAGAGAGTGGATTTCAAATAATGAGGATTTAAACAAAAAGATTTTAAAGGATAATAATGGTCTTACTGAGCCATCAGACAGAGTTAAAACTTTAGGTATGAACTGGTATTTGGATGCAACTTCTAACAGTCATGATTCAATCTGTACTAAAGGTTTTAAACTTGATGAGGAAGCAAATACTAAAAGACAAATATTATCAGAGGCTTCCAAAATTTTTGATCCTATGGGTCTATTCCTGCCTTCAACAATAAAATCAAAGATTCTCCTCCAAGAAATTTGGAGGACAAATGTTGGGTGGGATGATCCAATAACAAAAGAAAATCAAAAATCTTGGAAGAAGTTAGCTACTGATTTAACAAAAGTGCAGAACATTAAAATTCAAAGGTGCTGTGGGTTTAGGGATAAGCCCCAGAGGCTTCATGTGTTTGCTGATGCAAGCACACAAGCTTATGGGTGCTGTGCGTATCTTGTAAGCCCTACAGAAAGTCATCTAATTTATGCCAAAGGGAAAGTTGCACCCCTCAAACCTACCCGAACCATACCTCAATTGGAACTATTGGCTGCTACATTAGCCATTAAAACCATTTCATTGCTTAAGGATGCTTACTATGATGTGTTCATAACTAATATCCACGTCTGGCTTGACAGTCAGATTTGTCTTGCATGGATACGGAATGATAGCATTAATAGTAAGAATATCTTTGTAAGAAATAGGCTAAAAGAAATAGCTGACGCTAATGAAAGCCTACAAGTAAACTTTCACTATGTTCCAACTAAACAGAATCCAGCAGACTTTCTGACCAGAGTTTATCCTACAAGTTGTTAAAGTCAAACAAAACTTGGTTTATGGACCTAAGTGGCTCTGTAATACAGACCAATGGCCTGTGGAACAAGTTAACTTGACATTAAATTTAATCTTTTCAAATGAAAAGGTTGAACCAATCACTAATTATGAAAAGTATTCTGATTTCAACAAACTTGTTAGGGTGACAGCCTACTGTTTGAGGTTTGCTCACAACTGTTTAGCTACAATTAACAAACAGCTAAATAAAAATAATCATAATTATACAGAGGTTGCAACCCAATACTGGATAGGCCAAGCCCAACAAAAAGAGTACAATAAAGAGTTAGAATTCTTAACTAATGGGAAACAAACAAAAGAACCTGTACCATCAGTAGTTGTGGATCTAAACTGTTCAGGGATGAGGAAGGCCTTCTAAGGTGTAAAGGGAGATTAGACAAATCAAAACTGTCATACAAAAGCAAAAATCCAATCCTTTTACCTAGATTTAGCTATTTGACAACATTAATAATCAGGAAAACACACAATGATGTATATCATATGGGGGTACCACAGACACTAACTACATTAAGAAAAACTTATTGGATACCCAAGGGAAGGATCACTGTTAAAACAGTCCTGAGTGAGTGTGTTACATGTAGGCGTATTCATGCTAGGCCCTATAGGAAACCAAATCCTCCTGCTTTGCCAGAGGAGAGAGTTACTCTCAACAGACCCTTTGAGACTGTAGGCATTGACTATACAGGAGCATTGACTGTAGGGGTGGGTGACACTGAACAAAAAATGTACATTGTACTGTTTACATGTGCAGCCTCACGAGCTGTTTATTTGGATGTTGTGGAGGACCTAACAGCAGAATCTTTTGTTGCTGTCTTTAAGAGATTCTGTGCACGACATTCAGTACCCAAGACAGTTTGGACTGACAATGCTACATATTTCAAAGCTGGTGAACAAGTCATCCACGACTTGTTAAGCAATGAAATCACACAATTATATATACAAAATACAAACATAAAGTGGAAGTATATTCCGGTTGCCTCTCCTTGGTATGGTTCTATCTGGAGAGGAATATACAGACAGTAAAGAATTGCTTGAAGAAAGCAATTGGCAAAAACAGATACACTTATTTGGGTTACTCACTCTCCTGGCTGAGATTGAGAACATCATTAACAATAGACCACTCACTTATGTGAGTGACAACATTAATGACCCAGAACCATTAACTCCAAATCATTTGATTCGGGGAGAACAGTTAGTCTCCTGCCGGACTACAATATAGACTCTTCAGAAGACCCAAACTGGACTCAACGACACGATGAACTCCAGACTAAGTTACAACACTTAACTAGAGTTAAAGCTCATTTTATTAAACAGTGGAAAACTGAGTACTTGATGGGTCTAAGGGAGAGACATAAACAAATGACTAAGAAGGATTGGTCTGACACAATTAAGGTAGGGGACCTTGTTCTCATACATGACAGTACTCCAAGACAATACTGGCCTCTGGCTAGAGTTTCAGAACTCAGACCAGGGGCAGATGGGGTAACAAGAGTGGTCAAATTAAGGACTTCAACGGGTGACACAACAAGAGACATTTCTCTTTTGTACCCTTTAGAGTCTGGACCCAAAACAATGGACTTTGGAGAACCTTCTCCACTGACAGTAACAACTGGAGACACTGAACTTCCAGTAACTATTCCTTTGACAGTAGGAGTGGTAACGCATCCTACTACAACATTGACAGACACAAGACCTCAGCGACAAACAGCATTAAAGGCGCGACTATTTTTACAACAAAAAATAGATGCTGGGGAATTGTAATTTTATCTTCTAACTTTCATTTTTCTTTTCTTATGGTAAAGACCATAGACAGTTTCATCCTATGGATGTATTTTTATCTTCTAATTAAATGCTACACCTTCTCCATGAGAAGGTGAGGATAGGCACTGTTAATCAGATTAACAGGCATTTACAGTTAAATAGTTAGCTAGTCTACACTCAGACAAAAATTGGTGACAATGACACCAAAATTTTTATCTCCCGGGGCCCCCAGTATATGGAAAACTGATGAGTGGGTAGTTGGGAGGTAACGAAAATGGTTCACTGAGTAGGTAGGTAGTTAATCTAACAATCATTAAATTCCTTTTATGTCAATAACTGGGTGGATGAAACCAATTGGTTGCTCACCAGAGTTATTCTCCACACTAGTATTTATATACTGTGTGGGAGGAGCGTGCTCGGTAGTGGAGATACATTACCGCTCAACCAACCGAGGAATAAACCAAGACAACGCTGGTACGAGAAGCCCCGCGAAGAGGAGAACAAAGGGGGAACGAAAACGAAGAACGGGGCGAGGACGTACCAGCAAAGTGCGCTCTCGAAAACATAACTGGAGAAGGGAGACACTCCGATAACAAAAAGTAAGTGACTAATTGAGTTTTTACACCAAAGTTAATCTCATTAAATTAAGCTGGGTCAGACAAGTTAGGCCTACATTGTGGCCTAAGACCCAGCATCAACTCATAGCTTAACAAAGGTGAAGGTAGATTGCCCTAACCTAATTCTTGTGAGGAATCCTACTGTGGACCTCAATTTATCTGCCCGCTCTGGACCATTTCCGGAATCTCTAGGCTGACCCCTCTAGGCTAGACTTGATCTACTCTATAGTTAGACTGGAGATATAAGGGGTGGGTTAATTGTGGACCAATTCATACAGAGCATTTTTCGCACACTCTTTCGTACTTTCTGCAGTAATATATACAGTCAGCAACTCTTGGTGAATTATAAAAAAGGTTCTGGCAGAACCCTAAATTTGCTGTACAACAGGTCGTTTAGACTCTTACATAAATTACCCACGAGATGCTCAGCTTCGCAAATGTTTGCAACCCGCAATGTTCCGAGCTTCCCGGAGGTAACAAGACGTGTTCAACACAGTCTAATGCAAAGAATTTAAAAAATCAACCAACCCGATCATCCAAGCTATCCATGAGTCCTGCCATTTATCCTCTAAACTATGGACTTTTTGGTACGAAAACGTCTGTCTGTAGCTCCACTTAACTTCGACAGTGCAGTATTATTTCTAATCAATTGTATATATTTTTATCCTTAGTGTATGAACTGTCATTGTATTAATAATATTTGTCATATGGACTATAGTCTGCCAATAAACCTTTTCATTTTCATTTTCATTTTCATTTTCATATATGAAAATTATTTCACGAAAGTAACACGTGAAAAATATTTATTATGATGAATAAAACCACGAAGGAAAAGAAAGTGGTGCTCAAGCGCTTTCGTCTAATGACATCCTCAGGAACACTGGAGTGAATAGAGAGTTCAAGACTATATATAGGTTACACACACACAAAAAAAAAAAATATATATATATATATATATATATATATATATATATATGATGAATAAAACCACGAAGGAAAGGAAACACAGATGGTGCTCAAGCGCTTTCGTCTAATGACATCCTCAGGAACACTGAAGTACCTAAAGAATTACAGCCTATATATAGGTTACAGAAAGAGAAAAAAATAAAAAATATATATATACAATAAACGGAGAAACGAAATTAAAGGATTGTGGAAGGGGGCACACAAATTTATAAGGAAAAACTATCGATTTTTAGCACAAGATTAAGATTTGTTTCCAAACAATGTTATAGATAAAAAAAAAAAAAAATAAATAAAATAAAAATAAAATATATATATACAAATTTATACTGGAAATCTGCCCAAGTTTTAGCACTCTGCTCTTTTTGTATATAAAAATTGAACAATTATCGATTTTTAGCACAAGATTAAAAGATTTGTTTCCAAACAATGTTATAGATAAAAAAATATATACGTATATATACAAATTTATACTGGAAATCTGCCCTGGTTTTAGCACTCTGCCCTATTTTTTTTTATATAAAAATTGAAAAATAAAAGTTATTAGGGTGGCATACAAATTTTTTTACCAAAGATTTAGCGTTCTACCTTTCTTATCTAAATCTGTTCTGAAGGAATTCAAAACAACAGGATCGAGTTGAAAAAGACCTTTGCTTATGTTGAAGTTATTTGTTAGTTGGATAATGGCAGACTCAAGAATATTTCTATTAACAATGTTGCTAGAATGGAATAAAACTGAAGCATTATTCCAATCAATACAGTGGGATAACTCTGACAAATGGACAAAAAGGGCACTGGACAATTGTCCTGTTCTAACGGAATATTGATGCTGTTTTATACGTGTGTGCAAATCCTTTCCCGTTTGACCTATGTAAAAGGAATCACATTGTTTACAACCAATTTTATAGATAATGCCTGAATTATTGGTAGGGCTATTTTTTACTATGATATTTTTCACAATATTGTTATATGAAAATACTATATTAATATCCAAAAGTTTAAATACATTAGCAATGCCTAAAAAGCCCGGGAAAAATGGAAGTACTAAAATATTTTTTGACAAAGTACGAGTGTTATTATTGACGCGATTGAAAGTTCGTTTTGCCTTGTTGAGACAAGATTCCATAAATGCAGATGGATAACACAGATCACTTCCAATACCGTTGATTTTTTCTAATTCGGCATCGATGTATTCCGGACTGGCGATCCTAAGGGCGCGGAGAAACATTGAAGAAAAAAATGGCCTTCTTAGTGGGGGTGTCATGTCCCGAGTAAAAGTGTACGTAGGACAAATTGTTTGTTTTTTTCCGATAGATACTAAACTTAAAACCTGGGCCCCTCCTCTCCAATATTTATATGGAGTTTTTCGAAATTACTTACATTCCGAGAATCCTGGGGGTTGGCATCCCTTGGTTGCGGTACGTCGACGATATTTTGTGTATCTGGCCCATGAATCGTGACCTGGATAACTTCCTCCTTCAGTTAAATGATCAAGTCCCCTCTATTAAGTTTACTTTAGAAGTGGAACAAGACAATTCAATCCTATTTTTGGATGTGCGGGTACATAGGGAAAGCCCAGGTTTTAAGTTTAGTATCTATCGGAAAACAACAAACAATTTGTCCTACGTACACTTTTACTCGGGACATGACACCCCCACTAAGAAGGCCATTTTTTCTTCAATGTTTCTCCGCGTCCTTATGATCGCCAGTCCGGAATACATCGATGCCGAATTAGAAAAAATCAACGGTATTGGAAGTGATCTGTGTTATCCATCTGCATTTATGGAATCTTGTCCCAACAAGGCAAAACGAACTTTCTATCGCGTCAGTAATAACACTCGTACTTTGTCAAAAAATATTTTAGTACTTCCATTTTTCCCGGGCTTTTTAGGCATTGCTAATGTATTTAAACTTTTGGATATTAATGTAGTATTTTCATATAACAATATTGTGAAAAATATCATAGTAAAAAATAGCCCTACCAATAATTCAGGCATTATCTATAAAATTGGTTGTAAACAATGTGATTCCTTTTACATAGGTCAGACGGGAAAGAATTTGCACACACGTATAAAACAGCATCAATATTCCGTTAGAACAGGACAATTGTCCAGTGTCCTTTTTGTCCATTTGTCAGAGTTATCCCACTGTATTGATTGGAATAATGCTTCAGTTTTATTCCACTCTAGCAACATTGTTAATAGAAATATTCTTGAGTCTGCCATTATCCAACTAACAAATAACTTCAACATAAGCAAAGGTCTTTTTCAACTCGATCCTGTTGTTTTGAATTCCTTCAGAACAGATTTAGATAAGAAAGGTAGAACGCTAAATCTTTGGTAAAAAAATTTGTATGCCACCCTAATAACTTTTATTTTTTAATTTTTATATACAAAAAAATAGGGCAGAGCGCTAAAACCCGGGCACATTTCCAGTATAAATTTGTATATATATATATATTTTTTTTTTATCTATAACATTGTTTGGAAACAAATCTTTTAATCTTGTGCTAAAAATCGATAATTGTTCAATTTTTATATACAAAAAGAGCAGAGTGCTAAAACTTGGGCAGATTTCCAGTATAAATTTGTATATATATATTTTATTTTTATTTTATTTATTTATTTATTTTTTTTTTATCTATAACATTGTTTGGAAACAAATCTTAATCTTGTGCTAAAAATCGATAGTTTTTCCTTATAAATTTGTGTGCCCCCTTCCACAATCCTTTAATTTCGTTTCTCCGTTTATTGTATATATATATATATATATATATATATTTTTTTTTTTTTCACTTTCTGTAACCTATATATAGGCTGTAATTCTTTATGTACTTCAGTGTTCCTGAGGATGTCATTAGACGAAAGCGCTTGAGCACCATCTGTGTTTCCTTTCCTTCGTGGTTTTATTCATCATAAATATTTTTCACGTGTTACTTTCGTGAAATAATTTTCATATATATATATATAGTAAGTATAGAAATAAAAAATTGTGGGAGGAGCATACACATTTGTAAGGAAAACTAACAATTTTAGCACTTTGCCCGAAATTCAACATAAGCTCAAATGGCTTGTTTACAGCCAATTTTTTATAGTTATTGTCTGAATGATACATAGGTCACAAAAGAATAAAAAAAATACAAATAAATATAAATTGGAAAAAGAACAAAAATTACAAAATGATGCCTAAATGATATATAAAGAAATATAAGAATATATATATAATAAATATATAAGAAATATATAAGAAATATAAGAAATACATAAGAAATATATATATATATATATATATATATAAGAACTAAACATACAACAATAAATTGAAAAATAAATTGTAAGAGAAGCATACAAATTTATGTAAAAAAAAAAAAAAATTTGTAATTATCATTTAAAATAACATTGTTTGGAAACAAATCTTTTAATCTTGTGCTAAAAATCGATAATTGTTCAATTTTTATATACAAAAGCAGCAGAGTGCTAAAACTTGGGCAGATTTCCAGTATAATTTGTGTATATATATTTATTTTATTTTATTTATTTATTTATTTTTTTTTTATCTATAACATTGTTTGGAAACAAATCTTAATCTTGTGCTAAAAATCGATAGTTTTTCCTTATAAATTTGTGTGCCCCCTTCCACAATCCTTTAATTTCGTTTCTCCGTTTATTGTGTATATATATATATATATATATATATATATTTTTTTTTTTCTCTTTCTGTAACCTATATATAGGCTGTAATTCTTTATGTACTTCAGTGTTCCTGAGGATGTCATTAGACGAAAGCGCTTGAGCACCATCTGTGTTTCCTTTCCTTCGTGGTTTTATTCATCATAAATATTTTCACGTGTTACTTTCGTGAAATAATTTTCATATATATATATATATATATATATATATATATAGTAAGTATAGAAATGAAAAATTGTGGGAGGAGCATACAATTTGTAAGGAAAACTAACAATTTTAGCACTTTGCCCGAAATTCAACATAAGCTCAAATGGCTTGTTTACAGCCAATTTTTTATAGTTATTGTCTGAATGATACATAGGTCACAAAAGAATAAAAAAAATACAAATAAATATAAATTGGAAAAAGAACAAAAATTACAAAATGATGCCTAAATGATATATAAAGAAATATAAGAATATATATATAATAAATATATAAGAAATATATAAGAAATATAAGAAATACATAAGAAATATATACATATACATAAGAAATATATATATAATATATATATATATGTATATATATATATATATAAGAACTAAACATACAACAATAAATTGAAAAATAAATTGTAAGAGAAGCATACAAATTTATGTAAAAAAAAAAATTTTTTTAAATTAATTATCAAAGGTTTAGCAACCTGCCCTTCTTGTTTAAATCCATTCTGAAGGAATTCAGAACAACGGGATCGAGTTGAAACAGACCTTTACTCATGTTAAAGTTATTTGTAAGTTGAATAATAGCAGACTCAAGAATATTTCTATTAACAATGTTGCTGGAGTGAAACAAAACTGAAGAATTATTCCAATCAATACAATGGAATAACTCTGACAAATGGACAAAAATGGCACTGGACAGCTGTCCCGTTCTAACGGAATATTGATGCTGTTTTACACGCGTTTGCAAATCCTTTCCCGTCTGACCTATGTAAAAGGAATCACATTGTTTACACCCAATTTTATAGATAATGCCTAAATTATTGGTAGGGCTATTTTTTACTATGATATTTTTCACAATATTATTATATGAAAAAACTACACTGATATCCAAAAGTTTAAGTACATTAGCAATGCCTGAAAAGCCCTGGAAAAATGGAAATACTAACATATTCTTTGACAAGGTGCGAGTGTTATTATTCACACGACAGAAGGTTCGTTTTGCCTTATTAAGACAAGATTCCATCAACGCAGGTGGGTAACACAGCTCACTTCCAATACCATTAACATTTTCCAATTCGGCATCGATGTATTCCGGACTGGCGATCCTACAGTAAGAGCGCGGAGAAACATTAAGGAAAATAGGGCCTTCTTAATAGGGGTGTCATTTTCCAGAGTGAACGTGTACGTAGGACAAATTGTTTGTTTTTTCCGATAGATACTAAACTTAAAACCTGGGCTATCCCTATGTACACGCACATCCAAAAACGGGATTGAGTTGTCTTGTTCCACTTCTAAAGTAAACTTAATGGAAGGGACTTGATCATTTAACTGAAGGAGGAAGTCATCCAGGTCACGATTCATGGGCCAGATACACAAAATATCGTCGACGTACCGCAACCATGGGATGCCAACCCCCAGGATTCTCGGAATGTAAGTAATTTCAAAAAATTCCATATAAATATTGGAGAGGAGGGGCGACAAAGGGCTGCCCATGGCCATCCCAAAAACTTGTTGATAATGCTCGCTATTGAAAGTGAATTTACAGTCTTTGATACAAAGCTTAATGAGTTCCAAAACAATGTGTGCAGGTAGTGGCAGATCATACTTATGTAATTCTCGGACGAGAAAGTCAAGCACATCGTCAATCGGCACTTTTGTGAACAATGAACAAACGTCAAAACTGATCAATCTATCGTCGGTATCAGTGCGAACATTATTCAATTTTTCAGTAAGATTCATGGAATTTTTTACATGTGAATCAGAGATAGTTCCAAGAATGGGGGACAAGACATTGACAAGCCATTCGGAGAGTTTATAGGTAATAGAGCCCACTGAGCTAATAATAGGGCGCATAGGGTTGGCAGGTTTGTGGGTTTTAATAAGACCATAAAGGTAAGGAAGAGAAGGTGAAGTGGACAAGAAAAGGGGAATTAAGTCCTTATGATCTTTGAGAATGCGTTTTCAAGCTACTATTGAATGATTTGATGACATCATCCTGCGGGTTCTTCCTAAGTTTCCTGTATGTGGCGGGTCCTGAAGCAGCTGGTTCATCTTTCTAATGTAGTCCACTTTGTCCATAATGACTATGGTGTTAGCCTTGTCTGCTTTAGTAATATGGAGATCACCATCTTTTTTTAATTGAGAGAGGCTATTGCGAAAACGTTTAGGAAAGTTATCTTCGTAAGTAATATTCGCAGCACTATAGACAAGGCCTTTAACTATTGTGGTGTTGCGTTTGTTAGCGGGCTAGAGATAAAGTAAAGGCCAATTTGAGGCTTTATTCAACATAAACATAGCATAGATCTGAAACACAGAAAACAATAATTAGTAAAGACTTGTTACACAGAAAACAATAATTAGTAAAGACTCATTACATTCCTCTCTTCTTTTATAATACGTGATACATTGCACGGTAAGAAACAAAACGACAAGTTCAAGATATTTTGGAAGAAAGAAGAGTCTACAAGTTTAGGCGTTGAGCTGGGTATCTGATTCGAGTGCTTCTTCTCAGAGGGGGACTCGTCTCGGAGGTTACTGACACAGGTGGGCCTCTCTCGACTTCGACTGGAGTCGCTTCGACGGGAGCTGTTGGGACCGTGTGTCGGCGGATCTCAGCGGGTTCTGAGTCGTCCGTTAGCGGGGTGGAATTGATTGGCGGACTGGGTACGGGGGGTTCATAGTGATTCGTGTCATCCGTATTGCTACGTCCCGCCGGTGCCAGGTCCCTGATGGATACGGTATCTTCTCTCCCATTCGGATGCCGTATAAACGCGTAGTTGGGGTTTGCCTCAATTAACTCAACTTCCTCGACGAGGGGGTCGTTCTTGGATCGGCGAATGAATTGGCGAAGGAGTACAGTTCCCGGAGAAGACAGCCACGTCGGTAGTGCAGAACCGGTAGAAGTACGCCGCGGGTGCGTGAATAGACGCTCGTGAGGAGTTTCGTTCGTGGCCGTACACAGCAGCGATCTAATCGAGTGCAGCGCGTCTGGTAGGACGGACTCCCATTGCGACATCGGCAACCCGCGATCTTCTATGGCTAGTTTGATGGTGTTCATGATGATTCCATTGTAACGTTCGCATTGCCCGTTTCCTTGGGGGTGATACGGCGTTGTGCGACTAGTCGCGATACCATGTTTAGTTAGGAACAGTTTTAGTTCCGAAGACATAAACGATGTCCCTCGATCTGTGTGGATGTAAGAGGGAGTTCCGAAGGTAGAAAATAACTCGGTGAGACGGGCGATAACGGTTGACGTGTTCGTATCACGGCACGGGAAGGCAAAAGGAAAGCGTGAATACTCGTCGATTACTGTTAGGATGTAAGGTCGCGAAGTTGCGCTCGGAAGCGGGCCTTTAAAGTCGATGTTAAGTCGGTCAAACGGGGACATGGCCCGTATTAAGTGACTAACTTCTGGTTTATAGTACTGTGGCTTACATTTAGCGCATGTTTGGCATTCCGACGTAACTCGTTTGATGTCATCCACTGAGAATGGTAGGTTCCTAGCTCTCACAAAATGAGTCATTCGGCGGACTCCTGGGTGTATCAGATTAACATGCAGCTGGGCGAGGGATATTCTTGGAGTAGCAGCGCAAAAGGATCGCGACAATGCGTCTGCGGCTCGGTTCTCGGGGCCCGGTCTGTATTTTATTGTGAATGAGTAGCCGGCTAGTTCTACACGCCAACGGAGAATCTTATCGTTCTTAATACGACCAGTAGCTTTTCCATCGAACATGAAAGATACGCTCCGCTGGTCGGTGACGACAGTAAAGTGTCGATAAGCTAAGAAGTGCTTCCACTTGCGAATGGATTCGATTACAGCGTATGCCTCCTTTTCAACGATGTGATGGCGACGTTCTGTGTTATTCAGAGCGCGAGAAAAGAACGCCACCGGGCGGCCGTTCTGGGTGAGGGTGGCTCCGATTGCTGAAGAGGAAGCGTCCGTCTCCACAGTGAACGGCAGTTCTTCATCGATTGAACCGACGACAGCTTTCGAGATATCATCTTTGAGTGTTTGGATCGTTGATACTTCCTCGCGAGTTAATGGGAATGATGAAACGTTGAGCAGAGGTTTGATCTTGAGGGAATAGTTCTGAATCCATTTAGCATAGTATGCGAATAGTCCGATTACGCGTTGTAGAGACGACTTGTTGCGAGGAGTTTGAAGTTCTTGTAGTGGCCGGAGGCGTTCGGGATCGGGCCGCAATACGCCATGAGAGATAGAATATCCGAGCAGGTGCACTGATGTCATCGAAAGCTTGCATTTTTCCTTGTTTAGACTCAGATTTACTCGTTTAGCGGCTTCCCAGAAATGTCGAAGGTTCTCATCGTGCTCTTCCCAAGTGGTTCCGCAGATGGTGAGATCGTCGAGGTAGGCGTATGTTGATGATAAGTTGTTCGAGGATATGAATTCGTTCATGACGCGCTGGAAGGCCGCGGCTCCGTTAGTTACTCCCATAGGGATCCTTCTGAATTGGTATAGATTTCCGTCAGCCTCGAATGCTGTGAAAGGTCGTTCAGACGGATCGATTTCTACCTGGTAGTATGCGCTTGACAGATCAATTACGCTGTAGTATTTGTGTTGTGAGACTTTGTTGGCTATATCATCGATTCGCGGAAGAGGATATGCATCTAGCATGGTAAATCGGTTGACGGTTTGAGAGAAATCGATTACCATGCGTTTTTTTTTTGTTTCGGTAGATGTGATGACTACTTGAGCACGCCAGGGTGAGTTACTGGGTTCAATTATCTCATCCCTGAGTAGCTTTTCGATTTCTTTCCCAATGAAAATTTTGTCCTCAGAGCAAAATCGTCTGGACTTCGTGGCGATGGGACGACAATCGGCAGTTAAGTTGCCGAATAGTGGTGGGGCTGAAATTCTTGATCGAGTAAGGCCGCATATATGGAGTGCTGGCTCCGGACCTCCGAAATTGATGTTCAATTCCTTGTGTCTGATTAAGAATGGGGTACCGAGTATTATGTCAGCGCACAGATCCGACAAGACGGATAGTTCGAGCTTTTCGTAGTCGCGGTCTCCCATCGTAACCTTCACTGTACATCGACCTGAGATGGCTGCGGATAGATTAGGCGAAGCCATTGATACGACGCCCGAGTGCGGAAGAATGGGCAGCTCTAAGTGTTTGGCTAGATCCTCACGAATGAAGTTGTCCGAGCTGCCAGTATCCAACAAGGCGAGACACGAACGGCCGTTGACGAGGATATCGACTGTTGAGTTGGTAGGCATGGAGGAGCTACACGATAGAGTGGTACTAATGGTCGCTAATGCTGCGGCTGAATGAGACGCTGTGGTTTTATCCTGTTTTGACGTGCCGAGGAAGTACTTGAGCGGCAGACTTTGGCCCAGTGGCCGGTCTTTTCACATTTCGCACAGATAGAAATCCTTTGCTGGACACCTGCTTCGTGGGTGGCGTCGAGACCCGCAGAAGAAGCACAGAGCGGCTTTGTTGTCGAAATTCGTAGCGGCTGAAGAGTTTGGGAGATCGTCTTCTTGGACGCAGGCAGGCCGGGCAGAGTCAGTAGTCGGCGACGGTTCGTGGCGAGAGCCAGTGGCTGCAACAGCACCGTAATGAGTGAGGTACGATTCTGAGTTTTTCTGGGCCTGATCTAATGTTCGAGCCTGGACGATAGCCTTTTCCAGTGAGAGTGTGTCATTTTCGAGTAAGCGGGTACGGATGGCGCTATCTCTAATTCCTCGGATGAAAGCGTCTCTCACAGATGAACTCCTGTTTTCGTCGGCGGAAACCGATTTGAAGTTGCAGTCATTGGCTAGTTGTTGAAGAATTTGCAAGTACTCATCGAGGGTTTCCTCGGGCTTTTGGTGACGGGTGGACAACAGGTGGCGAGCGCATACCTCGTTTGGCTTCTTGACGTAGGTGGCCTCTAAGGCTGCCATGGCATCCTCATAAGTAGAGCAGTCTTGAATGATATCAGCGACATCGGGGCCGATATGTATGAATAGAACCTCCAATTTATTGGGGTTGTGTTCGGCGATAGTACTCAAGAAATATTTGAATCCGCGCGACCATAATTTCCATAGTTTCCCAGCTTGGGGAGAATTCGGAGAAGTAATAAATTTATCCGGGCGAATCACCTTCTCCATGATATAGTAAGATTACTGGATTAATATTTGCTTGCTGTATCTGAAAGGCCGACTGAATGGCTGATTGAAATGTTGAATAAATTGTGGTGTCGCGTTTGTCAGCGGGCTAGAGATAAAGTAAAGGCCAATTTGAGGCTTTATTCAACATAAACATAGCATAGATCTGAAACACAGAAAACAATAATTAGTAAAGACTTGTTACACAGAAAACAATAATTAGTAAAGACTCATTACAACTATGTTAACCAAAGACTGAGGAAGGTTACACTGTTTTTCAAAACAAGCAAGACTATGACAAGACTATGGCAAGACTTTTCTTTTGTAATTTTTATTTATTTTTTATTCCAATGTATATTTATTTTTATTTCTTTATTCTTTTGTGACCTATGTATCATTCAGACAATAACTATAAAAAATTGGCTGTAAACAAGCCATTTGAGCTTATGTTGAATTTCGGGCAAAATGCTAAAATTGTTAGTTTTCCTTACAAATGTGTATGCTCCTCCCACAATTTTTATTTCTATACTTACTATATATATATATATATATAGTCTTGAACTCTCTATTCACTCCAGTGTCCTGAAGATGTCATTAGACAAAAGCGCTTGAGCACCACTCTGTGTTTCTTTTCCTTCGTGGTTTTATTCATCATATATATATATATATATATATATATATATATATATGATACACACAGACCGTGTGGAACAAGGAACTCTTCTGGGATAATTAAATCCACTATAGTCCGAATAAGTAATGGTAAATGACAAATACCATAGTTTTTCTTTTTCATGATGCTAGCCCGACGTGGGCAACGGGTCACTCGCAGAGAGGTCCCATAAATATAGCTTCCCTCACCAGCTATCTGCAAAGCAGACAGGATCCAGCTTTGGGACATGGATCTATGGTTTAAAGCAGCCTAGCCCTGCTACATTTAGAACCTCAATATAAGCAAAAGACTCGCTGTCTTCACGTCAGATTGAATACATCAAAGAAAAAGGGGTAACTATTATATTTTAGCCAAAAACCAAAACTTAAACCTCAACTGGCAGAATTGAGCGTCCACTTTTCAAGGCACATAACATGTCCGTTTCAGGATGGGAATGAACTCAGAATGGTCCCCTGAGTTTTTTATGATACACACAGACCGTGCATGGAACAAGGAACTCTTCTGGGATAATTAAATCCACTATAGTCCGAATAAGTAATGGTAAATGACCAGGGCCGGATTAACCATTAAGCAAAATAAGCCCGTGCTTAGGGCATCAAGGGAAGGGGGGCACCACAGAAATTTTCCATTGTCGGATTTACCATGGATTTATTATACTATTATAATCGCGGCTTATAGCCTATAAGCTGTTGAAAACTGAATTATATATTCATATATAGTATTTATTTTTTTCATTGTTTGAATTTTGTAGTGAACAACAACCTTTTGAGAGAATAATATATTTCGTTGTAATCACACACTTTACGCTTTGCGTTATATTTTGTTTATATCAAATCTTTGAGCGCCATATTAAAAATACATATAGATTAAATATTTTCGATGTGCTATAGGAAGTTATTCTGAACGTGTGATTTGTGCATATAATATTAAATATATATTTTACATAATCATTTGGTATTGTTTTACAGAAGATTTAGGTTTATAGAATTGTAATATAAATTAATATTAAAATAAAGAAACTATAAACTCTCTATATTGCTGTTGTATCAAGTGATGTTTATCACGGCCATAATAATAAGATATACTGACCTAAGTTAATTAGCGTTGAAGAAGTTTATCTGTTGCTCTCTCTTCTTCTCTAGGGTAAGTCTATGAAGTGTACTTTATTTGTTATATATAACAATATTTTATCATACACGTATCTTTATTTTATAATTTATTTATCTATTGTCATAACAGTATAAAAGAAATTTAGATTGTAATAACCAGAGTGAATAATTTGTAATGTATATATAACATCAAACGTAGTTAGGACAATTTAGGCCCTAAGCAAATGTTCATATTTCCTATAATTAAATATTGTGTTTTAAATAAATAAATAAATGTAAATATAAAATGTGGCTCGTTAATAGTGAAATGTTAATATTGATATTTTTATAGATTGGTATTATTAATTCTAATGTTAAGTATTTTTATTTTATAGGTTTCGGTTCCTTCTTTCGGTTCCTTCTTTTGGTTCCTTCTTTCGATTTGATTTGTATTCAACATTTCGAGTTGATATTTCGGTTGAGTATTTAATTGCCACTTATATTTAAATTGCCACTTTGGTTGTGTCGGTTCCCATTTTGTCTTTCTGGAGAATAAAAGAACAAAGCCAAGATTGTGATATGTGTAACTGTGTTGATTGCCACATAATATACAAATAAAATATTCTTTTTATTTCTGTATTTACAGACCCCAAGAACCAAGATGAAACGTGTTCAGTTAAGTGGTGCACAAAGTGCGAAAACTATCAGAAGAGAAACAAGAGAAGACTTTGGATTTAGAGTCCAAGACTGCAAAGCTGACTGATTTCTTCACACAAGTTCCACAACGTCAACATGATATACCGATTCTGAATCAAAACCAATCTCCGTCATCAGAAGTGGACACAAATACCACTTTGATCACTTCAAAATCAAAATATGATGACGTTGGAATCACCGAGGTGTCACAAGCAGGTTCATCTACCACATGTCTCACTACTGATCTCACTTTGCCTGTAAATTCTCTTGATACCTCTACTGCAAATGTTGATTCAAGTTGCTTTACAAGACATTCTGGGGTTGAAATAATTGCTGAAAATGAAAGTTTAGTGGACCATGGTGATGGTGGTGAAATGAATCAGTCTGCAGAAGATGAAGTAAATATAGCAAAAGATCCAGGGTTGTGGCTTGATTTCTCTGCTGATGATGTGGCTTATTGGATTGCTTGTGGACCCAGTGACTGTCAACACCACAATGGGCCATTTGACAAGTCTTACCGGCATTTCAGTAGTGGCAAACCAGCAAGATACTGTTCACAAAAACTTTTCGTTGGGACAAAAGCCAATGGTGAGAAATACAAGAGAGAGTGGTTATTGTATTCACCATCAACAGGATCAGTTTACTGTTATGTTTGTAAACTGTTTGCTCCTAAAAATGTCTCACATTTTGTTATAAGAGAAGGGTTCAGTGACTGGCGAAATACTATTGTAATTGATCATCATGAAAAAAGCACTACTCACCGAGACTCTATGCTAACATACTTAACTCGCAGACAAGGTGCGGGGTTGGGACAACAGTTGGAAAAACAAATTCAGGAAGAGTGTGATTACTGGGAACATGTCTTGAGGCGTGTCATAGCTGTTATTTGTACGTTAGCTGAACGTGGCTTGTCTTTTCGAGGAACAGAAGAAAGATTTGGATCATTGCAGAATGGGAATTTTTTAGGGCTGCTTGAGCTCATAAGCCGGTTTGATCCATTTTTAGCAGGTCACATTTTGAAATATGGAAATTCTGGCAAAGGAAATCCTTCTTACCTGTCCAAAACCACCTGTGAGGAACTCATTCAACTAATGGCTCAAAAGGTCCACGCACTCATTGTTGACGAAGTAAAATCTTCTGGTTATTTTAGTTTGTCAGTTGATTCAACACCAGATCTATCACATATCGATCAGTTAAGTGTTGTACTTAAAAGATGGACAGCCTATTGAACGCTTTTTAACCTTTCTGAAAATGAAAAGCCATACTGGTGAGGAAATGGCAAATCAGGTGTTGCAGTACTTACGTGAAGTTTATAAGCTAAACTTTTCAAAATGTAGGGGTCAATCTTACGACAACGCTGCCAACATGTCTGGGCGTTATAAGGGGATGCAGCAAAAATTTTTAGAAACAAACAAGTTTTGCTATATGTGCCCTGTGCAGCCCATTCACTAATCTGGTAGGCCGAAGTGCTGTTGACTGCTGTCAAGAGGCGGTTAATTTCTTCTCTACAGTGCAGTTGCTCTATACCTTTTTTTTAGCCTCAACCAGCAGGTGGGAAATTCTTAAAGGTTGTATTGGAAATGAAAGTGTCTTAAAATCCCTCTCTGATACCAGATGGGAGGCACATGCTATGGCAACAGCAGCAATTTTGAAATCTTTCCTTAAAATTTTAGAAGCGTTAGAATGTATAGCTGAAGACCAGTCACAAAAGGGAGACACTAGAAGAGAAGCAAATAATATTGCAAATAAGATGCAAGAGCTAGAATTCGTTTTTATGTTGAATTTTTGGGATGAGATTTTGCAAAATTTTCATGGAGTAAGCAAAGTTCTACAGAATAAGGATGTGAACTTAAAAACATGTGCAGATCTGTATGGATCATTAGCTGACCAACTGTGCACTTCACGAGATGAATTTGAAAGATATGAAGCAGCTACAAAGGAAATGCTACCAGATGTTGATTACAAGGCAGCTCAAACTCGCAAACGTATCAGAAAGAAGGTACCCAATGACGGAGATGCACCAGAAGTATATCTGAATGCCAGAGATAAATTTCTTATCACCACCTTTTACACAATTGTTGACAAACTTGAAACTGAGATGAGAAGAAGAGGAGATATATACAAAGAAATAGCAGGGAGATTTTCTTTTCTAAGTGATGTGCCACATAATGTCACCACTTCATCATCTACTGAAATTGAAAGGTATTCTCAGGGTTGTAAAAAGATGATTGATGCTTACCCAGAGGACTTGAACACTAATTTCTCTGCTGAGCTTCAGCAGTTTCACTCATATGTGTGCCATAAGTTCAGTGCAAAAAAAAATGTAAAACAAGATTCAGTCATGCTGAACTTTATAAAATAATTGTAGAAGACAATATTGAGTGTGCCTTCCCAAATGTAGAAATTGCCTTTCGTATATTTTTAACATTAATGGTCACAAATTGCTCAGCTGAGCGTTCATTTTCTCAGTTGAAGTATATTAAAAATACCAACAGAACAACTATGCAACAAGGCAGGCTGGATGCCTTATCTCTACTAAGTATAGAAGCAGATGTGTTACGTAAGATTAGTTTTGAGGATCTGATCAAAGACTTTGCAATTAAAAAAAGTAGGAGAAAACTTTTCAAATATAAATGAAGTGGAAGTATACAAAAATAAACATTATTTTTAGTGATGTAGCGGATGTCATTTTTTTCACATCTGCGGATGCGGATGAGGATGTTTGATTTCAACATCCGCGGATGCGGATGCGGATGTCTACATTTTCGTTATTTTTTAAGATATATTCGAGATTTGTTGTGTTTAACGTATATAATAAGTTATTATATAGAGAGAGCTGTAGCTATAATGTAGTATAATTGATTAATTGTACAATAATTGCTGTACTTTTCTCTGAACATATAAAATAATATCAAGCATCTAACTAATATAGAAATCAATTAGTGAATCGTCTGCAAATAAATTCGTTTATATTTGTTGAGTTTCAGCCACAATTAGAAACCATAATGTGTTACCAGAATGGGGACGTGACCCAACTCAATGCACCCCACCGACCTCTTTCCCAACCTCTCCACCCTTATAGAAAGAGATCTTTAATTAGCTTGATAACTATTTATATTAAGTAAAGTTTTATTAGGCATATATTATAAATGAGTAATTAAAATAAGTAGTAAACTAAAGATGTTCATCGTTTTAATGTTCAAACTTAATATAGGAAGGTTATGCTTAAGGAACATTAATTTTTCTGCCTTTTTGCTGCCAGTCTGTTTCTCTTTTTCATATATTTAATCCAGCACTGCAAATAATCTCGCGCTTGGTACGTTTATTGGAGGACAGGCTAAATGTTTCCTTGCAAGTTTACTCAAGTATGGATAGATATTCTGCGTATTTTTCCACCAACTAATAGGATGTCACATGCAGCCAGGGCGTTTTCTTTGGTGATAGCCTCGATCATTTTTACTACATCTTTTGACATCGCGTAGGTCTCGTCATTGCTGCTTGACTCAAGAAACTGAGAGACAGATTCTGTGATAGATTTGCTTGTTGAAGTGTGTTTCGTTCTGTCACTGAAACTTTTATTCTTTTGGTGGGTGGCGAAGCGACAGATTCAAGAGATTGAAGCTCTTCAACTGCTTTGCCAAGTGATGATTTAACTCGTTCTAATGTACTAGGTGGAAAATAACTTAGCTTTGTAACGTGGATCTAAGTAGGTTGCAAGAGAGTAAACTTCATACAAGAACAACCTCTCGTCTTGTCTCGCTTGCATCACTTTTGCGCACAATGAACTAGTTCTATTAATATAGTAGAATTTGATAATTTCCGCTTATTAATGACATTTTATCTCAACGGTCCACATCCGCACGACATCCGCAGTCCAAAGTGCGGATGCGGGTGCGAGAAAATGTGCGGATGTTCCGCGGATGCGGATGCGACCTACATCACTAATTATTTTCCATCTTACTGTAAGTTTTGTTTCATTTCAAAAAAATAAAATTTTATGGTTATTTTTGTTTATATTTTGAATTACATATATATGGGGCACCAAAATCTTTTAAGTGCTTAGGGCCTCTAAAGGTCTTAATCCGGCCCTGTAAATGACAAATACTAGAGCGTTTGAATTCGGAGGCATTGCGTCATTGTCAGTCACTTCTCAATGCAGTCACAGTAGGGTTCACTAAGCGGTTTGAAAAGTTTCTGTGCCTTGATCCGTCGCATGAGTGTAAAGCAACAATACTGGCATCGTCTTCAAATCCTCTGTTCAAGTTAAAGTGGATGACAATAAAAGGCAAATTCAATACTAACATTGTCAAAAAGAGGATTCAAGAAATGTTGGTTAATGCTGTTAAGAGCCTCAGCGAGCAGACCCCCCAGCAACAACTAAGTGATGCTGCATCTGACGGAAGTGCAGATGATTTCTTCTGTTATGAGTCTGCTTCCACTAATGTCTCTGCAACCCAAGATTCCACTGAGATGGAAGTTTTACAGTATCTGGATGACGGAAGTCATTCTCTCCAATCTCTGAGGCAGTACCCAGGAATTCTACGGGTCTTCCTGAAGTATAACACACCACTACCATCCTCTGCTCCTGTAGAACGGTTGTTTAGTTTGGCTGGTCACATTCACGCTCCAAAAAGGAATAGACTGTCTGACCAGATGTTTAGCCAGCTGGTATTTTTGAAGGGTAATAGTAATTACTTTTAATTGTTAGTGTAATATTTTCAGTCATTCATGTATCCTACAAAATTAAAACATACTTTCATTAAAAGCAATTGTTTTTATTTACATCTATAAAACCCATTAAAATGTCGTTGATTTTACTTACAGTGCGTACAAATTACTAGTATAAACAATAATATCTAATACCTACATATTAAATGAATAATTATAAAAATGTATCGGTATCGGTATCGCTTAAGACATCTAGAAAGTATCGGCGTATCGGTATCGCCTAAGACGTTCTTCATGTATCGATGCCCATCACTGTATATATATTCACCTAACAAATTTAATCAACATTTAATACTTCACAATCAGCGCAACTGAAGTACAGACCGCCAGAGGTGTGCATCTCACAAACGTTACCTACCCTAAAGGTCCATTAAAACTGTCGTCCACTTTCGTCAACTTAACATCGTTGTCCCTTTTCACATTACAAGTTTCGATACTTTACGCATCTCCTTTCAGCTGTATAATGAAAGAGCCAAAGACGAAACGAAGTCCTTAAATATTGGAAGTGTTGGGGCCCAGGTAATTAGGGCGTGGCTTATGACCTTCCTATCTGCCGGATTAAATATAGTTTTCTTTTGGTAGGATGAAGTTTGGAAAGTTTCAATTAAAGCAGACTCGAATATTAACCTCAATGTAACTTGGATTACAAACTATTTTTCTTTCATTCCGGTTAATTCAAATAATTACATTGGATGAATGGTGTAGTCAGTTTTAACTGAAAATTTTCCAAACTTACTTATTAAAAAGAAAGTATAGATTTAATCCGGCGATCAGAAAGATCATAAGCCACGCCCCAATTAGCCAAGTGCCAACCTTTCCAATATTTAAGGGCTTCTCTTGCCTTCAGCTCTTTCATTGTACAGCTGAAAGATACTTGAAGTACAGAAATTTGTACTGTCAATATTAATGAACTTTTCTCTAATTTTTTTTACTTTTTCTGTTACTGAAAACTTTTCAATCAAATCTGAAATATCTATTTGAATGACGAATTCGACGGGCTCCCTTCGGTCGCGCTTCAGGCTAGATCTATGATTAACACTAATGGATTATAGATTTAAATATACTGTAATTCGACTTAATGAAATTTGAAATTTACTAACAAGGGCTTCTTCCTTTCAAGTATCTCAGAATGGCGGTGGTTTTTATTTTTTCTTCTCCATATTCTTGCATAATTTACACTGCTTATTTTTATGTTCGAATTGTAAAATTCTTGTTTTTACAAGATCTCTGGCAGTGCAGTGGTTGGTTTGCCTACTAGCACATTATTTACTGCATGGACTGGGAATTGAGGACAGTACATACTTCTTATATTTTCACGATGCTTATCATCAGTGGCGGCGGAACGTCAGCGCGCAAGCGGGTTTCAAGTGGGATGGATTAGCATACTACTAGACTACATTCACTAAATTGCGTGAATATACTAGTGCTAGTTACGAACTTACAATTTACGAAATATGTTACATAGCTTAGACACAAGTAAATATTTACTTACTTTGTACTTTGAAAACTTTTTTTTGTTTCAACGTTAAAGATGCCAATATATCTTTGCTGGCAATGGGGGGGCCGCCGGCCCTCATCACCACCTCCCAACGTTCCGCCGCCTATGCTTATTAGAGTTGGTGATTATTATTATTATATACATGTGTGTATGTTTTTTGCCTTGCCATTAAAGTTAAAAGGGAAATACGAAGTACAAAGTTACTGTATTCTGTTGTGAATAGACCTTGTCGGTTGAAAGCACCTCACCAAACAAATCAAACCATAGACGCTACCTACAGTGGGTGAAAAGATGTCTAAATAATAATAATAATAATAAAAAATTATTACTGATAATAATATCATATCGCTAAAGTATCGTACCTCAGAAGTAATTTTCGCCGTAAACGAAAATCGGCTTACAACATGGGTCACTAGGCCTGTTCAAAAATCAACTTTTCTTATTTTCATAGGTTTCTGTACATTTTCCCATGCTTTTTGACCTGAAAAGGCCGGAAATCACAACTATTTTGACCTAGGATGTTGGGAAGCATTGCCGCATGGAGCTTTAAATTTTCTGCCTTGAAATCGGCCAAAGCGCCAATTCCGGGTCCCTTGAATTATGTTTTGCACTTTAACTTTTGATCTAAACAAGATAGAGCAACAAATTAGGTATCAAATGAAAGAGCATAAAATTAATAAATAATAATAATAATAATAATAATAATAAATAAATAATAATAATTAATAATAATAATAATAATAATTATCTATCATTTTTCAGGAAACAACAGAAACTCAATCAGAATCTAGAAAACCATCTACAAGTTACAACTTCACAATGGCATTAAGCAAGGAGCTGAGGGAGCTCCGTGGGCGCACAGTTGATATCTCAGAACCTCTACGTACTGTCCACAGGCAGGTGTCAACTGGGCCATCTACCAGATCTCTCACTGAAACTTTCCTGGTTGGATACCCTTCAGCTTTTATCAGTGGTTCCCAGCTTCCCACCAGCAGACAGGCGTTCCAGTATTTCCTTAATCTTCAGAATTTACCGGAAAATGCAGGGAGGCCCATGGTTCAAGACCTTGCATATGAAACAGTTGAATCTATCATCCCATTCTGGCAGATGGCTAGGATCAAGACAATGACCAAGTACAACGCAATGAAGCTCTTCATGAAACTACATGAGAAACATCGTGCTCTGGTGAAAAGCAAAGGAAGAGCAAGTAACCCTGGAGGAAAAAGAGGAGCATTTGTGCTGGAATTAGACAGCCTGTTCGATATATGAACTCCAGATGCAATCCAGGAAATACAGAACAACAGACTGTTATCCAGAGAGAAGAAAGATGAGAATATCAGGTTCTACGAAGACCAAAAGACTGAGAGGAAAGGTCATATGTCTGGTCATGACAAGATTTTTGAGACAAGATCCCTGCAGCAAGCAGCGAGGAATGAAAGACTGCAGCATAGACAAGAACAAGGTAAAAACTAATTACTTTGAACGTTAAAAGTTTTAAGTTTTACTCCATTGCGATATTTAGCATGTACTTAACAATTACTGTCTTAACATGTTGTACTATTTTACAGCTGCAGCAGAACAAGAGGCAGTTGTTCATGTGGATGACATTACCTGGGGTGACTCAACTGACAACGACGCTAACACAGAGGACATGGATTACCATCAGCCTCGTCCTGGATGTTCTCACCATCAAGACACTGTTACTATTGTGACTTTGACGTTTCCAAGGAAGGTCATGGAATGTGATGTCATCTGCAATACAGCTGATCGTCTTGGTTTATCAGATAATCAAGTTACTGTCATGGTTTTCTGCCACCTTGAAAGCTGGAGGGGCTGATCTGGATAACTTCGTCATCTCAACCTCAACAACACGTCGCAACAGAATGCTGTCCAGGTATAATATCAGCCAGAGTCACATGTCCAAGTTTTGTGAAAACCCCCCACAGTACGCTGCCTTACACTGGGATGGAAAGTTGCTCAAAGATGTCTTGGGCAGTGAACCTGGAAGTACCTCAGAGACTTTAGCTCTGCTAGTGTCTGGTCCACCTTCATACACTGAAGGAAAGTTATTGGGAGTACCTGTCATCGACAATTCTTCTGGCATAGCTCAGAGCTGAGGCTTCAATGGATTTACTGGAGACATGGGAACTTACGGATAATGTTACTGCCCTTGTTTTGACACTACATCCAGTAACAGTGGAGTTCACAGAGGAGCTGCCAAACTGCTAGAGAAAATGCTGAACAAAAAGGTGTTTTATCTGGCCTGTCGACATCACATCCTGGAAATCCTAGTAGGAGCAGTTTGGGAGAAGCTGTTTGGGAAGGTGAAGGGGCCAGATAATCCTGGTTTGAGCATCTGAAGGATGTTTGGACGGACTTGTCCAAGGAAAAGCCAAAGATGCTGGCTATCAACAGCAAATGGCTGAAGGAAAAGAAGAAGAACAGTGAAGAAATACTCCAAGACATTCTAACAGCAGAAAGGCTTCCAAGAGCCGACTACAGGGAAATGGCTGAACTGACAATCATTGTTCTTGGAGGAACGCCTCCTCGAAGTATTCACTGGAGTCGACCAGGCGCCATTCATCAGGCCAGATGGATGGCCAGAAACCTGTACTCCATGAAAATGCTGATGTTTGCAGATCAACTTGAGTACGACGAAGACACTGTATCAAAGCTGGAAAGACTCAACACCTTCCTTGCGCTGTTCTACACTCCTGTATGGATGATGTCAATGTCTGCTGCAGATGCTCCCGTGAATGATCTAAGTCTAATCCAGGACATGTTGAAGTACAAGAAAACTGACCCAGAGCTTGCTGATGCAGTACTTAATAAGATGGAAAACCACAAATGGTACCTGACGCAGGAAGTCGTGCCATTTGCCCTGTTCAGCAGTAGATTGAGTGACACATTGAAGCACGACATTGCTGCCCAGTTACATGCCACTGAGAAGCCAGACAGCTTCAGAACAGGAAAGCCTCTATTCCAGAGTGTCAAGCTAAGACCACCCTGGTTGATCTCATTGGCCAGAATCACATTTCCTGCTGGACACACTGAACATTGGATCCGAGTGGCTTCTGGAACCTGTCACGTCTTGGCCACAGAATGAGGACTACAGAAAAGCGTTGGACTATGTTAAGAATCTGAAAGCGGTGAATGACATTGCTGAACGTGGTGTCAAGATGATGAGCGACTTTGCAAATGTCATAACAACAGATGCCAAGCAAAGGGACTATCTCCTTCAAGCTGTGGAGTTCAACAGACGCCGCTTTGACAGCTTCAAGAAACAAACTCTCAACAACTGACTGTGTAAATGTCATTATGAAATTAATCATCATGTAATGCTTTCACTTCTTGATCGATTAGACTTGTGACAAAATGTTAATCTCAAATTTGTGTCATGAATAAGGCGCCTTGTCTGCCTTGAGTGTGAGAAAACGAATTTTGTGATATTTCTGAAATCTTTGTATGTACCAATGTGCCATTTCTTGTTCCAAGACTATCATAATTGTATAAGTTAGAAAGAGGATTAAAAACACTTTAATTTGGTGCCTATTTTGTTGCTTATCTTGTTTAGATAAAAAGTTATAGTGCAAAACATGATTCAAGGGACCCCGGAACTGGTGCTTTCGGCCGATTTCAAGGCAGAAAACTTAAAGCTCCATGCGGCAATGCTTCCCAACAACCTAGGTCAAAATGGTTGTGATTTTCGGCCTTTTCAGGTCAAAATGCATGGGAAAAAGTACAGAAACCTATGAAAATAAGAAAAAGTTGATTTTTGAACAGGGCTAATGGGTCACAGAAGGGTGTTAGGCTTCGTATATCTACAAAAACCTATTTATGCAGTAAATACTGTACAATACGAGCTACATACACGATTCAGTCCTTGAATATTTCAGATGCAAAGAATTTAAAGCAAAGATTTTCTTTTATGAGGGAAAAGCATAACCACGAAAAATTCACACTTTTATTCCAAAGAAAACTGTTTCCCAAATTCAAAGTTCAGGTAAAACTCTCGCCTTATTTAAGAGAGAATATATTTGTTTTTCATTATTTCATAGGTCAATTACTCATTGATCTTGAAGTAATTTTATACAAATACTAATGGGGGTCTATTCTTTCCCGAAATAATAAACAAATCTCGCATTTAAATAAGTAAGTTTCCTCCATAAGCATTTTATTCCAAACAAAGTTGATTTAAAAGGCATACAATTATTTTCAATTTACCTGAGCATTCATTCTTGCATGAAAGACCAATTATAAAATTGATAAATTTTCCGCCAATCAAATAACTCAAAATTCTGCTGCCATGGAAACGGAGACTTCAATAATAATAGATCCATCCATATCTTTATACTAAATTCAATTATATTTTAATTCCAGTTGTCATTTACCTCTTTTTGCACAAGTAAGCATGTTATCACCCATTTTCACATTTGATGTTATAGAAAAACTATTCATTGAAAATGGATGAAATTTGGCAAGCGTAAATCTAAGGCAGTGGTTTCGATCACCTAATTCCTATAGGAAGGACATTATGGGGGACTGAATACAAGACATTTATAAAAAAATATTTTTAAAAAAGCGAGTAAGATAGAATATCCTCGAAAATAAAGTGTGTGTAATATGGTAGGACTTTCTCTGCTCTTTAATACAATATATAATTCAGATGATTTTGGTCTGTATATTTTGTCTCAAACCCCAATTTAAGCTTAAAATTCTAGAATTATACTATACTAAAAATTCATCTTCGTAAATTCATAAAATAAAAATTATAAAAAGTATGAACATGTAATGCCAACAAAACTGGCTCCTACTATCATGCCTCTTTCAGTCAGTGCCATTTTCTCCAACCGCCATATTTTTTTTTATTCTACAAGAACAGGAAATACAATATAAGCATATTAAAATAGATGTTCTCTATACTATACGCATTTACATATGAATTTAGTAAATTGTACAACGCCATTAATTATACCAGAAAATACAGCACCGAAAATGAGTGTTTCCACATATATATATTTTATTTTTTTATTTTTTTCGAAATCGACGTTTTCTACCCAGTCTAATAACTGCAACTAACTAAAAAACTATGAAACTGACAGGTATACGAATACAATTGGAAGTAGATTGCCTATAATTTTTGTTCCACGAGTTTTTATTCTAATTTTTTCTTTATTTTCGTTCCAGAGAACTACGAGAAAACGTATATTTGAAAGTGACGGCTTCGTAAAATAATTTTACTTTTAATTACGTTCACCTTTTAGAGATCTGAGAACTTTCGAGACACATACTCGCCCATATAATCAATTGCACATTATTCTATGGAGAAAAAACAAAACAAAACAAAACCATTTTGAGTTAACTAAAAAAAGATGCGTATAATAAATTGAGCATACTAGACTTTTTTTTTCTCAGAAAGTCGAGAAGCATACTTACGATCTATCCGCGATTTTTTGCCCGACTTTTGCCTAATCTTTTCCCACTTTGATGGCATGGCTCGATGTCAAATTATGGACTGTGGCTCGTTGGGGGATTTTTTTTTTTTTTTCATTATTATTATTTTCGGGTTAACATTGTTTCAATACAACCTGATGAAAAGCGAAGCCTGGAGCCTAAACATAAAATCATCGTAGTAGTAGTAATAAATTGAGGGATAATTAATTAATTAGCAGTATATTCTAAATTCTGGATTGAAAACTAACAAAAAAAACTTACAGGTCTGAAATTCATGTCACATAAGTAAATGCAGACACGCCTCAAGCAATACAAAAATAAAAAGCAATTTAAAAACAGACAACAATATATAATTCATCA
Source organism: Bathynomus jamesi (assembly GCA_023014485.1). Classification (NCBI taxonomy): domain Eukaryota; kingdom Metazoa; phylum Arthropoda; class Malacostraca; order Isopoda; family Cirolanidae; genus Bathynomus; species Bathynomus jamesi. Next base: position 751,726 of record JAJOZX010000649.1, on the reverse strand, counting down.
GGGTCATTCGGCGATAGGCCTAACCATAAGTATAGTTCAAAGGAATCCAGCAGCGGTAAATATAGATTTCAGCTTCTTTGATTCCTCAGGTTGGAGTTTCTGAAGAGGAGAACGAGTGGGTCCTCCAAAGAAACCTTTGGCATCCATTACTTCTTTCAAACCAGGAACACCAAATATCTTGGTTACCTGTGGAAAAATTGTGTTAATATTCATCTTAATACAAGACAAAAATAAAGGTATAGCGCGGGAAACCCGCCAGGATAGCTTAGTGGTAACGCAGGGACGTTAATTTGAAAGTATTGGGCTCGATTCTCATCTCTGACTTCATATTTTAGCGATTATGGTGCTTCCCAGTCTTTCTTGACAGGAAGGTTGTTCGAATCACACGAAAAGCTGTAGGTTCCCTCCGTCATATGATCTTAGATTATTACTATGTATAATTACTATGTATAATTATTTATTATTACAGGAATATTTTTCAATCTCCAGTAATTAACTCAAAGTTATTATTATTACCGCAGCATTGGGAGATATTAGTTTCTTTTGTAATAAAAGAGCTTCTTCTTGGGCCTGACTTCCTTTTGTGAATAAGTGATACAAATCACAAACTTCTTTACCTAAAACATTAGCAAGGGCGCACACTCCTCCAACACAGCCTTAAATGAATAGAAATATACTTTAACACAGAATGAAGACATTAAAAAATGTTTAAATTAACTTTTTCTTTACCATCTATTACTATATATATATATATATATATATATATATATATATATATATATATATATATATACGTGTATTATGAACTAACCCAACTGCAGAGAAGTTAGTAAAAATCCAGCTGATCCTGCAAGAACTTGAAAATCTAGGTTCCTTGTTTGATGCAAGACATTACCTATCTTTGTTATCTATATAAAAGAAAAAAAATTAAGCTTGAGAAATACAATTTCTGAAATTCTGAAGATTTATATTGTTTGTGATGAATATTACATTACTTACATCTCCCCCACTTTCTTTCAAACCAATGATATTCTCATGCTGAGCAAGACCAACTATTACATCTACGCTAAGTTCTACACCTAAAGGAAAATATTCACAAATTAAAATTTATGCTTTATAAAATGCTTCTTAAACAGCATTTGAATAGTATTTTATTTATTTTAAGAATTAAATGCAGTTCAAAACAATATACAGTATATGGGTAAAACACAATACCCCCCCCCTCATATTATGTACATTACCAGTATTTGCTGGAACATTATACAGAATAACTGGAACAGGTGACCTGTTTGCAACTTCTTCAAAATGACGATGTAAAGCTTGATCCTAAAATAGAATTTAAGCCTATCACAGTATTAAAAAGTAAGGTAATACCTTTTGAATTACTTAAGACTACCTCTTGCTTTCCAGTTTGGTTTCTTAATAGTCTTATTTGTCTACTGATGATTATACAGTAACTATGTTCCAGGATTTGACTAATAATGATAGGAAGGCTGTAGAATAAGTCTGACCAAACAATGGGCAGAAGCCAATTAAAATAGAGCCAACTAGCAAGACCTTATGTGAACTGCATAAAGATTATGCTATTAAATTATTTAAGTACTTGGCTGGAATACACTCGTTTCTTCAAATATGAATGTTGCATTTCTTAGCACATTCTGTAGTTGAAGATAAAAAAAATGTTTTATGACAACTGGGTTCCCATAAGCCAATTTTTAAAAGTTTTGATTCCAGAAAAAACATTTTTTAAATATTAAAATACATAAAACTTACATGTAAAGTAAATGTAGCCTTTATACAGAAATATATGCATTTTAGGCCAGTTACTAAGTGATTCTCTGAACAGTGAAGTCACCACCAATGTATGATGGCAGTAGGGAGGGAGGGGAAACTTATTAGAAACCATACTATAATGACAATTCCCAGTTTCAGTAAAGTATATAACATGTAATGCAACAACTTATAGTAACAAATTTTGCCTTCTTTTATATGCAACCTACTAAAAAGAATATGCTAATACTACCGGCAATGATGTTTCAATAATTTGTGAATAAAAAAGAAAAACTTAAGAAATTTTGGCTTCCACAAACCTTCATTCCTGACTTATAAAAGCATGGTGTAACCACCATAGCAGCATCAATTCCAGCTTCAGCCATTTTGGCAGTCATTTCAATGGTTTCTTTTGTAGCTTTTATGAAGGAGTAAAAAGACAATTAAAGTTCTCAACTTTCAGACAAAACCTAAAGTATACTTTTCGCATAGGCCCTATAAAAAAATAAACAGCCTCTCCTTACATTCACATCCCGACCCTCCTAGAAGAATTTTATCAGGTGCTTTAAACTGATTTGCCTTTTTAACAAGTTCAATTTTTTCTTCTGATGATAAATACACATATTCTCCATTGCTTCCTTCCACCAAATATCCTAAAAAATAAATATTTAATTAAGTTTGAAAACTCATAAATTGCTGTGAAGTTATAAATTCAATTTTCCATCAGACTGCTAAGTATAAATAAAATAACCTTCATGGGCCATTGCCATAAAATTGGCTTCCCTTTTCCTGGGAGCCCTTGGTGAATCCAATTATTAGCCATCACTTTATGTAGACTAGTGTAAACAAGTTAAAAGCACAAAAACAATCATTAAAAGTTAATAATATTGCTGTTTTAACAAGCTATACAAAAATCAACTTCATGGTAACACTATATTGGGCTTGAGGTGTTAAGATCCTAGAGATGAGAGTCTTTGAAGTGACTTTCTTGAAGATTCTAAGCAAAGTAATCACTGAAGTAACTAATTTTAATCTAAAAAGTTTTTTATAAGTCCTAAAGATTCATAAACTTTCAAGAAGTTGTAGTAAGGGTTTAGGGACAGCTAAGAATTTGTTGTCTATATAAAAAGATTACCTGTATGATAAAAAAACTAGGCTATTAGCCTTCTTCTATGCATAAAATGCCAACTTGGTGGATAAAGAATTTTATAATTGCTTAATTCTAAATTAAATTGAAAAATGAGAACTTAGTTAATTTAAAAATTAATAATAATAATAATACCTAGATTCAGCAATATGTTCTTTTCTGTAACTAACTGATATTGTATTGCTAATAAATCTTTTACCAAAATCCCCCCCCCCCCCCCCCCAAGTGTTTTCCATACTAGAAATCCTCCAAGAAACAGACCAATTAAAAGATTTTTTTTTTTTCTAATAAACCATTGACTCATTTCTTTCAGGTTCTTAAATAAGTTTACTATAATAATTAGGAATTTAGAAAATGTCTCAACACCACTGCAAGTTTCATTGAAAGTGATCCATCCAGTTCTTTACAGGAGCCAAACCATCTACCAAGTTTGATCAAACTCTGCCTGCACACACTTATTTTTATTAAAGCGTGCAAAGGAAAAAATAAAATAAAATACTGTTTTTCCCTATGAAGGTGAAGGCAGTAATAAAGTAGGCTACTCATATATATATATGTATATATATATATATATATACACAGGGTGGGTGAGATGTCACCATACACCAACCAATGTGCAATCATAATCAATCATAATTGATCTGAATCACTTACGTACTTTGTGGTTACATGTCCAGTGGATCTGTATGTGCACCTTGATGCTGGACACACAAGTGGATGCGCTTCCATGTCCTCTGTGACATGCGTCAGAGCATTTGTGGAGTAATGGTGCAAAAGGCACCTTCACAGCTCTGTGCAACTCTTCGTTGATGTTGTAGCGATGCGCAGCCACTACTCCCTTGATAATACCCCACAACGAATTGTCCAGGGTGGTAAGGTCAGGACTGCTTGGTGGCCATGGTAATGGTGCCAGAGATGTCAGTGAACCACGGCCAATCCAGCGGCCTACAAAATGTTTGTTCAAAATGTCGCACACAGAAAGAGCAAAGTGTGTGGGTGCCCCATCGTGCTGCAGCCACACATCATCCATGAATCCCCTATCTCTGAGCTGAGGTATGAGCCACTTCTCCAACATTGCCGAATAAGATGCCGCGTTCACGGATCCATCGAAAAAGTAAGGTCCAATCAAATGACCTGATGTCATACCCACCCATATCATCACATGCGGTGGATTATATTCCAGCTCCTGCGTGAAATGGGGATTCTCTTAACCAGAACACCACATTTCTGTCACACAAACTGCGATAGATGGCACATTCATCACTGAAAAGAACCTTTGAGTGGGATACGGCACTTGGGAATGTGTCCAACAGAGCACGGCATGATTCATAATGCCGATCGCTGTCGGCATCTGACAGTTCATTCACGAAAGTTAGGTGATACGGCCTCACTTTCAGGTCTTTCTTCATGTGGTCTCGCATCGTTGACCGTGGCACACCAAGCTCTGATGATCGTTTCCGCGTCGACTTACTTGGGGAACGTTCAATGGAAGTGGCAATCGCTGCACATGTTTCCAAGTGCATTGTCTTTCTCCCACTCTGCAGCCTGTCTTTAACGCTTCCAAGAGCAAACACACATTTTTCCCAATCCAGCAGTGTCGCTCTTCGTGGTGGAGCCTTATTAAACCATTCCCGAAACACAGCCATCACCTGCATCATTGTTTGTCCCGTGTGCGGTCTCTCATGCACCCACACACTTGCCACCAACCACGCCTCAACAGAGTAACTGCTTGTGTCAACCATACCAACACCACCACAACTAAATTCCACGGGTATGACTGTCACGTACACACTATCTTCAACACTGTTGCCAGACTGCCATTGTACATAGTAGTGTGTGCTGTGCTGTGCAAACTCAAATTGATTTCAGGTGTGTATCGTGCAGGTGTACGGTGACTTCTTGCCCACCCTGTATATATATATATATATATGTATCCCTGAGTTTAGACAATTGAACATCATTTCACAGTTTTGTTTTAAATTAATTTTGCATCACTTAGAAGTTAAATTTCATTTTACTTTTTGGTTAGGTTAATTTAAACTATCAAATTTGTATAGGGAAATAATTAGGGAGTGATACCAAATTTAACTACCATACACAAATTATACAATTTGCATTTTTAGAAAAACATAACTTTTAAAGAACAAATAATTGGCTTTATTTGCTATGAACATGAATTAACCCAAAATAATACGCTGTTCAATACTAGCCCTACAGAAATTAAGCACTGTAACCTTCCCATACTACAGCCAATGTTGACTTTTACTTCCGTAGTTCTTACATACATACCTACAATTTTAAAAATTTTAAAAGCTAAATGTATATTTTAACAATCATCCACATAATATATCTAGCCTATACAAACCTTTCAATGGGATTTTATTCCACTTCTGAAAGTTTAGCTGCAACTTATCATATGCAATGGACTCATCTGTATTGAATGGAGTTGTAATTGGAGGGAAAATTCCACTTAAATTAATGGACTTTTTTAAGCCACTAGACAAATTTCTTTCTTGCCTGACTGTTTGAGCTATTTTATTATTTCCATTTAAGAAAAGATTATTATAAAGACCTAATGCTATTTTACTTCTTAAAGGTACTGACTTGAAATACATTGGAAACACTACTTAAATAGATCTTAAGAATTAAAATAACACGAGTTTTCTGGAAAGATATATGTATTCATTAATATACAGGGTGTACATAAAGTCAGGATCTATTTTTGTGAAGCACTTGGAAATTATATGGAATTCAATCATAAAATGATAAAGTGGTAACATTTATTAAATAATTAAGAGTAGGATTCGACGTGACACCCATCAGTATCCCTGCACAGCTCAAATCATTCCGCAGCATTTCTAAACACATTCTGGAGCATTTGCGGGGTTATGTTATCTGCAGCAGTTTGTATACGTAAGTTTTCAAGACTCGTAATCTTCATCTGATAGACGTGCGATTTGATAAAGCCCCATGCAAAGAAATCTAAAGGGGTTAAACCTGGTGATCTCGCTGGCCAAGGTCTGTTGCTTCTGCATCCGATCCAGCGATTTGGAAAACGTCCATTTAGATAATCCTGAACAATTTTGGCATAGTGACAAGGAGCACCATCATGTTGATAGATGACGGGAATAGGATTGTTAGTACTGTCGTCTATCAACATGATGGTGCTCCTTGTCACTATGCTAAAATTGTTCAGGATTATCTAAATGGACATTTTCAAAATCGCTGGATCGGACGCGGAAGCAACAGACCTTGGCCAGCGAGATCACCAGATTTAACCCCTTTAGATTTCTTTGCATGGGGCTTTATCAAATCGCACGTCTATCAGATGAAGATTACGAGTCTTGAAAACTTACGTACACATATACGAACTTGTAGTAATGCTTAGTTAAGAATATAAATTTCTGTTTTGTTTAAATAAAATGTTTAATATAAATTACTAAAAATTGTGATGATTACGATAAAGCATGTTTGTTAGCTTGTAAATTGTTTAAAATGGGTAAAGTTGGTAGTCCTGGACAGAAAAGCCCAAAAGAGCGGACTACCCTATAACAGTTCAGTCTTGAGGCGGACGCGATACGCGTAAGATTTAGAGCCATGTGATCTTAAAGTCAAATTGTTTTGTGTTCCTCTCCGACCTAAATTATTATATAGGAATTTCATACTCGCATACCCCTAATTAACTAAACCATTTTTGGATTTAATAAAACATTCATAAGTGTTAAAAAAGAGTATTAATATATACCCCTCCCCCCTTCCCCTTGTTTTGTAACGGTTTTAGAGTCAGAACTCGGCGTGGCTACCGGAAACTATATGATACGGCAAAAATGAGTAAAGAGAGAGTAAAGATAAATGAAATAGTGAGTAGAGAAAGAAAGTGATAAATGAAGCAAAGAGCCGATAGAGAATAGATCGTAAAGTAGAAAGAAGCGTAAATAATGAATAGAAAGTAAATTAATCAAGGCGAACACTACATCTGGTAGCGAACACTACAAACTGCTGCAGATAACATAACCCTGCAAATGCTCCAGAATGTGTTTAGAAATGCTGCGGAATGATTTGAGCTATGCAGGGATACTGATGGGTGTCACGTCGAATCCTACTCTTAATTATTTAATAAATGTTACCACTTTATCATTTTATGATTGAATTCCATATAATTTCCAAGTGCTTCACAAAAATAGATCCTGACTTTATGTACACCCTGTAGAAGGATGAAGCATTAACAACTAAGTAAATGGCTGTTTGCTAGCCCCAACCTAAAGAAAATACTTTATAATTTTTTACTATATTAACTACCTAACAATAACACCTTCCTATATAATATTTAAAAAGTGTTCTAAGCAAATATAATCATGTACTTACCATTTACGTATTCCCTAAAATATAAAACAAAAAGCTGTTCTAAATATTTTATACTATAGTAACTAAAAATTATAGTAATAATGCATAGAGGTTATACAGACTTTGTCATAGATATTATTTTTATTCTTTCACCACCAAGTTGTAACAAAAGTAGCCCTATGTACAATTCATGCAGTGAACAAGAGGAAAATTTGAAATAGCTATCTGGGAAATGTAATAATAATATTTTGCATACCTAATCTTTCCATATAGCTAAGGAGGGGTAAAGATATTTTTAAAGAAAATAAAAATTTAAAAAATTTATCAAAGTAGAGCATCTCAAATTAAATAAAATGCAATAATGGTACCTATCAAAATTCTATCCAAAATATAGCAATTATCCTATTCTTACAAAAATAAAAACTTACTTGCATAGCATGGCACTTTAATATAGCTATGCATTAGGCCAGGTCAAAAATGGGAAATTTTTTATTTCTTAAAAAGTACACTATGTGAGAAGTTTCATTTTATCATCTTAACAAAATATTAAAATATCAAGCATGTGCTACCCCTGCTACCCCTAGCACATATCCCCCCTTTTTACCCTCATATTTGTATATATTTAAATGGGGAAAAATTTTATTTCTTAAAAAGTACACTATGTGAGGTTTTTTATCACTACAAATATTAAAAAATCAAGCATGTTCTACCCTACTACCCCTATCACATGCCCCTCCTCCCTTTTTCACCTTCATATTTGCATATGTTTAATGTTGTTATATGCCACATATGCTTGATATTTTTATGTTTCAGATAAATAGAAATAATTTGCATTTGCTTTAATTATAATTTGAATTATCATAAATTATATATAATTTGATTTTACTTCTGAATATAAACTATGACTACTAGAAGCAAATGAAGCCTTTGGATATCCTACAGAATTCCCAGCCATGACTCTTTCAAAAGCAATGTTGTGAGACACTACCTTTTTGTGCACTGTGGATTGTGAAGAAGCTAAATCAAAAGGATCAGCAACTGCTAATGATTGTTACAGGGTTGTTGTAAAAGATATTGAAGACATTTGGATGAAATTTTCTTTTCCTACAATTAACACCAAAGGTATCTATCTTAAAGTCAGTCGACTAATAGAAGAAGCCTCAAAATTGAACAAGGTGCCGTTACATTGAAGAAATGAAAGTTTTGCCTTGAAAGTAGCTCAGTATGATGAAATGTTTGATATATCTTCTTGTGAATGCTATGATAAGGGAATTGATAGGAAATCTTGCAGGTGTAAGAATAAAATACCAATGGCAGAATGGGAGTCTTTTGTGGGTCAAAAACAAAGAAAAAATCAGTTAGGACCAATTGATCGCGTAGCTAGTTCAACAAAGAAGAGATCTCAGAGTCAGGATGTAGATTATGAGGCCAATTTAGAATTGACTGAGAATATTCAGAACAAGCACTCCTATAAAAACCTAGCATTAACAGAGATCATTATCATGCAAGTTGTAGAGCTGCAGCTGCAATAGTCAATGCAGCTTTAAAAGATATGGGGATCCTTAACCACACCAACATGCTTGACAGAAAGAAATTAGAAAGAGAAAAATTGCATGGGTGAAACAAATACTTTTAGGTCTAAATCCAAAAATCTGAAGATAGAGTGCCTTGGATTTGATGGAAGGAAAGCTAACACTAGCTAAAAGTGGAAAGATAAAAGAACACCACTATGTTATTCTATGTAGACCATGTCACACCAGATAATGGAACTGCTCGCTGCACAGCAGAAGAGTTGATAACTATTATTACAGACCCAAACAGCACAGATACTATCAAAGCTTTACTGTGTGATGGTAACTCCTGTAAATACAGGAAAAATTGGTGGAGCCATAAAATTGGTTGAAATTCATCTTAACAGACCAGTGCAGTGGTTGGTGTGCCTCTTGCATTTGAATGAGCTGCCTTTTATGCGCATCTACAAAGCCATTGATGGTAAAACAACAGGTCCAAATACTTTTGTGGGTTCAATTGGGAATAAACTGAAAACAGATTTAACAAAATTGGAGGTAGTCAAATATTCTTGTGTAAAGGGATACATTAAAGAAATTCCAGCAAATGTTGTGAAGGAGCTAAGTAGTGATCAAAGATATCTCTATGATATGTGTCTGACAGTGCAAACTGGAGACACTTCTCAAGATCTGTCCACTCGATCCCCAGGTACCCTTTACCATGCTTGCTGGCTAACTCTAGCCAACAAGGTCCTTCGATTATATATCTCAAGGCCAAATCCCAATAAAAACCTTCATGATACAGTCAAGTTTATTATGCAGTTCTATGCTCCAGGGTGGTTTTGGATAAAATCTCATCCTAATGCAACTGATGGTGCATATAACTTTTGGCATTTAATGTGCTTGCTTCGAACAACATAGATCAATCATAGAACCAGTATTAAAGAATAAAGCCTACTTTGCCCACCCAAAATATACTCATATCAATGGTAACTGACAAGAGACTAGAAATTAGGGAGCAAGCTATTCAGAAAATCATTCTTTCAAGAACAGGATTTTCAGGTACCAGAAACTTTGAGTTGCCTCAAACTCTCAATTTCAAATTTACCAACTACACCAAGATTGGCAAAGAGAGATCATTACTCTTCCACTGCTGCTAAACAATTTTACAGACAATGAGCTACTACATGCTTGATGTAAGCCATTGGAGATAGCTTCTTTTCCATGCCACAGTCAAAGTGTGGAAAGGGCAGTGAACCTAGTAACAAAGGCACATCAGGAAAGAATAGGCTATGACAACCGTCAAAAGTTTATCTTAAACTCATTACAATCAAGGCAAAAACTGCCCAAGTTTGAATGGAAGACCCAATGGAATGAGTAAGAAGCATATGAATAAAATTTCCTAATGATATTGAAAATTTCTTCCCTTTTGATGTGATGAGGAACAATGAAAAAGTGAATTGAATTTTAGCACATTTATTATGCCTCTAATTTTTTCTTCTGAATATATCGTTGTACTTAATTAATTTTCCTAATACTGTACATTATTAAATAAAATATTATATGTTAATAAAGATTTATGTCATCAAAAAACCTGAATGTAGAGTAAGTCTCATATAAATGGAATATTCTTCAATATAGGTAAAAAAGTAAAAAATTGTGCCAGGGGTAGAAGGCTTTAAACAGCAAAAATAATTTACGAGGGGGTTCCTGTGTTCCATTCACCCCCCTCACAATATGTACCTTTTCAATATAAAATTTCGACCCAGCCTACTATGCATGTTAAAGGTAACTTCTTTATTAAATTCATTTAAAATACCAGTATCAGCAGTTTATTTATAGAAGTTTAAAAACACCATATGAGACAAATAAAACAATTTAGAATTTACTTCAAATATGACCTTGAATGGTAGACTAAAAGTGATAACATTATTTCACATAAATGGTGATAACAGAGCCTACTGTTTTTCTTGTTCTTGAAGTGTTAAATTCAAACTGCAAATATATCAAATTTGACAATAAAACAATAATGTATCAGGAATTATAATTTACTTCCTACTTTGCAGCTTACAACGTTGAATGAGTAAATTTCTGCTCTTAAATTAAAAGTCATGATTCATGAGCAACTTTTCTTTTCATAAAATGTTCAGTTGCATCCACATGAGAAAAGCTATTATAATCCCAATAACAGGGTTTATCAATTAATTTTAACAGAAGTCCACTTATCAATTCAATTTTTGAATCATACCATGGATAGATATTAATGCCAAGTTATGGTACCACTTTCTGAAATAAAAATTTTCTTCAAACTGACCTAAAACTATTGTATTTGTCAGTGACCAACAATACTTTAAAGAAAATGATTGCATTCCCTATTTGTTTTTCAAAGAATTTCAAAAATCATACCGTAAATAAAAAGTAATGGTTTTTATTATTATTATTTTTATTATTATTATTATTATTATTATAGTGCAGTTAAAATATTTCTGTATAGTATAAAAACAATGTTAAATAAATAATTGTAAGCATGTCACATATAATTTTTTAATGCAGTATGGATTTAATTTGCCCCCGTCTAGATCATGAATCTCCAAACTTATTTTCTTCTATGCCAACCTATACATTACTATTTGTCCATAAAGTACAATTTTTACTTCTCCAAGCTAAAAAGTATAAATTTATCTTCATTTTTATTTTTTGGTTCAGAGATTTAATTTTTAATATATTTATGTACAGTACTATGAAGCAGTAGTTCACTTTCCACCAAGTAATAGCTTACATACCATAGTTTAGGAACTTTTGGTTTATAGCAAGACTGAGGTTTGCCTATTAGTGACTCCTACTCAAGAATCTAGTTTGAACCCATGGACTTCTGTTTCTCAATTAATTGAATTCAAAGTGTATCAAAGCTTTATATCATTATTGCCTCGACTCAGGAAAAGCTGTAAATGATAAAAGGTTTACTATCTTACAAGTCAAAATCATAAAATTATTAAATCATGGAGAGGTAAACTACCATAAAAAAAATAGCATTATACTGTACAAGTAGCTACTATCTGGTACGTGATGATGGCAATGTTTGCAAATATATCATGTTAAATCAAAAGGCCAACTTTATAGTTTATGGTACTTAGAAAATTCAAACTTTTCAATAGCAATTAGGGTAAAGTGAGTTACAAAGTTCTGTAGTAAAAGAAATATTAAATCAGTACAAAATCCTTTAAAAGATGAAACATGGAAAAGCAGCTATAGGAACATGGAGGGGCAATGTCTGTTCATAAGACCTAAGATCCTACCTATATTTGCATTAGTTTTTCCCCTTCTTCCATCTACTGTTTAGTAGAACTAAATAGACCATAAAAAATATCATTAATTTAAATTCTGTTTTAATATTATACAATATTTGAATATAGTCATCAGTTAATAACAGACTTGTACAGGCAATGACCACTTTATGAACATTCACTTTACAATAATCTGCAATTACAAATGACCCTAATTTACACCAATGACCACTTTACAAATGTTTGCTTTACAAAATCCACAATTACAAATGCTGGCTTCCGAGTCTCAAGAGCTCAGCAATGAAGAACTTGTGGAGCTGCAAGAACAAGTGACAGTAGAGACCACACCAGTGCTAGAGTGTCTTATAAAAGGCAGTAAAACTTTACAAGATACTTGCATTGCCATGAAACATGCTACAGTAACAAAACATATATCAATCGATAGAGTAGAAAAAAATGGTGCAAGCAGCTATGTATCATTTTGAAAATATTAGAAAATAAAGTTATAACACTATGAAGATGTTACTAGGCCTATCATAGCTTACACCATTTGGATCTTTTCCATTTCATGTACTGTTTCTGATTTTGTTGAAAATAAGATATTTAATATAGGTTAAGTGAATGCCCAGTTAGGTTGAAGTTGAAAGTTCAGATCCCGATTCAAGAGAGTGTGTGGAAGAGGAAGGGGTTAGATTTTGCATGTCACACTGTATCTCAACTGAGACCTTGATAGGAGGAGGAATATTCACCAGACTAGGTGGAAATGTACTAGTACTTGATGGATTGGAACTAGAGGATGTCCTGGAAGGAGCTCTAACTGACTGAGAGTAAGTTTCATTGGGAGAAGCTGATATATGTTTGGGTCTCTGAGAGTAATAAATCCTTTTGGCCTCAGAAAAGGATACCTTATTGTCAACTTTAGTCTGTACAATTTCCCCTCTCTCAGCCAGATGGGGCAGTTTCTGGAAATAGCTGAATGTTCACCCTGACAATTATAGCAAATTGCCATAGTAAGGTTTTGACGATTTAACTTCATGATTTCCACCATATATTGCACATCGGACTCTATTAGTACAAGTCTTAGTGCCATGTCCAAAGTTCAAACAAGTAATGAGATTCAGCAAGCCAGGAAATACTGGGTGGTATATATGCAGAAGGAAAAATTTGGTGAAGAGAGAGAATTGCTCACCAGCCATCCATTACAGGTTCTACTAACACATTCTGCGCTCAAGGGTTTGGATGTGTTTTTGGATCAGGATTTATTGAGAGTAGGAGGTAGACTACAGTTTTCTGGGCTTCCAGAGGAGAAAAGACATCCAATTTTGCTACCTTCTGGGGGGCACTTTGTGGGCCTTTTGATCCTGGATACTCATCATAAGCTGTTACATGCGGGAGTTAGAGAAGTGATAATAGATTAGACAACAATTTTGGATTCCCAAAATTAGACAAGTAGTAAAAAGGTCTTGCATAAATGTGTGGTTTGCAAGCGTTGGAGTGCAAAGCCTTATTATGAAAAGGTGGCTCCACTTCCAAGAGAACGGTGTGTCTATACTGCCCCATTTGATGTAGTGGGAGTAGACTTTGCAGGGCCAGTCTATGTGTATGAGCGAGGGGAGTCTAACAAAGGTTATATATGTCTTTTCACCTGTGCTACCACCAGAGCAGTCCATTTGGAGTTGGTAAGCAACTTAAGTAGTGATGTATTTCTTTTGGCTTTTAAAAGGTTTGTGAACAGAAGGGGTTTCCCAAATAAAATCATATCGGATAATGCAAAAACCTTCAAAAAGGCTGCAAAGGAACTCCAAGAAATTTGGTCCTTGCTAAAAGAGGAAGGATTCCAATCCTACTTTTCACACCAAGGGGTACAGTGGGAGTTTATTGTTGAGAGAGCACCATGGTGGGGAGGATTTTGGGAAAGGCTAGTGAGAAGTGTAAAGTGTCCATTAAAGAAACTTTTAGCTAATGCTCATTTGAGCAAAGAAGAATTCTGCACTGTTTTATGTGAAGTAGAAGCAATGGTGAACAGTAGGCCTATCACTTTTGTTTACAACAGTATGCAGGATGCAGAGCCATTGACACCAAATCATTTTCTTTGTGGTAAATGATTAACATCAAGCCCCAGTGTGCCAGAAGACTTGCAGCTTATCCAGAGCACTCAAGGAGAGTTAACCAGACGGTTCAGGTACCTTGAAGAGCTACAAGATCAGTTATGGAAGAGGTGGCAGATGGAATACTTGCCAGAAGTCAATTATTACCCATCAGGCAAGGTAAAGGGCTCCAATGCAAATTGTATCAGGTGGGAGACGTGGTAATGATTGGGGATGAAAGACCAAGGCAATGCTGGAAGCTTGGCATAATTGAAGAGTTGTTTGTTGGCAAAGACAATTTAGTTAGGTCTGCACTGGTAAAGACTTCAGGAGGAAAGTTAAAGAGACCTATACAAAAACTCTATGCTTTAGAAATCATCAAAAACACAGATAGTCAAGATGAAACATTTGAGTTACAGCCTCATGGAGAAGGCTTGGCTAACCTTGCGGAAGGTAACGACAACAATGCCTCTTCGGTGGGGAGTGTTAGAAAATCTAGAAGAGGAAGAACCATTGTTGTCCCAAGGCGATATGATGACTAAGTTGATTGATGCAGCATTGCTTGTATATATTAAGTTAAGGTGTATATATATCCATCTCATAATTGTAAGGTTAGTGAAAAATTCACTTAATAAGAGCTAGCATTTTTGGGCTCTTGTGGCATCAGTGTTTGGGACGCTGGTGGCATCAATTTGGGGCGCTGCGCATCTTTTCTACTCGTTTGTGGGATGTCGTACGTACAGGGTGTGGTCTTGTAGAGAGCTCTCTTGCAATTCAGTTTGGTTGTTTAGCTACAAGATTGTTGCACCGTGCAATAGTCCAGATTGCGTTGTTGTTGCAAGGTTGAGAAAGAAGACCATAAATAGTACCCTTTTTTGTTTACATTAAATTCATGTAACTAAGGTCTAAGGTAGGCCCGCATCGAGTCAGCAACCCTGAGATTACCCTGAGGTAGGACCTAATAGGATCTCAAATCCGTAAGTTTTAATTTAGCTTAACTTGGGCTTCAGATAGAACTGGCCCTTTAGAATTTGGCCGTTCACGGCTCAGCTGGGATTTTGAACCCAACAAATAAATAAAATAATGATAAACCACGTTGTGGTCGACCATCACTGGATTTGAACACAGGTATACAAAACTTTCTGGATACAGAGAAGTATGCTACGACTAGGAGTATTCATTAGAACTGGGAGTTTGTCACAGAACAATTCAGCAGCATCTTATTCAGATGGGGAAACGTTATTTATCTAATCGATGGATTCCACATTATTTAACTGTTGAACAAAAGGCAAACCGTGAACGAATATGTTTAGAGTTGTTGGAGAAATATGCTGCAAATGATTTCTTGGGACAATTAATTACAATGGACGAAGTTTGGATCTATTGGGACAATGATGGCAGCTATCACCATATGAGTTGGAGAGATGGTGATATCCCAAATGTGGAAGTTCAACGGACGTTGACCATTCGTAAACATCTGCTCTCGGTATACTGGGACTGCAAGGGTGTTCTCCTTTTGGAGGTATTGCCACGTGGACAAACAATAAATGCTGATATTTACTGTCAGCATTTAGATCCCTTGAAGGTAGCAATTCAGCAAAAACGTCGGCGACTAGTTAATGGGGGATACCACCATCTTCACTACCTCCATGATAACGCGAAGCTCATACAGCCGCTAAAACTGTTCAGAAACTGCGCGATCTCGGTTTTACAGTATTGCCACATCCCCCATATTCACCAAACCTCGCACCGTCTGATTTTTACCTTTTCTCCCCACTTAAATCTTCAATTCGTGGTAGGAAGTTCTCATCTGCGGAAGAAATTCACGCTGTTCTAGATGCCTGGATTACCGCTAAACCACGGACATTCTTTGCACATGGCATCAGGAAATTGCCAGGAAGATGGCAAAAATGTATTGCAAATAAAGGCGATTACTTTGAACATCTTTCTACAACTGAAGATTAATTATGTTTGGTTTTATTGAATAAATTTTATTTATCTGACAAAACTTTGTATACAATCCTGTATATAGGATAGTATCATAGAGATGGAGTATTTGTAAGTTTCTTTTTAGATTTTGAATGAGCCCAGTTTTGGAAGACTCGGACTAAAAGGCTGGATCCGCCCCTGATATATAATATAAAGGAATTAGTCAGGTAAGTAAATTTAGTTAAGATACTGTAACAGGCGCGGATTCATACTGGTTTAGAGTATTTTGCACAAAACGGTATTCAACTTTCAGGTTTGCTTAAATAAACATCGCTGGGAAACGACCGTGTAATGAAAGATGTTTGTTGCATGAATAATTATTACTGAAAATATGTATTCAATTACTCTATGGATATTGAGCATTAGGGGATTTGAACTTTGAACTTTAGCAAATCAGTCACTTTCAGGTTCCGGATCTGCCCCTGATACTAGTCTCTACGTTATTTTCCATGCGTATATTATGGTGTAGGCCTACCTCACTTTTCTTCTTTCTAGTTAATATAAATTTAATGTACGTAGTTTTTCCCAGTAATTTAGTGTGTTCCAGACATTATTATTATTATCATCATATATGAAAATTATTTCACGAAAGTAACACGTGAATAATATTTATGATGAAAATAATCCTCACTGAAATTACAAATAAGATCGAGACAGTATATACAGTTCATATACAGCAGAATAATAAATATAAATATTAAAATGAACAAGTTTAGAAGCAAGAGAAGGACTTACAAAGGGCTAATTGCAAAGGTCATTGTCACTATAGATTCTGCCATAGAGCAAGAGAATTTAAGCTTAGTGACTGCTCAGCTTGCCATATTAGAAATTAAAATGGTTGATCTAGAGCAGCGATTCTCAAATTTTGCTTTCTTCTGTACCCCTTGAATTCTTTCATGGGATTTTCTGGATTTTCGAGAGAGATAAAGGATTTTACTTTCTTTACGACTGTGTGATTTGTGACCATTTGTTAACAAGGGGAGAGTGCAAGAATGTTGCAAGTGATTACGTAATGTTGCAAGGGGGTGTTGTTGCAAAAAATAAATAAATAAAAAGAAAAAAAAAAGAGTACTGGCCTTTGTTGCCAACCGGGGTTGCAAGGGGCATGCAACTTGGAGGCGGAGTTCTCCCCCAAGCTATTCCCCCTAAAGGGCCAGAAAGGAGGAAAGTGTTCACTTGGCAGGAGCCAAGTGCATATTAAGACTTTAGCCGAGTAGGTGTTGTTTTATAGGCTCCTAATCAGTCAGTTGGCTGAGCCAAGGGGGAGGGGTACACCTGAAGGAGAGAGAGAGAGAGAGTAGTTGCCTTTGATTGCAAGGCATGCAACTTGGAGGCGGAGTTCTCCCCCAAGTTATTTTCGTTTACCTAACCTAAGAGGCCTCTAAGAGGTTTTCCCAAAGGGCCAGAAAGAGAAGGACCAGAGGTCCTTGCTCGGCTGGGAGCCGAGCTTGAATTTGTTTGTTTTTTTTCTGTTTAAGGTGCTTTCAACCCTGCTGGATTATTGACACCATTTTTTTTTTTGTAGAGAAAGGTGGTGAAAGAAGTAGTAGAAGAAAGGTGTGATAGCGTGGGGTAGACACCCCAGTTAGGTTACTTAGGTTCTAGCAAACAATCAAAAGCACTTACCGGTGCGTTGAATTAGGTATTCCTTGAAGCCTACCATTTTATTCCTGTGTCCCACAACAGCCTACCTAACTCTCTCTTACATTACCAATTTAGAAGCTATAGACATTACCCCTAACTATACTTAAGTACGAACAACTTCCTACCTAATTTTACTCAGCACCAAAGATTAGGTCAGATAGGAAAAAACATGTCTAGGTCAGACCAAAGCAATACGAACAGCCCGTTGGTTCGTTTATGGCTCCGTCTTGCCATTCAGCTTAGATTTAGTGATATTTACTCTTTAGTGACTTTTAGACTATATACATATATATACATACACGTCACCTCACTCCTCCCCTACAAGTTTAGTCTGTTAGGGGGATGAGGGACCCTAGACAACCTGCGGAGCGGGGTTGATGTAGTAGGATCAGGTGCAACCTGTATAAGCGGGCAAGTTGAACCATTTTCCGGAGGATCAGTTCTCTCTTCCGGAAGACTCTGGTCCTTCTGCACTTCCCGTTCCCATATCTGGTCCTGATGGCGTTTAATAGAACGACCATCTTCTAGTTGGCACTTGAAGGAAACAGGGCCCGTTCTCTCCTGCACAGTTGCAGGAACCCATTTTGGTCCAGCCCCATAGTTGCGAATCACAACTGGATCATTAGGTTTCGCTTCTAGAACTCTCCCTCTTTTAGTGTCGTGGTACAACTTCTGTTTTTCCTGATGGCGTAAAACTCGTTGTTGTAACATTTCGTTTGGACGTAACAAATCAAAAACTGAACGAATTCCCCGGCCAATCAGAAGTTTAGAGGGAGACACCCCTGTCGTGGTGTGTGGTGTTATTCGATATTTAAACAAAAATTTATCCAACACCACTTGCATTTCCTCCCCACGAGAATGACGCAAGGCCGACTTGAAAGTACGGACCATGTTTTCCGCGAGACCGTTAGTAGATGGGTGGAAAACACTAGACCGGACATGTCTAATGCCATTTAGGTGGACGAAGGAACGAAATTCCTCACTGGTAAAACAAGTACCATTGTCGGAAACCAGGACTACGGGTAAACCCCATCGAGCGAAAACTGAACGGAGTAAGCGAATCGTTACACCCGAAGTCGTGGAAGTGGTTGGAAAAATTTCCACCCACTTAGAGTAGGCGTCCACCATGACTAGGAAATAAATATTATTTATAGGACCTGCATAGTCAACATGGATCCTATGCCACGGTATAGTAGGCCATTCCCAAGGATGAAGTGGACTTTTCCTTGGGAGATCTCTGTTCTCTAGGCAGCTTTGACAGGAACGAACCAATGATTCGAGTTCTCCATCTAAACCAGGCCACCAGAAATAAGCTCTCGCCAGCTCTTTCATTTTTGTTGCGCCCATGTGTTCAGCGTGAAGTTCCTTCACTAAATTCGACCTGCCTTTATTTGGAATAATCACTCTGTGGCCCCATAAGAGACAGCCATTTTGAATAGAGAGGCCAGACTGACGCTGAATAAAAGGCTGTAATTCACTCTCAACCTTAGTAGGCCAACCAACTGAGCAGAAATGGATGACCCTAGACAGAATAGGGTCTGATTTTGTCCACTGCTCTATTTGTACTGCAGATACTGGAGTGGATTCCAAAAACTCCACCAAGTGAACCCATTCTGTAGGTATAGGTACACAATCATTTGGATTTTCTAAGGGCAACCTACTTAGCGCATCAGCCGTACCTAGAAGTTTACCTGACCGATGTACTAAGTCAAATTTATAGGCTTGTAGAATCAGTGCCCATCGTTGAATCCTACCTGAGGCCATAACTGGAATATTTTTATTAGGTGAAAATAAACCTAAAAGAGGCTTATGGTCAGTAATTAGTTTAAATTCATGACCCCATAGATAGAAATGAAATTTTTTTACTGCAAATACTAAGGCTAATGCTTCACGTTCCACTTGTGCATATCGTCTTTCCGTCTCAGTTAGTGTTCTAGAAGCAAAACAGATAGGCCTATCTACACCATCAATGTGGTGAGATAACACTGCCCCAATTCCATAAGAACTGCTGTCTGCTGAAACTACGAGAGGAAGTTTAGGATCATAATGCACTAGGAGAGTGGACTTTAGTAGTACGTCCTTGGAAGCCTCAAATGCTTCCTTTGAGTTTTCTCCATCTCCACTGTTCCCCAGATCGTAATAGCTTATTTAGGGGTTCAAGGAAAGTCGATGCATTAGGCAAAAATTTCCTATAAAAATTTAGGAGACCTAAATAAGCTTGTAACTGTGTGATGTTTTGTGGAGGTGGTGCCTTTTCTATTGCTTCTAGTTTATCCACCGTTGGATGAATGCCTGAGGCATCTATGCGGAAACCTAAATATGAAACCTCGTTAGTGACCCATGAACACTTTTCTCTCTTTAGCTTAAGTCCAGCATCCCGGAGTCTTTTTAGAACCGTGGTTAATCTAGTTAGGTGTTCTTTTTTAGTCGAACCTGAAATGAGGACATCATCTAGAAAGCAAAGTACCCCTGGAATGTGACCTAGAACTTGGTCCATTGTCCTCTGAAAAATACCTGGAGCCGATGCTATTCCATAGCATAGCCTATTGTACTTATATAGGCCTCGGTGCGTATTTATGATAGTTAATTCTTTAGAGTTTTCATCTAAACTTAGTTGAGCATAGGCTTGGGACATATCGAGTTTTGTGAAATATTTTCCCCCAGCAAGAGAGCTAAATAATTCATCAGGCTTGGGTATAGGATAGCAATCTAGAAGGACGGCTCTATTTGCTGTTAAACGGTAATCCCCGCATAACCGCACGGACTTGTCCGGTTTTAGTACAGGAACTACTGGGGCAGCCCACTTAGCGTGTGTGACTGGTTCAATAATTTTATCTTTTAGCAGCCTGTCAATTTCTAAATCTACCTTCTCCCGCAGTGCATGCGCAATTGAACGAGCCTTACAAAATTTCGGAGTTACATTAGGATCTACTTCTATGCAGACCTGATGGCCTTTTAGGTTGCCTACTTCAGGCCCAAAAATAGAAGAAAACTCCCTTAACAATGAGTCTATGTCAGATGGATATGAAAGTGTATGCACATCTGCCTGACCCCTTGGCAAGATTTTGTCAATTGGCATTTCCAAAGCATCAATCCAATCACGGCCTAGTAGAGTAGGCCCTTGCTCATCCACCACTAAAAGGGTTAAGGGATGAGACAAAGTTTTCTGGTTAAGTGTAACTGTGACGTATGCTTCTCCACAAATAGGTATTTGTATGTCACCGTACTTCTTCAAAATTGTTTTAGATGCATGTAGTTTAGGTGTGTTTTTGAAAATCTTATCAAAAACTACCTTGGACATGACCGTCCGGGCAGCACCCGTATCCAATTCTAGAGGAACTGTAATTCCATCTAGGCCTACCTCTACAATATATGGGCCTGTATTTTCCCCACTTTGCTGCTCATAGAATAGGTACTCCACTCCAATGTTCGAAGTATTTCCCTTTTGAGGATTTATACTAGAAATGTTAAAATTAGAATTTTCACCCTTTGTTTTCCTTGAATAACACACTTTAGCTATGTGGCCTATTTTACTACAGTTTCGGCAAACTGCTTCTTTAAAAGGGCAATCTTTCTTCCAATGGTGTTTTCCACACCCTGTACATGGCTTGGAAGGCTTAGTAGAATTAGTAGGCTTAGTCATATTCGCCTCATACCTTTTATTTGCCTGTCTAGTAGGCTCGTTAGGTCTGCCAGGCCTAGAAGATTTAAAGCTATTTACGTGTTGGGCTTTACTACTATGATTTCCAAAAGCTCTAACATCTTTAGCAGCTGCTTCTCTAGCCGTAGCTATTTCTACAGCCTGACTAAAAGTTAGGTCCTGTATGGCTAATAGGGCTCTCTGGGTAGACTCCTCTTTGAGACCCATTACAAACCTATCTCTTAGCATTTCATCTAATTTGTCCCCAAATTTACACGTACGGCTATGGCTTTTTATTCCTGCAACAAACTCTGCAATGCTTTCATTTCCCGTCTGATGCCTTGAATAAAATTTGAAACGTTCATAGATGAGAACTACTCGGGGTTTGTAGTGATCGGTTAGGGCCTGTACCAATTCCTTATAGGTGCAAGTTTCCGGTGCTTTAGGAGAAACTAGGTCCATAACTAAACCAAACGTTTTAGGGCCTATTATAGTTAAAAAGGTAGGTACTTTCTTAGCATCCGGAATGGAATTTGCCTCGTAAAACAACCTCACCCTAGTGGCATAAGCTTCGAAGTCCTCCCCATTGTCTTCGTAGGGGCTTATATGGCCAATCACCGACATGCTAGAGCAAAACCGAATTAGGCCAACTCACGTGAAGTAGGTTAGGTTAGGTTTAAATTTGGTCTAGTTACTGAATAGTGAATTGTATTAGAGTTAGGGCTGAGTAAGAATTAGTTTTAGAGTTAGGGCTGAGTAGGAATTAGTTTTAGAGTTAGGGCTGAGTAGGAATTAGTTTTAGAGTTAGGGCTGAGTAGGAATTAGTTTTAGAATTTGGGCGGCGGGACCTACGCTATAGTACGGTAGCTTCCCCACACAAACAAACCAAATCGGACGACCCACTAGTCTGCATCCAATTTTCCAAACAACCACTTGAACCCAAAAAGCCAAATTAACCCAATGAGCCAAATTTAACCCAATGAACAAAATTTAACCAAATGAGCCAAATCCCATCCTCGTCGCCAAATGTGATAGCGTGGGGTAGACACCCCAGTTAGGTTACTTAGGTTCTAGCAAACAATCAAAAGCACTTACCGGTGCGTTGAATTAGGTATTCCTTGAAGCCTACCGTTTTATTCCTGTGTCCCACAACAGCCTACCTAACTCTCTCTTACATTACCAATTTAGAAGCTATAGACATTACCCCTAACTATACTTAAGTACGAACAACTTCCTACCCGATTTGTTACCTTAGATTCATCACCTAATTTTACTCAGCACCAAAGATTAGGTCAGATAGGAAAAAACATGTCTAGGTCAAAACTTTGTATACAATCCTGTATATAGGATAGTATCATAGAGATGGAGTATTTGTAAGTTTCTTTTTAGATTTTGAATGAGCCCAGTTTTGGAAGACTCGGACTAAAAGGCTGGATCCGCCCCTGATATATAATATAAAGGAATTAGTCAGGTAAGTAAATTTAGTTAAGATACTGTAACAGGCGCGGATTCATACTGGTTTAGAGTATTTTGCACAAAACGGTATTCAACTTTCAGGTTTGCTTAAATAAACATCGCTGGGAAACGACCGTGTAATGAAAGATGTTTGTTGCATGAATAATTATTACTGAAAATATGTATTCAATTACTCTATGGATATTGAGCGTTAGGGGATTTGAACTTTGAACTTTAGCAAATCAGTCACTTTCAGGTTCCGGATCTGCCCCTGATACTAGTCTCTACGTTATTTTCCATGCGTATATTATGGTGTAGGCCTACCTCACTTTTCTTCTTTCTAGTTAATATAAATTTAATGTACGTAGTTTTTCCCAGTAATTTAGTGTGTTCCAGACATTATTATTATTATTATTATCATATATGAAAATTATTTCACGAAAGTAACACGTGAATAATATTTATGATGAAAATATTTATGATGAAAATAATCCTCACTGAAATTACAAATAAGATCGAGACAGTATATACAGTTCATATACAGCAGAATAATAAATATAAATATTAAAATGAACAAGTTTAGAAGCAAGAGAAGGACTTACAAAGGGCTAATTGCAAAGGTCATTGTCACTATAGATTCTGCCATAGAGCAAGAGAATTTAAGCTTAGTGACTGCTCAGCTTGCCATATTAGAAATTAAAATGGTTGATCTAGAGCAGCGATTCTCAAATTTTGCTTTCTTCTGTACCCCTTGAATTCTTTCATGGGATTTTCTGGATTTTCGAGAGAGATAAAGGATTTTACTTTCTTTACGACTGTGTGATTTGTGACCATTTGTTAACAAGGGGAGAGTGCAAGAATGTTGCAAGTGATTACGTAATGTTGCAAGGGGGTGTTGTTGCAAAAAAATAAATAAATAAAAAGAAAAAAAAGAGTACTGGCCTTTGTTGCCAACCGGGGTTGCAAGGGGCATGCAACTTGGAGGCGGAGTTCTCCCCCAAGCTATTCCCCCTAAAGGGCCAGAAAGGAGGAAAGTGTTCACTTGGCAGGAGCCAAGTGCATATTAAGACTTTAGCCGAGTAGGTGTTGTTTTATAGGCTCCTAATCAGTCAGTTGGCTGAGCCAAGGGGGGAGGGGTACACCTGAAGGAGAGAGAGAGAGAGAGTAGTTGCCTTTGATTGCAAGGCATGCAACTTGGAGGCGGAGTTCTCCCCCAAGTTATTTTCGTTTACCTAACCTAAGAGGCCTCTAAGAGGTTTTCCCAAAGGGCCAGAAAGAGAAGGACCAGAGGTCCTTGCTCGGCTGGGAGCCGAGCTTGAATTTGTTTGTTTGTTTTTTTCTGTTTAAGGTGCTTTCAACCCTGCTGGATTATTGACACCATTTTTTTTTTTTTGTAGAGAAAGGTGGTGAAAGAAGTAGTAGAAGAAAGGGATGGTGAATAATAGCTTGAATGACTCCGTCAGTCATCTCTCGGTCTTTTATAAACCTCTATTCTGGCTGAGTTGCCAGATAGCGCCATGTATTCAGTTGCTGAGTTGCCAGATCACGCCGTGTATTCAGTTGCTGAGTTGCCAGATCGCACCATGTATGCAATTGCTGAGTTGCCAGATCATGCCATGTATTCGGGTGCTGAGTTGCCAGATCGCACCATGTATTCCAGATAGCGCCATGTATTCCAGATAACAAAAACCATATATTAATCATCCATTTAAATAGTGTACCACAATATATATTTATATGACGGTAGATGAATCCAATTAAATTCTGTTTATTAAATAAATAATAACTCTTATAGAAGGGGATAAAATGGAAGCTGAAATCATTTACGTTGCTCGGGAGTAGGGGGGAGGGGGTTGCTGCGCAAGGTGCAGTGGACATATTTTAGTTTTCTATATATGTAACGGAGGCAACTACTTTTGTATCATCTGCAAATTTACAAATTTAGAAACTTTACTACCTTCTGCCACTCAGATTCTATGACCATTTAGAATTACTTTCTGTTCTGTCTTCTAACCATTTTTCTACCCAATTAATAAGTGACCCAATATCCCATGAGTTTTTAATTTATAGAAAAGTCTCCTATGTGGAACCTTGTTAAATGCCTTACTTAAAATCCAAATTAATAACAAAACAAAAACAAATAACGTCTACATCACTTCCATTATCTACCTGTTCAGTTACAAACTCTAAAAAATCCAAGAGATCAAACAAACAAGACCTTCCTGATCTAAATCCATATTGTGAACTTGAAATAAGATTAAAATTTTCCAAATGATCTTGAATATTATTCTTTATAATTATTTCGGATCACCTGAAGATTAGGGCCCCCATGTATTCTTGTTTTTTGCTTTACAGTACCAAATATAATAATAAATTAAAATGAATGCTCGGTTAGGTCAACTGTACGCCCTTGACGATTGGTTAGGTTAAGTCGTGATATTTTCGTTAGTTTTAACGAAGCTATCATTTGGTAATTGAGGCTGGGGGCCCTGATCTTCAGGTGATCCGTTCTTTCTAGTATTTTTCTTACCAATGATGTTAAACTAACAGGCCTATAATAATTCTATTCCCCAAAACAAAGTCACTGTTCCCTTTTTCTTTTTACGTCATTATCGACATGCTATATATGCAGTATATATACACACACACACACATCATGATGCATACATACGTACCATGGGCGGATCCAGGGGTGCTAGGGGGGCACGTGTCCCCTACGCTAGATTTCCAAAGGAGACCAAGTCGAATTTACTGGAGTCCATAAAACGTTTTACACCATTTTTCCAAAATTGCCCATAAAATCAACAATTTTCATGCAACTACGATAAATTTTATATCATTGTGCTCAGTAGATATTTGTCCCTCCTAAAATATTGTTTTCTCTTAGTACCATGTATATCCTGAATATACTGCTTTTTGAACGTAAAATACATGATTACTAAGCATGTATTTTATGTTGAATGATACTGTATTGGGAAAACTTTACAAGACACCCGCATTGCCATGAAACATGCTACAGTAACGAAACATATATCAAACGATAGAGCAGAAAAAAATGATGCAAGCAGCTATGTATCATTTTGAAAATATTAGAAAATAACAAAGTTATGATACTTTGAAGCAATGTCATTTTTAGCGACATTTAGCGACAGTTTGAGATATATTTAGCGACATCTGCCAATATTTTTAGCAATTATTGGTATATCTAGCGACATTTGGCAACCCCGTAGTTGCCACACCGTTCAATTACTCCATTAGGTCAGATCTGGTCAGTTTGTGTTTTGTTGTTGAGGCATAAAGATGAATTGTTGTGACATGTCAGTTACTGTGTTTTTTGATAAGTTTCGCTCTAAGGATAAGGAGCCATTTAAATTTTGTGTTGAACATAAGTTACTATTGAACAATTTAAAGTGTCGTTTTTGCCAGCCATGAAACATGCTACAGTAACACAACATATATCAATTGATAGAGCAGAAATATGGTGCAAAGAGCTATGTATCATTTTAAAAATATTAAAAAATAACAAAGTTATGACTGTGAAGATGTTACTAGGCCTATCATAGCTTACACCATTTGGATCTTTTCCGTTTCATGTACTGTTTCCGATTTTGTTGAAAATAAGATATTTAATGTAGGTTAACTGAATGCCCGGTTAGGTCAACTGTACGCCCTTGATGATTAGTTAGGTTAAGTTGTGATATTTTCGTTAGTTAGCCTTATAAGGCTAACTAACGAAGGCTGGGGGCCCTGATCTTCAGGTGATCAAAAAAAAATTTCTATATTAAAAACAACACCTGAAATTAAAACAAAATTCAGAATTGTCCTAACTAACGAAAATATCACGCACTTAACCTAACCAATCATCAAGGGCGTACAGTTGACCTAACCGGGCATTCAGTTAACCTACGTTAAATATCTTATTTTCAACAAAATTGGAAACGGTACATGAAACGGAAAAGATCCAAATCGTGTAAGCTATGATAGGCCTAGTAACATCTTCATAGTGTCATAACTTTGTTATTTTCTAATATTTTCAAAATGATACATTGCTGTTTGGACCATTTTTTCTGCTCTATCGATTGATATACGTTTCGTTAATATAGCATGTTTCATGGCAATGCGAGTGTCTTGTAAAGTTTTACCCTGTATTGTGACTAGGGTTGCCAGGTGTCCGGTATTGAACCGGACAGTCCGGTATTTGGGCTCTTTGTCCGGTAAAATCAAAGAATACCGGACACGTAAAAGTAAACCACGTCTTTATGTCTTTGCTTTTTTATTTTTGTCGTAATAGGTGTAGCTTTAATAGATCGTCTGCTTTCTTTTGGTTATCCATAATTTGTTGTTTTTTAAAGTCAATAATTACTTTACATATTTTTCTGTTGCGATCTGATAAAGAATTGGATAATTTCACAACGCTGTATTGGATGGAATTTTGTGCATGTTATGTAATTTTGTTTGAA
Organism: Bathynomus jamesi; assembly: GCA_023014485.1. NCBI lineage: Eukaryota > Metazoa > Arthropoda > Malacostraca > Isopoda > Cirolanidae > Bathynomus > Bathynomus jamesi. Next base: position 724,398 of record JAJOZX010000649.1, on the reverse strand, counting down.
TAAAAGTTAAATGCGGATAAAGTTGATTTCTTCTCATTAATGCCAAAATGTTTTCAATGTTATTGGTAAATCGGTTGCAATATTATTTTCCGGTCAAAGTGTTATTTATCCATATAATTAACTGATTTTATAGAGCATCTAATGAACCGATTTGCAAGTAATGAAGAAAATACATTTTTACTTTTTACTTTTACTTTTTGAAATGCACAGAATTTGATAAATATTTTATTAGTAATCATATTATTTTCGTGTTTTCTTTATTGTCTTTAAAAAATAATACTTTTTTGGCAATGCAACTATCACTACCACACCATTGAAAACTAGAGCCTATGTGTGTATTATAATATACTCGTAATTTAAATGTGGAACATCCCCTACGGGAAGTGTGAGTTTTTGATACTATGGAAAAACTATACACGCTAACAACATGGTATCGTATGTGGTACCTTTATTTCATAATTAAATATAAATTATTAATTAATTGAATTAAATATCTATACAAAATTGCCTCGGGATTGGTGACATAGCCTATTGGGAATGAAATAATTGACATACGTACATAGAACCCATGTGTAGGCATCGGGCTTGCATAACAACAAGAAAACAAATTTGTTATTTCGTGTTCAAAATTTTCCGCCAACTCATGAAAATTACATCGAGAGACGAGTCAACGAACTTTGCGAAATCAGCAAATAATAAAAATACGAAGATTATATTATATCGGCTCGCTCGGAGCTGCTTGTGTTACAGCGATGCTTTTAAGCAAGGAAGATGTACTTTATCTTCCTATAATTTCTGAGTGAAATCCTCTTGATATAAAACTTAATAACTATAAGGATGGGCCTGTTCCTTCAGGTGTTTAAATAGTGACTGCCTATATTAGTTACATCGAGTCAACTCATTGTGTAGCTCCATCGTACCACGGCCCTACATCGAAAAAGATCGTCGCGCCCTACATCGAAACAGAAGCGAGGCCCAACGAAATAATAAGGTAAGGCAATTCCTTTCTTTACCATTAGGCAGCGCAAATACCGAAGGCAAATAAACAGAGGTCCTTTGAAGACCTACATATACATAATTCTCTAACGAAAAAACATAGGGCTTTTGTCGTTAACTCTCCACTGAAGTCTGCTGGAAATTTCCAACGGATGAGGGTATCAGGCAATCAACCCATAGCCCTATATAGTTTTTTCACAGATACCTTTCAGCTCACACACAGGAACAGGAAGCCTGGTTCCTGTTGCTACCTCACAGTATGGTGGGTGAAGCGAATGGTATATAAAAAAAATGTGAATCAAATAAAATATTCAGCATGATGCCTGTTTGGTGCCTCCCCTAGACTAACTTCTCTGGATCCGCCCCTGCATACATAATTTGTATTAGTGTGACCAAATATTGAATAGGTCTAGTGTATTTAAGTAATTATGCAGCCTGTGTCCTACTCTTGTATAATGTTTGTACCTGTTGAGTCTGAAATAAAGTGTTTGTTTGTTTAAAAATATGCGTCAGCAGCTTACATATCTTAATAATTAGGCTTAGTTACAAACTACTATGCTATACATTATTCTTCAGAGTTTAGCCAGACCTACCCGTAATATATACGAATCCTAAAAAACTAATTCATTTAGTGCATCTCAAATTCACTGTAATGAAGTTCTGCAGTAGGAACCAAAAAAATAAGTCGGTTATCTACAAATGCTTGGCCTATATGAGACATAGGGTAAATGTATCATAATTTGTAATTGTAATTTATTGTAATTAATTACATTTTTATGTACTGTAATTGGCAAGTAATTGTAATTGTCTACCTAAAATGTAATTGTAATTGTAATTAATAAATTTTTTTGTGTACTGTACAATTACAATACCTTACAATTTACAATACCTTATTTTTGTAATATAGCAAAGATTATATATGCATATTAAGTTGTGTTATAATGAGTGGCTATGTTATAAGATGTCTCATGTAATAACAATATGCATAAAACTGTCAGATAATTAATCAAACAGTATACCAGTATGCTAGGTTAAGTGGCTATGTTGGCCTTATTTTTGTATTAAGTTTAGTGTACAGTATACGTAAGATTGTACTTATATGTTAGGTTAAGTGGCTATGGATTGTGAACAGGGTTGGCACGATTGGGTCCAATGGGTTTTTTCGAAAAAGCCCAGTCTGAAAAAACCCTATACAGTTTGGGTTTTTTCAATATTTTGCAAACTCTAATACTTGGAAACCTTTTTTAGTACTTTCAAATCAAGATATAAATATTTTCAGCAACTTACTGCCAATTAGTTTAAAAAATATAATGCTATCTGATAAAGAATAAAAATATAACGAGGAAAGTTGAAAATAAAACGAGTTTTTTTAAATTCATCAATGTAATGCAATTAACTTTCATAATGACTGATATGCTACTCTTGGATATACTAAATAGGTACTGAAAACCCTAAATAACAATGTACCACCCTTAACATTTAAACTGAGGCCTTAGCCTAACCAAAATAAATCATTTTCCTGAGATTTCAAAAAGGAAAACTCTAATATCAAATTATCAAGTAAGAAAATCCTCAGACAATTACATAAGCATTGCTATGAAAATGACTAGGAACTGGATGTCCATGATGCCTTAGCTACTATTCTGGTGGCTATCCTACCACTCAAAGTCTGTACTCTCTTCTTGGACCTCTTCTGCAAGAGATGGACTTTTGTGTGTATTTTGCCTAATGGGTATTCCGACAAGGTAAAACCAGTCATAATTTTGATTTTGTTATCTATTTTGATGGCTGTTAATGGTGATTCTTTGTATTATCCTTTAATTTTAGGCAAAGTGGAAGCAGGAATACAATACACGATCGTAAAGATGTGTAGTGTATACATTTACGATTTGCCAACAACATTATAAAAAAAACATGAAAACCCCCAGCCTGGGCTGGTTTTTTTCTGGGGTTTTGTGAAAAAACCCGAAAAAACACATGTGGGTTGGGTTTTTTCTAAAAAAAACAAAATTTGGCCAACCCTGATTTTGAATGATCCGCAATAAAGAGGTTTTGTTTGTTTGTTTGTAATTGGCAAGTAATTGTAATTGTCTACCTAAAATGTAAATGTAATTGTAATTAATTACATTAGGAAAATTAAGATAATTCATACAATTACAGTGAATTACTTTTAATTGCATGAATATTAAAATTAATGGGTCATACTTGTAGTTTAAACTACTTGCTCACCATGTCTCAGGGAGCTTTCTTTTGAAATAAAATGTTATTCTTTTTATTTGAAATACTCGTGAAATGTTCTATTTATTTCAAGTGTTCCGAACTAAAGTGCCAGTCTTTTACCCTTATTATGTTGATAAAATAAATGCCAGTTCTTTTGTTTTATATTAGTATTTTTTTAGTGCCTTATCTTTGGTTTTATTAGAGTCAGACCATATCACATACATATGTTCAATGTCCAATTGTCCATAGTTTAGAGATGTATCAGTGGAAAATGGAGAAGCTATGCTACAACAGGATGTAATTACCTGAGAAATGTAAGGTGTTGCCTATAGGCAATAGACAACCAGATCAGGACATTTTCCCCCTGCTACATGCATGATAATGTAATTCAAGGTTGTTATTTGTTAGAAGTAGTCGAAACTGAAAAAGATGTTGGTATTCATATGGATACAAAACTAAATTTCGAAAAGCATGTTAAAAAAAAAGATCAATATAGTTAACAAGGTTATGGGGGTGATTAGGCGTTCCTACTCTTATTTAGATGATGAAACTGTCTTGCTCTTCTATAAGGCATTGGTCAGATCTCATTTATAATTGCTAGCTGTGTTTGGCATCCCTACAAAGTCAAAGATATAGAAGCCATCAAGAACGTACAAAAGAGAGCAACCAGACAAATCTCGACCTTGGGGGGTCTCTCGTATGAAGAACGCCTGAATAAATTAAAGCTCCCAACACTCGCATACAGAAGACAGAGAGGTGACATGATCGAGTCTTTCAGGATATTGAGAGATTACTATGACAACGAAGTTAGCGATGTGCTACATCTAAGTAACCCCAACAATACGAGAGGTCACTCCTTAAAGAGTGGTGTAGGCTAAACCTTAGAAAATACTTTTTTATACAAACAATTGTGGATGCTTGGAACTCTCAACCTGAACAAGTCATAGGTGCACCATCGTTATTTGCCTTGGAATACCTCTTGGATAAATATTGGGACACAGCCTGTGAAGAACGACTACAGAGCCAAGCTACTTCTTCAGAAATATCGTCCCAGCAGCAACGATCTGGACATAGTCTATGTCCAGATCGTTGCTGCTGGGACGATATTTCTGATATTTTGGATACACACCCTCTAGATCACGGGTCCCCTCCAGTTCCCCCAGCAGCCTTCGTGCAAGTCAACAAGTTCCACCAAAGATTTGCCCCCAAAACCAGGCCTCTTACTTTCCCCGTATGCCCCCCTCGCCAGCCGTCGACCCGTCTCCCCGCGGCGGACGGGGAAGTCGGCGCTCACGTCTGTCCTATAGACCGTTGGATGCCCCAGTCCACCTCGAATCTACAGCTTCTATATCCCTCCCCAGCATCCACAAATTCCTAGTGATCCAGCTACTTCTGGGTCCCTCCAGACCAACTCCGAACGGACGTTTCAAGCCATCCGAGCATGCAGCGACTCCAGTCGCTACGATGTACGATCACAGAGGGATGGTTCCCTCCTCATAAAATCACAACTGTGGAGACGAAAGCCCTACTCTCCCTCACTGAGGTCCTTGGATGCTCGGTGTCCGTCTCCCCTCACCTTCGTCTGAACCAGAGTCAGGGCACTATTTACGCCCCCCGCCCAGTGGTGTAGTGCTGTGGGAACGCGTGGGAACGGCGTTCCCTTACTTTTTTGGTAGTAGACGGAACGGTGTTCCCTCACTATTTCAAATAAATCCGAACTTACAAATCTCTAACGTCATGAAATTTTAATTCCCACCCCTAGAAGAAATATGAGAAAGAATCATTAACTGTTTCATTTCTTTTAGCTTCGACTGAGGCAATGCTAGCCGATAAAGATCTGATGAAACAGTCACCACGGCGTACCAGTTGTTAACTTTTTTTTAGTTAATCATTCCAGTTGTTAGCTATTTTTATTGATCGTACTGGATGTCATATATCTAATGACATTGGAAATACTGCATCTTCAACCTTGGAATATATCCTAATATCCAGTGCATATGACCTCAAAATATCCCTGAAATTGGTCACATTTCAAAAGATTTCCCGGGGGGCTTACAGTGCCCCTGGACCCCCAACTGTATAGGCTCGCCGCGCTCGCCATTGTCCCCCCGCATCTGAGTAACACTTTCAAAATGCGTTCCCTCACTTCTTTATTTAGCACTACACCACTGCCCCCGCCTATTGTCGATCTCAGTGAACGAGCTCCAAGAGGATCTGGCACACCAGGGTATCACCAAAATTTATCACTTTACATCTTGACAGGGGAGCATCTCCTTCACCATCCCGCGCCTGCTTCTCACCTTTAACACCCTAGTCCCTCCCGCATTGTGTGGGGCATGGGAGAACGCGCCATGCGAATTCTCTCTCTCTCTCTGTACGCCCATATGTTCCCGACTCGACCCGGTGCTTCAAGTGCAACAAGTTCGGGCACGTCAGCTCAACCTGCCGACAACCTCACCAACTGTGCTTTCGCTGCGGAGAAATTGCTCACCCAGGCAAGTGTTCCAACTCGCCTCAGTGCTCCAACTGCGGCAGCGCACACCCATCCTCGTCCCGAGGATGTATTTTCTTCAGGTTCGAGAAGGCGGTCCGGGCCTCACAGCTAGCGGATTTCTTCAGCCTCCGAGAGGCGAGAGAGAGGGTGCGAAGTCGGGGGGTGAGGCCGGGGGTTTCCTACACAACTGCCTTCGGCTCTGTCTCATCGGCAAGCCACCCAGGTCCGCCGCCCAAACCCGCTTCGGCCACAGCTTCTCGTCCCCCTCCGATCGAAGCCCTCACCAGACCCAGCAACGTTCTGTCCTACCCCCATCTTTCTTCACCAAACGCCCCCTCGGCCAAAGACCTTCCAGGTCTCTGGAACCAAGGCACTCGGGCCCCGTACCCCCCGAACCTCGACCTCACTCTCCCGACACTCTCCACACATACCTGACCCTAGCGCCCGGAATAAACCGATGAGGCGGAGACGCCGGAGGGAGTCACCAGGCTCTCCGGTCATACAACATGCCTTTCCTTCTTCCCCCAGATCTAAGAAGAAGGCCCGGGCCCCTACACCCCTAACTTCGTCTACGACGTCCCTCTCACCCAACCGTAGAAGCCCCTCCTATCCAGCCCCACAGCTTCTGACAGTAGTAGCTGACCTACATGACCCGCCGTCCAGGGTGAGACCCAATGCAAACAACAACCTCTCCCCAGTGGATCTGATGGACGCGGGATTGGCGCGCATACATGATATGACCGAGGTGAGCTCGGCCGTTCCCCCGGGTCTCATGAATCTACCCTTACCCCCTGATCAAGATTCGCCCCTTTGTACCCCCACCGCATCTACTGCCCTTATGCCCCCGGCCACCACTTTGCCAGACGCTCTGACCGCGTCTCCTCTCCCACCTGCCCAGTCCTTCTGGTGTCCCCTCTCACCGCCCAGGGTCCGCCGTGAGACCCAGGAGAGGTTGTGAACTGCCACTATAAGTAATAGGGGACCCCATCCTGGCCCGAGCACAAAATCTTGCCTGGAAACTCTTTACCCACTGAGTTCACGACGCTCCCCTACCTGCCGTGACCCACGAGTTAGGTCCCGTTCGGCCGACTCGGCCCCGAAGCCTCCGCCGGAATCGACTGGCCAACCGATTCCCTCTCTGGCGAACGGCAGGTGATCTGCCACACCTCAGACTTACCCTTCGCTTTAATGAACCCTGATCTCCCTTCCAACCTGAATTCCCAGCAACTCCACCTTCTCCCCCCACTACAAATATGGACCATCCGTAAACAACTATAATACACTGGAATTGCAGAGGAATCTTTGCAAACTATGAAGGCCTCAACTCCATGATTACCTCTACCCGCCGGGTGTGTGTCTGTCTCCAGGAACTAATTCTTGGGATCAGATGTACGCCCTGCCAGATTGGATATTCATGCATCACCTTCCCGTCTCCGACCTGCACTCGGAGGGGAGGGCCATTCTCGTTCACCGCACAGTCCACTTCCACAAGTTCTCTGTCCGTTCCCCACTACAGGTGATTGCTGCCAGGCTTTTCCTGGACAGACAATACACCATCTGCTCTATGTACCTCCCTACCCACACCCAAGTCTCCCGCGACGACCTGGTGGAGGTGATAAAAACTCCCCAGGCCCTTCCTACTCCTGGGCGATTTCAACTGTCGCCAACCCCTATATGGCTCCTATATGGCTCCGACCCTGATTGCTTTTATGACCGAGTTCTCCTTCGAGTGCCTCAGTGATGGATCTCCTAGTCTGTACCACACTACCAGCAATACTCCGTCTTGTATTGACCTGTCATTCGTCTCGACGGATGCTCTCCTGGATTTCGGATGGCAGGTCCTTCGAGACGACTATGGCAGTGACCATCTCTTCGTCCAACTTACACTGAACCTGCCCGACCAAACCGTTTGGGTACCGGAGAGCTGGATCGTAGCCAGAGCCAACTGGTCCCTCTTCCAAAACAACACCTCTACACCCCATACGATTGCCCACTTTCCATCCTCCGACGAATGTATCGCTCACTTTGAAGCAATCGTCATCGGGGATGCATGCACCAGCACCCTTCGATCCTCCGCCTACCCCCGCACCCGGCGAGCACCATGGTGGACCCCAGAATGCACAGAGGCCATACGCGCCAAGAAGAGGGCTACCCGACGCTTCTACCGCACGCGACTTCCTACCCATGGCACGGAGATGCAGCGGGCTAGGGCCCTAGCCCGCCTTACAATGAAGAGGGCGCGCCAAACTTCTTGGTGTGCCTTTGTGTCTGGGATCACTTCCTCCACACCCTTGGCTACCATCTGGAAGAAGGTACGGGGTGTCGAGGGGCGACATACCTCTTCCCGACCACCAGTCCTCCGGACTAACAACGGACTCTTCTACGAACCCAAGTCAGTAGCAGACCTATTAGCTTCCACATTCGCCGTCGTCTCAGCCCCGGACGGTTCCTTCGTTTCCGCCACTAAAACTAACTCCTCTTCACTGTATCTAGACATCCCATACAATCGATTGTTCACTATGCTTGAGCTACAGGCGGCACTAGCCTCTCGACAGTCTCCTTCCCCTGGCCCGGACGGCATCCCTTACGTCATGATCCAGCACATCCACCCTACCATAAAGATTTTCCTACTGGACCTCTACAACCGTATTTGGATAGATGGCGCATTTTCCTTCCGGTGGAGGGAGGCCCATGTAATCCCGACTCCCAAACCCGGCAAAGACCCCCTCGACTCCAAAAACTATAAACCGCTCGCCCTAACATGCTGCGCATGCAAGATATTCGAAAAAATGATCGCTACGCGACTCTCTTTTTTCCTGTAAAATAGTGACTCCTTTCCGCCTGCCCAGTCCGGCATGCTCTTTAAAAGGGGAAGGCCCATTGCTTTCCCCACCCCATCTGTCACGCTATACGACGAACCTCTCGAGGTGGTGCCTTCTGCGCGGTTCTTAGGCATGATATTGGAGTAACGGCGGCTCAGTTAGACTCCCCACCTCAGGCACCTAAAGAACTCCCTCCAGCATCCCCTCACTCTCCTGGATCATCTTTTCCACTCCAGGTGGGGCGCCGACCGACGCACTCTCCGCCTCTACACTGCCATGGCCCAGTCGAAGCTGGATTATGGGAGCGTGATATATGGATCCGCCTCCAGCGCTCGCCTTCGTATTCTCGACCCGGTTCTGAACAAGGGCCTCCGCCTCTCCACCGGTGCTTTCCGTTCCTCTCCTGCCTCCAGCCTCCGCGTGGAATGTAACTACCTCCCTTTCACCCTTTGACCAAATCTGTTACTCCTGAGAACTTACCTCCGCGCAGAGGCTACCATCCTCGCTCCTGTGCACAGCAGTTTCCGAACTTCCTCCCCAGGAGCGGAGCTGGCACTTCACCGAAGCGGTCCGCTCCTTCCTGGACCTCTCCAACAAGTCCCCTCCCTCAGCAATGCCCAGGGGCATATTTAACGTCGGTGCAGTCGGTGCATACACCAACGGGCCCTTAAGAGCAAAAAAAAATCGATATTAAAATTGAGGGTAGATCGAGCACAATAACAAAAAAATAAAGCATCAAGTGCGATCGCCTCTTCGTTTACGTAAAAGCTTAGTTAGAAAAAGAAGAAAAGATCGCTTGTGGTAGTCCCTCCAATTGCATTTAAACCAAATATTTCTTAATCCAAATATTAAGAAAAACATACATAAAATATTCTATTTAATAACAAAATATACGTTATGTTAGATATACTACTTATGTTAGATATACTACTATGTTACTTATTGATTTACAATGATGTTTACTTATGTGTGTTTTAATTTCAGATAATTTCAGTTAAAGTAAATGGGATATGAGCTCAAGGAAATCTACGTATGTTCATAAATCTGGTGCCGCAAAACGAGCTGCTCAACAAAAACAACAATTGGAGAAAGAGGCTAAAAAATGTCGAAAAATATTTGAATACATACCTATGGGCCCCTAAATACATACAGGCCCGAATACATACGGGCCCCTAAAAGCACCTGCACCGAATACTTTGAGACCTTAAATACGCCACTGACAATGCCCATCACATACCACACCTATCCCCCTTGGCTTCCCAACCCAATCTCGTTCTGCAGGGACTTGTGTGCCTTGCCAAAGACCAACACTACCACCACGGCATATAAGTCATTTTTCTGGGAACACATAACTCGGCATTCGGGCAGTCTCCATCTACACAGACGGTTCCCGCTCGGAGGCTGGCACGGCCGCTTCAGCGGTAACACTACCCCAGCCACTTTCCCGAAGCTTCTGCCTGCCCCGCGAGTTCGCCATCTTAGAGGCACTCGATAATGTGCGCATCCACCCGGCCAGAGATTTTGTAATATATTCCGACTCTGAAAGCGCACTTCTTACCCTCGAAAGATTCACCTCCCCCCCGCTCGTCTGCACTACCCAACAGAATTTCCATGCCCTGACGACTTCCAGACACAAGACGGTCGCCTTCTGCTGGATCCTGGCACATTTCGGAATCCAGGGTAATGAGGAGGCGGACCGCGGCTTGCTACCAGACTCCTCCCGACCTCTCCCTTTCACTGACTTCTTCCCGATTCTCCGATCCCACTTCCGTTCCCTCTGGCAATGGGAGTGGGACCAAGCCATAGATAACAAGCTTCATCGGATAAAACCACAATTGAGATATTGGGCCGCCTCGTTTCATCGATCCCGACATAAAGAGGTGGTTCTGGCCCGTCTCCGCATAGGACACACGCGCCTAGCACATGGGCACCTCATGGCTAAATTACCAGCCCCGCTCTGCCCCACCTGCCGTACCTCCATCACTGTCGCTCACCTCCTAGTCGAATGCTCGAATTTCTCTGCTCTTCGCCATAGGTGCTTCCCCTTCTTGTCCCATATCTCCACACCCAAGCGTCTCCAGTCCATACTTGCTGAAGGAATTAGGATCCCAATCTTCAACTCTTCAGCAAAAGCAATATTCTCCTTCCTGACTCACTCTCGTCTACTTCACTGCATTTAGGACTATGCCTTCCCTTCCCCCTACTCAGTAACTAAACCCCCCTCACTCTCCGAGTTCACTACCCCCACCCTAGTAACACCCCCTACCAACTGCCTCGCCGAGATATGTGCCACTTCCCACAGGCACAAATCGGCGGTATATCATCTACCAAAAATTTTTTTTTTTAAATTCAACCTCCAACATCTATGATTGGCTAAAAAACTAGTCCCCGTCCGAGTTGCATGATTATAATGGTATTTTTAAGAATATTAATTAACTAAGAAATTACAAATTAAATACATAATTTATAAAAATAAATTTTATACTTTGAAATCACATAATAAAAACTGCCTGATTCACACTCATTTTAAAAATGTATATACAGTACCTATTTGGTTATTCACTTGGGGGTTATAGGCACAGGCAATTTTAAAAGAATAATCCTTGAGACACGCATATCGACTGTGCTTGAAATCACAGTGTGTCATTGACTTAAAGTCCAATATGTGGAATAAAAGAACGCGGAAACTTGAGTTTGTGACGTTAAATGAAAACAAAACTCAGTTCAGTCCACTCTTGGCTAAACTTATTTTGTAGTTCATGGGCTAAAGACTTAGCTATTCATTTGGGCACTCAATACAGGGCTAATTTCAAGCTTCTATTGTGAATCTATCCCACCATAAGATTGAATAAGGCCTAGGTTTGAGCTCGCTGCAGCACAGCTACTTTGCTACTTTCAAGTCAATTTTTTACTTAAGGCATATAAACGGGTAAATTTAGTTTAACATACCCTTCTAACATCAGTAAGATGCATTTTCTTTTATATAATGCAATGAATTCCTGAAATATCCTACCTTTGATTCTGCAGACGACAAATTGTTTGTTTAAAAAAAGTAACCCGAGTTTTCTCAAGTCTCCTATGTAGCTGTCTTGCCAATTACATTACATCTAAATTAAAAGCTCACGGGATACCGGGATCAGTTATAAATTGGGTAGGAAAATGGTTAGAAGACAGAGAATAGCCTAGACTACCCTAGAGAGTAATTCTAAATGGTGCTGAATCTGGGTGGCAGAAAGTGAAAAGTGGGGTACCACAGGGATCAGTGTTAGGTCCATTACTCCTTATTTTATATCTAAATGACTTAGAGAAGGGAGTAGGTAGTAAAGTTTCTAAATTTGCAGATGATACAAACTTGGGGTATATGACTATACGTACTACACTTTAGCATCAGAAATTATTTATACATTTAATATTGACAAAAAATATGTAAGTCTGAATATAACTAGTAAATATTTACATTAGGGTTTCCACCCAATTTTGACGCCAAAATACATTTTCCTAGTAGTGTATGATGTGCTTTGTTCAAATCTGGCATTCATTTTATGCGGAAATGAACCAATCAAAAGTTATAAGACTTCAAAGTTTTAACATATTTTGGTTTATTTCCCCATAAAATGAAGGCCAGATTTTAACATTCCACATCAAATACTACTAGAAAAATGCATTCCAGTGTCCAAATTGCTAGAGAACCTAACTTACCCCTAACCTAACTTACCCCTAACCTAACTTACCCCTAACCTAACTTACCCCTAACCTAACTTACCCCTAACCTAACTTACCCCTAACCTAACTTACCCCTAACCTAACTTACCCCTAACCTAACTTACCCCTAACCTAACTTACCCCTAACCTAACTTACCCCTAACCTAACTTACCCCTAACCTAACTTACCCCTAACCTAACTTACCCCTAACCTAACTTACCCCTAACCTAACTTACCCCTAACCTAACTTACCCCTAACCTAACTTACCCCTAACCTAACTTACCCCTAACCTAACTTACCCCTAACCTAACTTACCCCTAACCTAACTTACCCCTAACCTAACTTACCCCTAACCTAACTTACCCCTAACCTAACTTACCCCTAACCTAACTTACCCCTAACCTAACTTACCCCTAACCTAACTTACCCCTAACCTAACTTACCCCTAACCTAACTTACCCCTAACCTAACTTACCCCTAACCTAACTTACCCCTAACCTAACTTACCCCTAACCTAACTTACCCCTAACCTAACTTACCCCTAACCTAACTTACCCCTAACCTAACTTACCCCTAACCTAACTTACCCCTAACCTAACTTACCCCTAACCTAACTTACCCCTAACCTAACTTACCCCTAACCTAACTTACCCCTAACCTAACTTACCCCTAACCTAACTTACCCTAACCTAACTTACCCCTAACCTAACTTACCTAACCTAACTTACCCCTAACCTAACTTACCCCTAACCTAACTTACCCCTAACCTAACTTACCCCTAACCTAACTTACCCCTAACCTAACTTACCCCTAACCTAACTTACCCCTAACCTAACTTACCCCTAACCTAACTTACCCCTAACCTAACTTACCCTAACCTAACTTACCCCTAACCTAACTTACCCCTAACCTAACTTACCCCTAACCTAACTTACCCCTAACCTAACTTACCCCTAACCTAACTTACCCCTAACCTAACTTACCCCTAACCTAACTTACCCCTAACCTAACTTACCCCTAACCTAACTTACCCCTAACCTAACTTACCCCTAACCTAACTTACCCCTAACCTAACTTACCCCTAACCTAACTTACCCCTAACCTAACTTACCCCTAACCTAACTTACCCCTAACCTAACTTACCCCTAACCTAACTTACCCCTAACCTAACTTACCCCTAACCTAACTTACCCCTAACCTAACTTACCCCTAACCTAACTTACCCCTAACCTAACTTACCCCTAACTTCAATGGATTCATCGTAGGAATACTCAGATCCATACACTCTACATTTAAAAGACGACTGTAACACACCATGTTTGACAAAAATCTCTATAGCAGAATTATCACTATTGTTAATATCTATAATCACATCCTTCACACGCCATATTGGAAAACCAACTAATGAAGAAAACGGAAAATACTGTAGTTGCATACCTAGAACATAAGAACATAAGAAATTTTTATAGTGGGCACACTAGGGCCACTTCGGACCATCGAGGTGGCTCCACTATGTAAAAACTACCTGTACATTGGCAATAACCAATTTTTACAAAACCAATTAAGTATAAATTTAAAACTAATTAATTATCAATTTCAAACTAAAGATAGAATCTCTGGATCCAGAGGATCAAAGTCATAATAGGCCACTATCCACAAATATGTTACACACTATATCTATTTATAACTGACATGCAAATATATCAGATCCAAAGAATCTAGTTAATTTCATTATAGTACCCATCAATGCCAGTACTGTGCCAACCAAAATTAAGTCACGGTCCATATCAATTGCGGACCAAGTCACAATTTACATCTATATACATTACAATATATATACTTAGGAGAAAAGTGTAGGTGTGGCTGTGAAGACTGTACAGTAATGTAGAAATGTGTGTGCACCCATTTTGGGTCTCCCATTTAAAGGTGTTTGTGGGGCAAGTGAAGATCATGAGTTTTTCAATATCTCACAGTACTATTGGGGGCACCGCTCGGCAGAGGAATCTCTTTAAATAGGGTGTGTAAGGACAGTATCCCCTAACCCAAGATGCTGCCTCCCTATATCCCATAACACCTGTGTTGAGCTGTGGGATCTATCACCCAAATGCACATAATATATATGAAATAAACTAGTACAATTCATGCAATAAAAATGGGCTTAAACACCATCACCAGATGTCCCTTGCAGACATCAAACTATCCAACCTTCATTTTTTGTAGCCAAATATGATTTTTCCACCCAAGTAGATACACTTATGATGACATCATTCAAAAAATTATGACTAAAATGGAGTTAAGAAAAAAAGCCTATAACATTATAAATACGCAATTGCGCAAATAATAACATATACCATTAGACTCCTAAAGTTATGCTGAAACATTTGATAACAGCCAGTATTATCAACTTGGTGGAGACCTTAATATAAATAATTTCCATAACAGTAACTTTATTAAAAGTATTAAAATATTACAACTGATAAATGTGCCATATTAACTGTACACCCTTGATGATTGGTTAGGTTAAGTCATGATGTTTTCATTAGTTTAAATGAAAATATCATGACTTAACCTAACCAATCATCAGTGGCGACTCGTGGTATAAATGTATGGGGGTGCGATTTCATAAAATTTATAATTTTTAGAATTGTAGTACATAAACAATCACATGGTGCTTCCGTACGGTACTTATATGTCAAAAGAAGCCATAAATTTGTATTAAAAAAATATTTTAATAAAATATAAAAATAATTGTTGAATAAATTTGACTATAATAAATTTGACTATAATAATGTACCACTGTACGACAACACGGACTCACAATAGGCTAGTGCGAATCCAACTGCCGCTCACAAGAGTACTGTACTTGTATTAACATATGTGGCTATGCCAGACGTACAATTCTAGTTAATTACAAATAAGTAATAATTTTAATAAAATATATATAAATGGCTTATATCATTATTACTGAAGTAACTATTAGTAAAAATAAAGTTATTATAAAAAAAATTCGCGATTGTACTTATATTTTCATTACAACAGTAAAATATAATTTATATTTACTTGAGCGAAAAATCTATCGCTCCATTCGGCTGCAATATTATTTTGTATTCAAACAGCGGTACGCTGTTTGAAGCTATGCTATAAGTTTAGAATATTATGTACTGTATGAAGGCTTACTCAAAATGCCTCATGAATCATGATATGCCACATGAATTTTTAAAATATATTTCAAGAATATTATTTTAATATCTTAAAATTAATATATTTTTTATCTGTTAAATTAATAATTATCGTTTCAAGCAAGGGGGAGCGACCGCTCCATCGCTCCTATACGCCAGTCGCCACTGCCAATCATCAAGGGCATACAGTTGACCTAACTGGGTAAAGAAGAAGCTACGTCATCAACATAGTACATCATGTGCCTTATTTCCCAGCTATATTCACAAATTCTTATGGAGAAATAAATATAAAATTAACTTATTGCACATTTGATTATACTGTATCTATTAATGACATTTATCAGTTGTAATATTGTTTTAATACTTTTAATAATAATTTTGGTAAAGTATTACATTCGTGGCTCCATCTGTAAAAGTAGCAGAAAAAATCAAGAATTATCACCAAATAATGCAGAAAAAAATAATAATCACCAATTAAATAATTAAGGTTAATTGAATGGTCAACTGTACACCCTTGATGATTGGTTAGATTAAGTCATGATATTTTCGTTAATTAATGAAAATATCATGATACGCTAACCAATCATCAAGGGCATACAGTTGACTTAACCAGCCATTCAATTGACCAGGGGCAACTGACAAGTAGATAGATCACAGCATTGCATTATTACATGTTCACACTAGAATAATTATAAAAATAATGATGAACTTTGATATAAAATTAGAGATAGGATTTTTACTTATTCTATATCTATATAAATACACAACTTTTATAACTAAAGAGTGGAGTTTTGTGGAGCTGTGAAAGTAATACTTAACCATAATTTTTGATGCTAAAATGTATAAATAATTTCTGATGCTAAAGTACACGTATACCCAAACTTAGTTGCCCCAGTTACAAATATAGAAATTCCTCTACATTATAAAAAAATCTTCATAGATTAGTTGTCTGGGCTAGTAAATAGTAGATGGAATTTGATGTTCAAAACACGTGAAGTCCTCTATTTTATTAGAAATAATGAAAACTAGGATAATTATACAGAAAAGGACTGCTCCTGGGTTCAGACATAAATCTGTTTTTCTAGATCTTTTTTCTCTTGTTTTTCAATGGTGATATTCATTTCCTGTGCAAATGCGTTATTCTGGAGTTACCCCTTGTTTCCCCTAGAATACTGAACTCCCAACAAAAGTGGGTAGGGCTTTGAAGAAGAGGGAAAATGTGGGGTTAAAACATGTAAAAAACCTACTACTATTGCAGTTCAAGCAGACTTACCCTTATCTGCCAGGGTAAGGGGAGACTCCACCCCTCCCCCCATGAGAGACAAAAAGAGATATATTTTGCATTTTTTATCTTTGTATTTATAATATATAATTTTCCAAAGTCTATCTGCTTCATTTGGACTATTATTGTCAGCAAAATACAAAAAGCATAGTAACTGGTTAAACCTATCTCTCGTCATATATTTACTGAATGTAGGTGTTTCTATGACACAATCTTTTGACCAATAGTCATATATCACTTGTTTATTAATCCAAATAGAAGACATTGAAATCTAATAACTACTTGGAGACTCTTGTCTTTTCTGAAAACACTAGACAACTCTTCTTACCTTTTGAGTCCCATGAAATTGAGAAACAAGAAATGAAACAGAGTGCATCAAGATTTCAAAGCAGGGGGATGCATGCTTGCCTTATATGAGGCTTCATCATCCACCAATCTGGCTCATACAAGTCTTCCCAGCAGATAAGGGTTAAATTCTATATGTAGGTGTGGATCTACATTCAGCAAAGTGAATTATTGTGGGAAAACCTGCTGAGCATAGTAAGGTGTCTCCTAATAACTTTCCAGCTAGGGAGTTTGGGGGAGCACTGCAAGCTCCTGAGAAGTGAATGATTTTTAATGTTTCTTGCATCAAAAATGCATTATAATTTAATTGTAAATGACTAATTTGTACTGGTAATGGAATGCAAAATGAAGCACACACACACATGTATAAATGACCTTCAACCCACATCACATTTTCTACAAACATATCGTATGACCATATGAGTGTAAGAAATATATGATAAATAATAAACATTTGAATGTAAATAAATTCTTGAACATTATAAAAACATTAAGTATTACCTGCATTTGTGATGTGATAATACTGTACTGGTATTGTGTGGTAATTTATTCTAATGTCACCTTAATTAGAGTTAATATATTATTTATTTAATTTTTATGCAGATTTATATATTATATACTAAGCTTTTAATTGATTATCTACTATCATTTCAAAACTTTTTCCAGTGCCGACTGACCAACTATGAAGACATGTCATTTTATAGTATGATTTTCCTTAAATCAATACACACATTAAATATATGTGTAAATGTATTTTACTGCAGGATATTTTGTATCAATGACTTTCTGAAAATCTTTCATAAAGGATTTTTTTAAAGAAATCTTGTTTAATTGCAAAAAACTTTCAAAACTTTCAGGAATTACGAAAACTATACGCACATGAGTATAATGCATATGCCTAGTTACACCCCTGATTGTTGGGTACCCCAACCCAACAAATTTTTGCCATAAATGAAAAAAACAATTGGGACCAGAGAATTCTTATGGTTAATTGAATGGCTAGTTAGGGCAACTGTTATGCTCTTGATGATTGGTTAGGTTTAGATATTTTTGTTAGTTTTAACAAAAATATCACAACCTAACCAATTGTCAAGGGCATAAGTTGACCTAACTGAGCATTCAATTAACCTAACCAGGCATGGATACTCCATGAATTGTTTGTTTTATTTGTCTTTTAAATTTTTTGTTTTAATGTAATTGAATTTGTTGGGTTAGGGTACCCAACTGCAATAGTGCCAAAAAACCTAACCAACCTAACCTAAACAGGCATCCTTCCCATTAAAGTTTGTGATAACATCCAGATAGCTGAGGATACACCCATCACACTCAATGGTATCTGGCAAAATGTAGAAGAAAGTGTGTCTAGCACCCACAAAGGAAGAAAGAATGACAGTGATTGGTTATTTTGTACCATGTTCAGTTTCTTGTCACATGATTAAATACTGTTAGGTCATTGGCCAAAAAATGTACAGGACATAACTCAAAAACTGAGCATCTGCACAAGAAATGACTATCATATTTGGAATCATTGTCAAAAACTGGTCTATAAAAGTATAGTCAATTACACCACTACACATTTGAAAACTTGTTGATTGATTTTTACAAACTAGTTGGTGATTCTATATAATTTGAGTGCGCTGATCTCAAAAATATAGTTATTTTTTCCCTATCACATATGGTTTTCTTACTACAGGGTGTGTCATAAATCCCCCATTTATCCCCAAATGTGAACCATCTTATCGAGACCAACATTGGATTGCACATGCTAAACCATAAATTTTGTTGTTATAGACTACAGTAACGCTTACATAATAATGTAGGGTAAATATATATAACAACCAGTCCCATTCCCAGCAAAATACTCTCTCCACTCCCATCAATGGGTGGTTAACATTTGGGGACAGATGAGGTATTACAACACCCCTTGTAGCACAAAATCTTTAGGTGATAGAGTAAAACCTAATTAAAGCAGAATTAAATAGCTCCTACCTCTTGGACAAGCATATTGCTTATTTATGAAATAATAAAAAAATAACAAAGAAACAAAATATATTTACCTTCTTTACTTGCAAACATTTCAGGACTTATTCCAAAGACTTAAGACTACGAAGGTAGATCTGACTAATGACGACTAAACCGGTGCTTCTTTGATGTTTTCTTATGCTGTGCGTTAGGCTGATCTCGTTGCAGACACCAGCAGTAATCCGCCATCATATTTGTATGCCATCTTCCTTGATATCATCTTTCCATGGTTTTGATGTCCTGGTGAAATTGTTCCCCCTTGCTCCTCACTGACATCTCTGAGATTTTCGGGAAAATGGTCAAGATGCGAAAATAAGAAGTGAACTTTCAGGCTCATGTTGCAGCCTAAGGCGCAAAACTTTTTAAGCATATTTTCCACCAGTCTTTCATAATTTTGGCTTTTGTAGTTTCCCAAGAAGTTTTCAACAATATCTTTGAAACCAAGCCATGCTTCTTTTTCTTTATTGGTCATTGTGTTCAGGAAATGATTGTCAATAACTTTCTAATCTGAGGACCTATAAAAACATCTTCCTTTATTTTCTTGTAGCTAATCTTTGGATATTTTGAACAAATGTACTTGAAACACTCACCTTCTCTATTCAATGCTTTGACATACTGCTTCATCAAGCCTAACTTAATGTGCAAGGGTGGTAGGAGGATTTTATTTGGTTCAACTAGGTGTTCATGTAAAATGTTCTTTGATCCTGGGGTAAGATTCTCTCTAGGATCTAGGAGGCCAAGTTTTCCTCTTCCAGTGCTGGTCACGTGCTCGACTATCCCATTCGCAGATGAAACATGGCATCTTAGTGTATCCTGATTGCTGCCCAAGTAACATGCAAAGGACTTTGAGATCCCCACACAATATCCATCTGTGATTTTGATAGTGAATTTTTTCCAGAAGCAGTTTCATGTTATCATAGGTCTTTTAAATGAGTAGAATGGGCCACTGGGATTGATGCATATTTGTTACTGTTGTGCAGTAACACTCCTTTTAGACTGGTTTTAGAGGAATCTATAAACAACCTCCAGTCACTGGTTTGGTATTCAATGCCTAACTTGCACACTAATCCTGTGATGTCCTTGCAAAATACCAAGGGACCATCTTCTTCGAAAAAAGGCACAAAGTCTTTCTCACGATTTCTGTACCAAGCAAAGTATTTGTCGGATGCCAATAAATTGTTCTCCTACAATCTAGACCCCAAAAGTTCTGCAGAGTCCTTAGGCAGATTCAAATCCCTGACTAAGTCATTTAGTTTGGCTTGGGTTAATGGTTTAGGAGGATCTCAGTCAGCTGTTGGCTGTTCATAAACATCATCATTGTCTGGATTTGGAGCTGAATCAGAATCTGAATTGTATTGATCCAGACTCTTGGGTGGGTGGGGAATAGGAACTTCTGGACCATGGGGTACCGGCCTTATTGCAGATGGAAGACTTGGGTATTGAAGGCTCTCTTTATTCTTTGCATTATAACCTTTAACATTGCAAGAACAGAAGTAGCAGTTGTCGGTATGGTTTCTAGGCTCGCGCCATAGCATAGGGATCCCAAATGGCAAACTTTTCTTTTTACCTTTGCTCCAATTCCTTAGTGCTGCAACACACGTAAGACAAACCTTGTGTGGAGCCCAACTTTTGTCTTGATCTCCTAAGTTAATTCCAAAATAAGCATGATAAGCTCTCTTAATGAAGGTCGTTACATTTGTCCTTTGTTTCACAACATACCAACCACAAATATAACAAAATATGGCTGGACTATGGATACATCCTCTAGAGTCTAGAAGCCATTATTAAAATTTTAAAGACGTAATGTTAGAACTATCTATCTGAAAAATATGAAAAAACGAAATTAATTAAAGATAAAAAAGGTTAAAAATTACAAAATGCCCCAAATTTATTTGCTAATAACTTTAAAACTGTGGGTGATAGAAAAAAACTGGTAGCATTTTTGAATTCAGCACAGCGAACTGCTTCAGAATCACAACTCAAAATAAAGAAATTGATTTTCATGCAGACCGGTGTTATCTGAACCCAGGAGTGGTCCTTTTCTGTATATTAGCCAACTTTAGTTATGAGATGCAAGGAAATTTGAATGTGGAAGTGGAAAGACTCTGCTGTGCTCCAAGTTTCGTTTTACAAATTATACCATATTGATGGATTAGGAGGTATTAATTCTGCAGATTTTACTTTATTGGGACTATTGAAGTAAAAATAGCTCTGTTCCTAAGTTTTAAGCTTAATTTAACTTAATATTTAGAGTTCTAGTGCTTCCTTCAGTGCAAGCCCAGTTTTTTGGCCTGATTATCCTAGGCCCCCATTAGTTCATTCCATCCAGGGGATAGCCTAATTTTACATTACATTTCATTTGGAGAACATGAAGCCACTCAGGCCTATTGAGGTTATCCAAGTCATGAACTATATTTTATAATAAACTTGTACAAAATGTGAAGCTTAAGTGAACTTATTAAAATACAACTATTTACATAGCTAACTTAAGCTAAGAATATACATTATTTACAATCTACAAACTAGCTTTCATTCATGAAAGCATCCAGGTTTTTTGTAAAACTAACTAAAGAGCTATTATTTACATTATGTGGCATGGCAAGTCATTCCAAAAACCTACTATACCCTACTCTTTCCTTGCATCTCACAACTAAAGTTTTCATTATTTCTACTAAAATGGATGATTGCATTTTTTAATATTGAATTCCATCTGCCATTTACTAGCCCAAGCAACTAATGTATCAAGATCTTTTTGTAGCTTATAAGAATTTTCTATATTTGTAACTGGGGCAACTACTTTTGTAACATCTTCAAATTTAGCCCTGTAAATAGTTGTATGTTAATCAGCTGACTTGAGATTGATATTTTGTACAAGTTTATTATAAAATATAGCTCTGCTCATGACTTGGATAACCTTAATAGGCCTGAGTGGCTTCATGGTTTCCAAATGAAATGTAATGTAGGTAATTTAATATAATTTACAGATGATTTCCTTGCTCTTATAACTAACATTCCTCTTAATAATACCTAGCACTTTATTTGCCTTATTTTTAGCCTCTAAGCACTGCTTAGAAAAATTTAGATTACTGCTAACTTATAATGCCATGATCTTTTTCTTGTCTTTCATCTCTAAATTATATTATTGTTATGTTAGACCTCACTTAGAATACTGTATTCAAGCCTGGTCTCCTCACCTTAGACATGATATGCTTGAAGCTGTGCAACACAGAAGATTGAAATGCAGAAAAAGACTAAAGGAACTGGGTATATTTAGTTTTAAGAGATGTTTGAGGGGAGATATGATACAGATGTTCAAAATGTTTTCAGGTTTGGACAATTTAGATGTATGCCACAGTCTGACAGAAAAACTTGAGGGTGGCATAACAAGAAAATTAGAAAACACTTGTAGACTTGACCTATGAAAATACTTTTCAGAGTAAGAAATTTTTGGAATGAATTGCCATATATGATGTGGTAAATAGTAGCTCCTTAGTTAGTTTTAAGAAAAATTTGGACTCAAGGAGGCTTGTTATGTGTGCAAGAAACTTGTTTCTGCTTAATAAGTTCCTCACCAAAATGACATGAAAACTAGCTGCAGTTTTTACCTTGTGTATATTAGAACACAATTGGAATTTTATAATTTGAGTTGGAGTATTTGATCAATGACTAAACCAGATAGCTATTGCAGTAATGATATTTTCTTTAATGAGCTCAAATCCAAATCTGAATCCATAGGAAAACCATCTAAATCCACTAAAAAAGCTTTGAATCTGGATTTGGGTTCATCCAACTCTGGCTGATGGTAACACACTACTATCAAAGTCTACCTAAATAGCAGTGGTTG
Source organism: Bathynomus jamesi (assembly GCA_023014485.1). NCBI lineage: Eukaryota > Metazoa > Arthropoda > Malacostraca > Isopoda > Cirolanidae > Bathynomus > Bathynomus jamesi. The sequence goes on along the minus strand of JAJOZX010000649.1, from coordinate 701,490 downwards.
ATTTGTTTTAGAATTAAGTGCAAGGGTAATTGTGAGATGTTTGATATATATAGTAGAATTAATGCTCATTATATAAGGGTATTACTTCATTTAGTTTAAGTTCAGTAGATTTTGTAAGATAGGGTCATAATGAAAGCCAAATAATTTTTTTGTTTGTAGTTATAAGTATGATAAATGATTGTGTATGTCTTCATTGTCTTGTTGAGACATATAACCTTTTAGTACTCTGAGTGAAAGACTTGGTTTTGGATTAGTAAGGGTAAGTACATGGAAATTACATTTAATAAAACTAGATAAAAGTACAGTAATCAAAAGGCAAAAGGAATGTATTACTAGTCTTAGCATATACCAATTTTTATTTTTTTAAAATTTTTTGCAAAGTAAAAGTTTTCTTGTTTGTACTGAAGAGTCCTGCAAAATAGGCAAAATTATATAAAAAGGTCACATACTTGGTTATTTTTGTTTACAAAATTAAGAACTTCTATAAATATGATTTTCAATAAGCAAAATGGTGATGATGATATTAATGATGAACCTGAAATACCAGAGATGATAAACCCTCTTGGTGGTTATCTCCCTTGTTCAGTCATTGTAACAAACCTCTTCTATGAAATGTTTGATGATGAAAGTGAAAGAGTAAGCAAAATTGTTTCATATTAGAGCTAAGTACTGTGTAGATTAATATAGACTAATCTGTGGTGGCTGCTTTATTTAGGTCTCTGTTGAATTGGTAGTCATGTTTTGTAAATTTTTATACAGGGTGTACATAAAGTCAGGATCTATTTTTGTGAAGCACTTGGAAATTATATGGAATTCAATCATAAAATGATAAAGTGGTAACATTTATTAAATAATTAAGAGTAGGATTCGACGTGACGCCCATCAGTATCCCTGCATAGCTCAAATCGTTCTGCAGCATTTGCGGTGTTATGTTATCTGCAGCAGTTTGTATACATGTACGTAAGTTTTCAAGATTCGTAATCTTTGTCTGATAGACGTGCGATTTGATAAAGCCCCATGCAAAGAAATCTAAAGGGGTTAAATCTGGTGATCTCGCTGGCCAAGGTCTGTTGCTTCCGCGTCCGATCCAGCGATTTGGAAAATGTCCATTTAGATAATCCTGAACAATTTTAGCATAGTGACAAGGAGCACCATCATGTTGATAGACGACAGTACTAACAATCCTATCCCCGTCGCTTATCAACATGATGGTGCTCCTTGTCACTATGCCAAAATTGTTCAGGATTATCTAAATGGACATTTTCCAAATCGCTGGATCGGACGCGGAAGCAACAGACCTTGGCCAGCGAGATCACCAGATTTAACCCCTTTAGATTTCTTTGCATGGGGCTTTATCAAATCGCACATCTATCAGATGAAGATTACGAGTCTTGAAAACTTACATACACGTATACGAACTGCTGCAGATAACATAACCCTGCAAATGCTCCAGAATGTGTTTAGAAATGCTGCGGAATGATTTGAGCTGTGCAGGAATACTGATGGGCATCACGTCAAATCCTACTCTTAATTATTTAATAAATGTTACCACTTTATCATTTTATGATTGAATTCCATATAATTTCCAAGTGCTTCACAAAAATAGATCCTGACTTTATGTACACCCTGTATTTATATAAATTATGTTAGCTACATCAAAAATCATAAAGAAACATTATTAAAAGTGAAATAGACTTGAAAATAATTTTAGTAACCAGTGTAATTCCTAGTCTGTAAGTAAATTAATTTTTTATGGACAGTTACTAAATAGATTTTTTGTAATGGTCTAATGAAATGGCTAGTTGGGAAGTTACTGCCAGATAACTGTATTCCTTACATAGCAGTTAAGCTTAATCACAGTTCAGTAGTTCAGTCATAATTTAAATATTAAACTGAAATTAAACACCCATTCTCAGTTTAGTTTAGGGTGTGCATTTAGGCTCTGCTTGATTCCATCCAGATTGGAAATGGTTGAAATTTAATTACAGCCCATCTTGCACCTAATCATCATTTTAAAACTGATTACAACATTCCTTACTTTTTAGGAATTATTTGAATCTCAATTTGAAGACATTGATAATGCAGCAACATTTCATTATTTCAAAAGCTTTCGAAGAGTCAGAATCAACTTTTGTACCCCTGAACAAGCTGCTGAAGCAAGACTTCGAATGCATTTGAAGGATTACAGAGGGCTAACTATAAAATGCCACTTTACTCAGGTTTCCTATTCTTTTTCATAAAATTCTGCAAACTTAAAAAAATAATTTTGGCTAGCTACTAATTTCAATATGAATGTGTAAGCTTAAGATGCATCTAGTAATTTTATGAAAATAACTCATGGTACTTGTGAATAGAAAAAAATAAATAAATTGTACATCTGAAGAGTATTAATTTTAGGTATCAGTGTAGAATTAAATGCAGTTGTATGGCATATAAGTTAGGCTCAGTGTTGAGAGTGAAATACCATATAGAACTTAAATCACTTTGAAAGTATGGTTGAGTTGTTTCATGTCTTTCTTAATAATTCAGAAAGTGAATCAGTTTTTATACAGTATGGTATTGTACTGAATGGCATTGTTATTTCCAGCCAATTATAATAGGAAACAGTTCTCACTTGGAGCCCCCAAAGAGAGAGAAACAGTTTTTAATTTCACCTCCATCCTCCCCCCCTGTCGGTTGGCATCCTGTGGGTGAAGCACAACCTCTTATCAACTATGATCTCCTTAGTGCTGTTGCAGGATTGGCTCCAGGTAAGGTGATGAAAAAGAAAGCTAGTGTATGTACTACAACAAATGCTCTGTCCATAGTTTTCCTTTTAATATTTACTTGTGTACTTTAGCCATTATAAAATTTATATTATAAGAATGTTTATCCAGTTCTTTATTTTGGGGGAGGGGGAGTATGAAAAGATCATTTGCCAGAAACTTAGGGTAACCCGAGTTAATGCTGTTTGAAATAAATTTTCAAAAATTATTTTAGTGTTATATAAATTAATTATGAGCTCCTGGTAGCTCAGTGGTTATGGTGTCAGACTCTGGGCTGAGAGGCTTTGGTTAGATTGAGCTGGCCCCTTACCCTTCAATGCTCAGGCTCAGGCAATGCTGGGGATGGGGGTAGACACACACAAACATGGTGAGGAAATGAGTTCTGGATGGAATATTAATTTTAATAGAATAGTTATGGCCTATTCCTTTCTTTTTAGAAGTAAGTGTATAAATTTCAGGCTTCAAGTATTACTTTTAGTTTTCCTTATTGTAGAAACACTTGATCATAGCAACTGATAAATAAACCCTTATATATCTAGAGATTCATTTAATGAGAATAACTTTGAAAAGTTAACTCTTGAAGGACAGCTGAAAAAGTTAAAAAGCAGTTGTCCTTCAATTAGGCCATCTTTTCAGTAGACAGAATAGTGTAAAAATGTTTCTTTTTGATCATAAGGAAAATATTTGATGAAATTAGTGAGAGAGAAATCTCTAGTTTTCCGATACTTTTTTACCCACTGATTTTTACTAGTCAGCAAAACAAAAAATTGGTTTGTTCAGATTAGGTTTGGTTAGACAAATAGATTTAGTGTTAGTTTCGTGTATTTCTTTTCACTTCACTTTCGGTGGTGCTAATGCCTGGTTTTTCTCTCAAAGGAGAGTCGCACGAGTTGCATCCACCGAGTAAGAATCATCCTGCCATTGTAGTTCACGTATGTGAAGAAGGAAGAGTAGGAGAAGGAGAAGAAGAAGAAGAAGAAAGTAGTAAGTAGTTTACCGAAGTCTGCAAGGACTTCGTATTCCACAAACAAGATGCCCAGAGAGGAAGAAACTATAAAATATTTAAATATTCTTAATCAAGAAAATATGCAAATATTATATATATACATATATATATATATATATACTGTATAGTATATATTCCGTGACAAATGTCAGCAAGACATGAAATACGTGTTTAGTATGTATTTAAAATCTGGAAAATTCTTTTGGAAAGTGAAAAGGAAAGTTTTTCATTATTGGGAAAAGTAAAAGTTAAGAGTTAAGACAGGAAAAATTGCACCAGTCCAGCAGACAGCACAAAAAGTGGTATAGCTGAGAGAAGACCAGCACAGCCAAAACAAAAAACAACACGCATACATTAAGATGCTTGTTGATGTTTATCGACCTGACACTCACCAACATGCCTACTGGGAGGGCAGGTCGGTGGGATATTCGTAATGTTTTTTTTTTTATTTAATGTTTTGGGCTGTGCTGCGTCTTTTCTGTGTTGCAGTTTTTTGTGTTGTCTGTCAACTGGTGCAATTTTTCCTTTCTTAATGCTTAACTTTTAATTTTTCTTTTCCCTATAATAAAAATTTTCCCCTTTTCATTTTTTCAAAAGGATTTTTCAGATTATATATATATGAAAATTATTTCACGAAAGTGACACGTGAAAAAGATTTATGATTAATAAAACCACAAAGGAAAGGAAACACAGAATGGTGCTCAAGCGCTTTCATCTAATGACATCCTCAGTGTTCCTGAGGATGTCATTAGACAAAAGCGCTTGAGCACCATTCTGTGTTTTCCTTTCCTTCATGGTTTTATTCATTTTTTATTCATGGTTTTATTCATGAAAAGTAGCGAAACTATTATGATGTCTTCACTTTTAGGTGTCTTTCGGCAGGTTTTAATGGGGATGTGGATTTCATAGCACCAGATATCGCGAGTGGCGATAAGATTTTGTTCACTTAGATTGGTTCTAACATCGGGATGGAATACACGTTACTTCATGACTCAACACTGGAAAAAATATTTTAACAATAATTCTAAGTTTATTTATGAATTACAGTAATACAAAATGGTATGCTATAACCATCATTCAATAATTTATTATTAGGTTATTTCAAGGGCTTCACATTAAAATGTATGTACGCACTGATACTAACCAAGCAACGAACAGGCAAAAATAAAAAAGTCAGTTGATAATGGTGAAGCAATTTCATTTTCCCTGAAACAGTTTATTGAAAGTAGTGGGTTCTCGCAGTCAAGGTATAAATTTTAGATGCCCTATTTTACTGACGAGTTTCGTTTACTCCACTAAAGTCGTACAGGTAGTTTCATGGGTCGAAGGGGCTTCAACAAACAGAATTTGAGGTTGAAGCTCTCTCCACCCAGACCACGCTGTTGTGTATGGCTTCAGATGCAACAGTCTGAAGGTGTTAATGTTGGTGATATGTAGGCTTTATCTTTATCCAAGTTTAATATAAGCGCTGTTACATTTGTTGAAAGAATAACTCTTCGTACGAGGAACAGAGAAACTCTTTTCTAGGGATATTATAAAATATTTCTTTGGTTAACCAGTTTTCGAAGTTTAACTGTAAATGGGCCCCAATACGTAATAATTTTATATATATATATATATATATATATATACTTTCAATTAGAAGCCACTCAAACCACTTGTACTAAATTCAACTTTATTGATACGCATAGATGGACTAGAGGAAGGAGCTGCTATTGTCTTCATATACCTTTAATTCAATTCCACATTATTTTTATTATTTAAGCGATAATAGAGTAAAATTATTGGAATTAATTTTTTCAAACAGAGTTTGCAGTAAAAAATCTTATTGTAACTATTTTCTAGTGGTGAGCTATAATTTTATATTAATCTTTATATTTACTAAAATTGAGAAGTAAATTACCGAAGTAAGAAGTTACTACTTGCGACATCTGGTGCCACTTAAAACGACCCCCGTTTATAAACTGGTAGAGGTAGAGTGGGCACTATCAGTCGTGGTCTCCCCTTTAATCGTCTGGCGGTCCCCATCTCTTGTTTACGTACACATTACGAATGCCTTGCTATTCTTTTATGCCATATTGTCAGTAATTTCACCAGACTGATCTATTTTTTGCGGAATAACGCTTTCTCTGTATAGTACTGGTGTCTTGTATCATCATCTGCTCCCATTTTACTCGTTTTCACTATTATAACATTCATTTTTGTATATTCTTTTCTCCTTCCCTCCAAGGTTGTACTTCCATTCTTTGTTTAAGAAGGCACATATTCCCCCATCACACTTTGTCATTCCATCATGTATTAATCTCCCTCTTTTGCATTGCCTTTACGTATCCAGATCACCCTCGTCCGTTATTCAACATCATCATCATTATTATTATTATTATTATTATTTGGTCTAAAAGGCAAAGAGTACTATGATGTCTCAATGTCTTTCCTCTTACTCTTTTTAAAATATAAAATGTACTGGTACTTAAATTAATATTTATTTTTATGAAAGTGGTTTTGCTATGATAGCATCTCTAAAGTTAATGACGTCACGTCCATAGTTTAATTAGAAGAAATAATTTTGTATAAGGCTTAATAATGATTCCCATATATATAATTTATTTCTGAGAGCTTGGTTATGAGATCCAATCTCTTTGGACATCGTCTCTCCTTCACGCCTCACTCATTCCCAACATTTTGCTTACCTCTGTCGTAAAGCCTCGATGATGGACAGGAATTGATTTAATCAAGTAATTTTTCATTAGCATCATTTGGTACTTGAGATCTTACATATTTACGAAAAATATACCGTTTGATGACAGGTTCTAAATAAAAACTAGTGTACGTGCGCACTTCACCCCAGTTTATGAAATGAATGTGCGTAACATATTTACAGAAAGCTTTATTGTATTTGTAACATGAATTTGTATATGCAAGTTGGTGTTCCGTGTATGACCTAAAAGAAACGCTTATTTAGTCGTAAGAGCTGTTTAATGGAATCGAAAAAACTTTTAAAGCAGGCAATTTTTTTTTTTTTGAAGAGAGGGAAGGATTGTTCTTGTCAAATTTATTTCCTGATATAATCTAAAACTTTAATTTACTTCATCTGTGATACTGTAGTAACTTTAAACTGTAAGTATATATTTATTATTTTACTAATGTAAGCCCTATTAATCCTTCAGCTCCGCACATGAATTAGACCTTAGGAAAATTAGTAATTTCCAAGCGGTTGTGTCAAAGGTCACTTAATAATGTTTAAAGCTGCGTTGTAAATTCGACTATTGTGTATATATTTTAAATCACTTAGATTTTTTAAATTAGACAAAAAAAATGTGGGAAAAATACACCTCGAGATTGGACTATTTTGTTGAAAGGCTCCCCCCCGAACTAAATACCGCATATATGCTTTCTATGGTTGAATGTGTTTTAAAAGTATTACTATTTTATTATACAAATTCAAACCTACTGATGTATGCTAACCCTAATATAATTTTCTCAATATATACTCGAATAAGCTAATCTGTCTTTACACCTTTATATTTATATATAAACTAATAATGGTGGATTGGGAACGTAATTGGAATAATTTTTGTTACTTAATCAGTTAGATATCGTGTTAAGTATCTATGAGAAATTTTACTTCATTGTGTCTGCAAAACGTGATAAAGTGAGTGATTATATAATGTGTGTGTGTGTGTGTGTGATTATTTATTTATTATTTATTTATTATTTATTTATTATTATTTGGTTTTGTCGTCGTTGTGGTGGTAAACCGTTAATAAGTAAACTGTTAAATATTTAATGTGCCACTAATCTTTGTATTTTCTGAAAGGTACTGTGCAAATTATTCTTAAAATTGAAGGTCACTTATTTTTATAATTTAATCTTTTTATTGTCCCATTATCAAGAAGAGTACCGTATGAATTTTAAAACATATTGTAATTTTTAGCATTTTAAATGAAACTTATTGAAGAACATATGCTCAAATAATTATGAAAATTGAATGTGATGTTTTGTTTGCTAATTTTGGTTTTATTGGGTCTGTTGGCGTGTGTACTATAATACAAACTTTAAAAAGTAAAATTACTGAACCATTGATCTTTTGGTAAAAATTTTCAAGATGGTCGAAGACAACCGGTCTTTATACAGTTAAGCTTTTCAATAGCTGTACAGGGTGTCCCAGAGTTAACTATCTATTTCAATGAAATCGGACAAATTTTTTAAAAACACACTTTTATTTATGTTTATCATGTTTAATATGTGTTAAAAATGTATAAATTTCTAAATTTTTTTCATAATTTTATTTTCATAATTTTTTCATTACTCTGGTCCAATGAAAGACCGTCTGAAGTCATAGAATGGCAAAGAGATTCTCCAAAAGTTAACGTGTGGCTCTTGGAATGACCAAATCCAAAATTTATGGCCCATTCTTCTTTGCGGAAGCAACTGTAACAGGTACCGTCTACCTTGATATGCTTCAGCAGTTTCTCGAACCACAGCTTCTTGATGATGGCATTCTTGATAATGTTGTGTTTCAACAAGATGGAGCACCATGTCATTATGCTCTAATTGTTCGAGAATACCTCAACAGACGCCTTCCGAATCGGTGGATTGGACGTGGAGGACCTCGACCTTGGCCTCCGCGTTCTCCGGATTTGACACCCCTGGATTTCTTTGCATGGGGTTTCATAAAAACAGGTTTATCGCCAAAAGATCAATGCTTCTTGTTGAAACACAACATTATCAAGAATGCCATCATCAAGAAGCTGTGGTTCGAGAAACTGCTGAAGCATATCAAGGTAGACGGTACCTGTTACAGTTGCTTCCGCAAAGAAGGATGGGCCATAAATTTTGGATTTGGTCATTCCAAGCCACACGTTAACTTTTGGAGAATCTCTTTGCCATTCTATGACTTCAGACGGTCTTTCATTGGACCAGATAATGAAAAAATTATGAAAATAAAATTATGAAAAAATTTAGAAATTTATACATTTTTAACACATATTAAACATGATAAACATAAATAAAAGTGTGTTTTTAAAAAATTTGTCCGATTTCATTGAAATAGATAGTTAATTCTGGGACACCCTGTATTTTCCATTGGACCTATCCATATTATTAAATTTTGTCACCCCCGTGTTTAGGAGTGGTGACCCCCCCCCCCCTCCTGACTGAATTATAGGCCAATCACCATCCTCTTAACTCGGAATAAAATCTTTAAAAAGATAATGACTGTGCTACATTTTAAGGTATCGTGTCCTCCCAAGAACAAGAACACGGATTTGCCAAAAACTTAAGTATGCAGCACAGATCTTACGATCTAAATAAATTGCATCTCTTCTTTAACAACAAGAATTAAGTTATTGCTATTTTTGTTTTTCCGAAAACTTTCGACTTAATGGCTACGACAGGATGCTATTCAAGTTCAGTAATTATGGTATTAGAAGACTGCCATTAGAGTTCCCAGCATCATATTTCGCTAGTTAATTAATACATGACACTTTGCAGAGCCGGATTTAGACGTGTGGAGGTCCCCCTACCTTAGGGGAAGACATAATTGAAGTCATCCATAAGATTCATAATATAATTAACATACACTTTCAAAACATCGTGCACTCTTGTGTCTGTCCATTCCACTCATTTCTGCAAAAAATTAAAGCCTCGGGTTACTCGGGTATTCCATTATAGTGAGAGTAGGCCTAAAAGAGTAATAAAAACAAAATAATAATCAGTACACAACAAATAGTAATTGGTAAAAGTTTATGTACTACAGTGGTATTGGATGCGCGCGTTTTTTTGTTGATCATCTATCGGGTTTTTCTAGTTTGATAATGGCTTGTCAATATGTGGAGGCCCATGGGCAGCTTCCCACTTTGCCCACTCCTAAATCCGGCCCTGACACTTTGGTGTCACACAAATATCAGTTTTTTTTTTTTTTTTTCCACCAATGCTGCCGAGACGACGGTCTCGGTTCAGAGTTCCAACTGTATCCGATTTAAACCAAAGATTACTAAATATTTGTAGTTTCATTCGTGGTGCCTCTTTAATAGTCTCGTGTTCAACACAGCCAAAACAAAATAATGATTTTTCCCACAGCCTCGCAATCCACCTTTTTACTCGAGAAATAATATTACTACATTGTCGAATTTGGGCTGGGGTACCTTAATCGGAGTCGGTGAAAGTTGGGTGGCTTTCCCTCTGAAATACTCATTTTGAGAAAAATTTCCTGTAACATTTATTTTAAATGCCACGCATATGGACCTATACCCATCTGATCGAAAAGAGACCAACACACTAAGTCAGTGGTTCTCAAACTCGGGTATGTGAAGAGGTCCTGAAAATATAACCCTTTTAACTTTATACGATTAACAAACGGCCACAAATAACACTGTCGTAAAGTAAAAATCCCCTCTCCCTCTCGAAAATCCAGAAAATCTCGTAAAAGAATTCGAGGGACACAAAAGTAGTAGTTTGAGAACCGCTGCTGTAAGTTATATTAGGTTAACCCTTTAAGGACGAGTCCGCAACATATGCGGTCACTCTTGGTACCAGAATGTGTGTGTTTTATTGTTATTCAAAACTAAATATTTTAGTAACTAGTCACTGAAATGATACATTTTGGGTTCCTTTCCCGACAACTAAATGACATCTACCGGGTGTCCCAAAAGTCAGTTTACCAAAGAAAATAATGTTCTAAGGTGAGTTTACTACAAAACTTTTCATAAATATATTTACAAACCATGAGAATAGTTCTGGTTACAATAACTTCAAAATGTCGTCCATGTTGTTCGATACACATCTTGTATCTGTCAACGGTTGACCGGCAAATTGCTTTACATAGTTCCTTATTATTGCTTAAGAGCTGGAATTCTTCACAGATGGTCTTTAAGGTCCTGAAGACATGCTGGCTTTTTGCCGTAAAAGAAGTTGTCATAATGTTTGAAATAATCATAAGAAAACATTTTCCTCGGTAAACTGACTTTTGGGACACCTTGTATATATGAACATTTAGAAACATTTATAGAAACCGAGGCATTGTAGTACAATTTATATTATTTTTTTCTGGTGGACCTTAAGGTACCATCCGTCGTCAAAGGGTTAAGCGACTCTTAATATAATCCGCAATAACTTCTGTTTTATATCACGGCGATCAGCTGCTGTTCGTCCAGCATATTTGAATTGGAGGAAAAATATTAAAATTACCTTTGTCCCTAACCCAAAATAGGGAGGTGATATACTCCGGATTGCGCTTGTTCGTTCGCCCGTCGTTTCGTGTTTGGGTTATAACTTTTGAACCGCTCAACATAAATTAATGACACCTTACACGCATGGATCATCACAAGACTGTCATGAACAAGAATCCCCTGCATCAAAGGTTGCGGTTACAAGTATAGGACGGAACGTAGTTGTTTTGACATTGTTCTTAAGTACAAATTGAACGAGCTCGGCTGGTCGCGTAACTCTGCAACACGAAAAATATTTATCGCCTGCCTTTCTGCAAGTTCAAAGCGTGAATCAAGTACCTTTGGTGCAAGAAACCGATTCTTGCTTACGACGCATCGTCTTATGATGATGCGTGTGTATGTTCATCAATTTATGTAGAACGGCTCAAAAGTTATGGCATGGCGACCCATCTTGTGATTATACATAAATACGGGGCTCCAATAAACCTTAGCCCCATGGCCCAAACCATTAGAGGTACAGTAAAACTAAACATACCTTACAAAAGATAATTTAATCCTGCATTTAATGAGAAACAATTAAAACGGTGTTCCCGCCATTGGCTTCCAAGACAGCCTGAATTCGCTTTGGATAGCTTGCCAAGTGACGTGAATAGATCTTGATCGTTACGCAAATTTGCTGAAACAGTTTCAATGTGTTGCATCATTGTATCCTTCGAAAATCGATTTGCTGCAGGTTCTTGAAACAACGCACATTCAACCTTGTCCTTTATAACTGATCCAATGTGTTCACAGACGTTCAGGTCAGGAGAATTTCCTGGCCATTCTTCATTTCCAAAGAAATTGATCTCATGGTTCCGCAACAACTGTTGAGTGGCTAATGCCTTAAAGCAGGGGGCCTTATCGAGCAGAAGTGTGACCTGATCGACATCCATAACATTGTTTGGGTTTCTTAGAAAAGGAATGACATGCTGGGATAGAATAATATCACGAAAATACTGTCCATCCCAACTCTAACCATTTGGCTTCAGCACCCACATGAGCTTCTTTGCAGTGAACAAAACAAACGCACCAACACAGTCTGGATTTTTTAATAATTCGCGATAATGTTCATTGTCATCGATTTCATCTGGTGGTGTGGCCCACACTCGATCATTTTGGTAGTTAGGCCGACGTGTTACGTAAACAAAAAATTCATCGGAGACAGCTAAATGCATGAAATCATCCACATCCCAATCTTCAAGATAATGGGCAAACCACATTCTGTCATCGATGTTAAGTTGTTTTTTCTTGGCTTTGGAAGTTCATGCCAAGGCTTTAAACCTTGCCTATAACGGTACAGTCGAATGATCTCAACACTTCGATCTCTAGAAAGTTTAGCGCAGCCGTTTTTCCGCTTACGCGTACCGCTTTCAATGATGTCCTTTGTTTCCTGAGTGTGTGGCAAATTTGGGCGCCCAGATTTGGTTGTATCCATTTCACATTTATCCAAAGTTTATTCCAATTTCTTTTGACGAAGTCCTCACTTCTTCGCAACCCATGAACGCATTATAAAGGTGGCTCCAGCATCACGAGCTTCCCGAAATGTTATTGCTCGTATGCGATCTATCACACGTTGCCTCTCCGAATCACCAATTAATTGAGAAGCCATTATATTATCACTATCAGCTAGAGTAATTTTATTACCTGCAATAAAGAATTTTCTATATTTTTATAATCACTAAAAACTATTTCGATATAAGTAAACATGCAAGCTGCAAATGGGGGAGCTAAGGTTTTTTGGAACCCCTTATATTAAATTTTGGCGATTTATGTCGAGCGGCTCAAAAGTCAGCCTGGACATAAAAAAAATTTCCATTTGACCTCTTTGTGATTCTTACTCATGACACTTAGTCTTGTGAACACCCATATATACGTTAAGTTTCATTAAGTCGAGTGGTTCAAAAAATATAAGTCGGACGCGGGAGTGTGACGCACGGACGGGCGAACTACCGCTACCAAGCTTTGTTAGATGTAGGCACTTAATGTAGAACTTACTTTCTGAATTCAGTGTTCAAATTTGAAATTGAAGACTTATTTTGAAGTTAAATTTATTCAAAGTGAAAGCCAAGATGCATAAATAAAATGAAGTGGAATTCAAAAAGCAAAAACGAGAGCAAGTAAAAATTAAAATTAATTATACAGGGTGTCCCGTAAGTCTGGACCCATAGGGAAAAATAATAAAATTACAAAATAGTCCAAAAATTTATTACATAATCTGTTCAGTGTCCGCCGTTGTGTCGCACACATAGTTGAAGACGCAATCTCCACTGCGACAGCACTTTCTGAATCACAGTCGCAGAAATTTCTTGACACGCCTCCACAATGCGTGCTTTAAGGTGGAAAATGTTCTGAAGTTTGACCTCGTACACTTTGGCTTTCAAGTGGCCCCACAAATAAAAATCATAATAAAAAATAATAAAAAAATAATAATAAAATAATAATAATAACAATAAAAAAATATATTATAAATCCCTATGGGTCCAGACTTACGGGACACCTGTAGTTCAACTTCTATTTCGAATTTATTAGGCATAGTCAGCCGGGCAATCAAACATACTGGGTAGAACTTCTTTCACATCATCCGCAACTATGGGTATGCTGAACCAAATGTGACAATTTTTTATAATTATTTTCGAAATACTGTAATTAACGTACTAGTGCATTTGCTTTGCTTTTTTTCTATAGTTTGTAAATTAATTATTAGCATTTGAAACAAATTATGTAGCTATATAAAAGTTTTTCCCTGTTTTTTTAGAGTTTAAAAATAACTGGGATAAGGAAAGTGATTTAAAAAGAAAGGCACTTTACTGTAAACTTACAAAATAAATGAGGAACGAATCTATAAGCAAATTCTGTCCGCAGTCATTTGGAAATATTAAAAATCAATCCGTGAAAGAGGCCAATGTCTTATTTGAGGGCGTTAAAACATTTCTTTTGGCACAGTCATACGCAATAGAACAAAATTTGTGAAAGTTGAGTGAATGGAGAAGCCTCTGGTCATCGACTTAAGATTCCTTTTTATCCTTAATTCTACCAAAACATGAATAAGGAAGTCGACTTACAAAACGTCTCCCAACCCTTTGTAGCAAGACAAAGATTCGAGATAAAAAAAAAATCTACCTTTCCAGAACTAGCAGTGGGAGCACTTCCGTCTTTTTTATTTGTTTTTAAGAAATAAGGACTTAAAAGATACCCTGCATAGAATACCAAATCTCGTTACTAGCCTCTTGGCTCAGTGAAGGGGAGGGAGGGGAGGGAGGGAGGGGAGGGAGGGAGGGGAGGGGAGGGGAGGGGAGGGGAGGAAAGACGTTTGCAGCAAAGAAGGGTTGAACTTTAAAAATTTTAAATTCCGAGTAGGATTGAAGTATTCAGTTGTAAGAAAAAAAAATAGCTATTGATCACTTTCACTTATTTTTCGGTTTACATCATGATCACGGTCAGAAAGAAATATTTGGTTAAAAACGAAACGTTCAATTTAATTATTAAAACCTATAAAGACAAAATAATGTATGCTAAAAATGGTAATTTTTTTTATCAGTACAAAAATATTGAATATTTAGTTATATTACAAGGTCTACACTTATAAATAGCTTCAACTTATTTAAATTTAATTGTAAAAGAATGTTTTGTATGTATAAATTAATGCCAAATTAAAAACGTGCAAAATTTATGAGAAATTGATATAGTACAAAATGAAGTAGCTGTTTACTCGTAATATTTACAATACATCCCAATACTTTTAATCCCACCTGTTACATAAAGTTAAAGATTTACCCATTCCATCATTTACATGAAAATGCACAGGAAAGAAATAAGGGCTCCAAACACATTAATACAAAAGAAAACTATTACGACTGACATAAGGAAAATAGTCCTAAAACTGTGTTCAAACTTAGTCTTCACAATTCAGTGAAGACTGAACTGTCTTTGAGGAACTTTGTTTGGGATTCACATTTCTCACTGCCTGTAAAAATGCCAGTGTTTTCCCCTCCACGAGTATCACTTTGGTTTTCCTTGAACTCGTCATCCGAGAAATTAGTGCCGGCCGAATGGGCACAAGAGGCACCACTAATCGTGGCCTCCCCTTCAATAGTTTCCTGACACTGTCTCTCTCCTGGTGACACTCCCTGGCACTGGGTTCCTCCTGAAGGCGCTCCACCTGCGTAAGAGGAGGAGCTGACGGATTCTGCGCTGTCTCTCCCTCCTGACGACGGCTGAGCTCTTCTTGTGGGAACACTGAAGAGGGGGAGGGGCAAGGTGAGAGATTGGTCTGCGGGGGGCAGACAAGCGGTCTGTAAAAGGCACCAGCTCATAATTTTAACATTCAATTGGTTGGACAACTTTTGTTATAACAGATAAATAACTGAGGGCTTTAGGCATACTAAGGTCTTCTGAATATAATTTGAATTTAAGGATCAATATAATTAGTTCAGAAAAGGCACAATAATTAAATATATGCTTTTGAATCACTCGTTTATTTTTTTCATTTGCGAAAGAATGCTTTAATGAAGTCCTATATGAACACGCAGTATCCACAGTCCACACCCTAAAGCAACAACTAATTACACATCTCAAAGCACAGGAAGAGGACACTCGTTACTAAATCCTCCATTTAGCTATTCACAGGAAATATGAAGCGACAACAAAATCTGAAAATACACCATAAAACTCTAAAATTCTTTACAAACATTACTGAATTTCCTTCTGCACACATTTTTATAGGGACAAATACTGTATAGAAGAAAATCTCATTAACCCTTTAAGACTTTACGTACAACGTACGAATCATCATTACAGACTAACTACATACGCTGTACGACCTTAATTTTCACGCCCCATTTGAATGGGCGTAAAAGAAATGCCGTCTGTGGGACACATACATACATTCCGCCCGCACACGTAGTACAGAAAGGGTTAAAGTGAAAAAATAAAGTTAGATACACGCAACTTTTTTCTTTGGTATTAGGAGACATTCTATGTCTGCAAGACCTGTGATGCTAATAAATAAAATTTAAACCCAATTCAATGCATCACAATTTTTTTTTAATTTCGTTTTTAATACAAATCTCAAAAGAATTTAAGAAAAAAACAAATTTGACGAAACTATTGTGATGAATCGAAAACGGCTATATTTTATCAATTAACATACCTGATTCGCATGTTCGACATACCGGGATCGACGACAATCTGTAACGTAATTAATTGCAGTCAGACATACGACAACTGCTAAAACCACCTAAAGTTACTTTCGCCCCTAAATTTGACTTCACTGTTATTAGTCCAACACTTATGCCTATATAGTAATAGAATTTTGAACCTAAGGATGAAGTTTCCAGGATAGTAGTTCATATTTGAAATATATATCATTAAAGTGAACACAAAAACACTAATTGTTCACATTAATTTTGGTTGAATTTTACAATTTGTATGTTGTAATTCCATCTCAACATAATTAATCCTTATATACTTTACAATGCATTGTAAGCACTCTACAAGATTTCATATCCAGGTCAAATGTACTTGCAAGGTCATAACGAGAAAACCATCAAGACAACTGGGCTGATTGAACTTAACAAGAACTATAAATCTGAAAATATTTTTCTGCTGCACACGATCACCTGAGTAACATTGTTCCTACCGGTCTCTCAGTCTCTGTCTCTCGGCACAAGTATATTGTTAGTTAGTTTATAGTAATTATACAACGGTGCTATTTAGTGTACGACCTGTGTGCATAGCGTAATTGCACAGCTAGCTTATATATTTTCCCCTTTTCTGTAAAATTTCCTTGCCTACTTTTCCAGGGTCAAGGTACTTTTTTCAACCTTTATCCGTACCCACTTCTGGCGGGGAGTGGAGGATGGGGAGAGCTTTATGCTTCTCTATCCATTTTACTACTCTGCTAGAATAGGTTAAAAATGAACCAGTTCAATGACAGCAGCCTCCCCAAGTGAACCGAAAGGTCTTTGAGGCTTCCTCTTGCCCTTGTAACTCCTTGGAACACTTACTCTTTTTTTCTCCCTCCTCCACATAATTCCCAGCTCAGCTGACACACACGTTCCACTTACAAACCAGTTTTACAATACCAGCCGCGAAGAAATCCGTGCCTTACGTATTTAACCACTGTTGAACTTCTACTTTGACATTGTCACCTTTATGAAAGTGTCAGTCACAAAGGTGTTTCTTCAGGGCCCTGAAGTGACGACAGTCTGTGGGTGCGAAATACGAAATGTACGGAGGGTGACTGAAGACCTCCAACCAAACTTTGCCAACTGCTGCACTGTGTGACGAGCGGTATGGGAAACAGACAATGTCGTGCAAAAGAATAACACCTCATCCAGGACAACTCCATTGAGTAGCCTTACTCAAGTCTCCGCAGCGTTACACACAATGTGGAAACTAGAACTGTTGCCACATGGTCCATAAGTCCAGTAGCAGTACACCCTCGGCATCCCAGAAGACTGGTGTCATCACCCTGTTCGCGCACACTGTCGCTTGTACTAGTACTTTGCAGAGGTCGACACGCGCTTCCATTTAACCTGATGCTTACTTTGACTCGGGTTTGAGTGGTCAGTATGTTTCGTTGCCATTAAATGCGATGCAGAGAGTTTTCCTACTGCGAGAGAAACTAAACTCCGAAATTGCATTTTCCTTTTAAACTGAACTGGGAAAAAAATAACCAAAAATCGAAAACAATCAAATGAAGAAATTAATAAAGCGCAGATCCTACTTTTCTGCGAGTCGACCGAAGTTTCAGAAGTGTGTTAGGTTTTACGACGTCGTTCCGCCGTCGTACGAAATATTTCATTTACAAATTCCCTCCACGACCACCCCTACCCACGCCAAGTTTGTGAAAGATCATAACAATTGAACAACTACTGTGAGAATTATTTTAAAATCGAAGATTTATTTTTTGCAATTTAAACTAAACATTTTAGCTAAAATTTTGAGATTTAGTTTACTTTAAATATTGGTGTACAAATTTTATAACCTACCATTCTAATTTCTACATTTAATAAAAATACCTTATTACAGTATAACATCAGGTTTTTGGACTTTTAAAAAAAAAATCGCTTTGCGCGCGGCGTCCTGACGGTTTTCTTGTTATTTTACAAGTTAATAAATAGCAATCAAACCTCTTCAGCCAATCATTCATTTCAAAGTAAAAGAACTACAACATTACATTCATAGAACCAACATTACACGAGCTTAGTTTATAACTTGTGAATAAACAATTACTCAGATTTTAATATTTTCACTATTAATTTCATGTATCAGGATTCAATCTTGGGTGGTCAATGAAAGAGTCTACATATCCATCGATGAATAAAACTCAGAGCTAACCATCAAAAACTGAATAATTTGGGGTCTAAAAATGACCTATACGTAAAAAGCAAATAGAAGTGAGCGTGTAACATTCACTGATGGTCCATGACCATAATAAATATGCAATGGGAGAAATTTTTTTTTTACTTTTCATTTCAAAAGTTGCTTAATTTTAAAACTTTGTAAATTTTATTCCTCTCTCAAAGTGGAATGACTGTCCATATTACCTCAAAAAGGGATTTTAAGGTCACTTTCTAAAGTAATTAAAAACAAATTGAAAACTACAACTACAACTATTGAAACTGCTATTAAAAACTTTACCTTTGGTAATTTAAATCTGGGTGTGACTTTCAAGTGAATTTTCTTCTCGCACAATTTTTCGAGCAGTTCAATTCCTGAAGGTAAAACATTCACATCATTTTATATGAAAATTGAAAAGACACCGAATGTGCTCATTTACCTACTCAACCCAAGGATACAATGAAACCAAAGTGACTTATAAAAGTTCTGTAATTCGAGTGGGTACCTTTCATGCATGTATTAAAAATCAGTAATTAAAACACGCAGCTATTACCCGAAACGGTAATTATGCTCGTTTTTATCGTTACTTTATTAATTTAATTTAGCTCACCTTTTGATCTACATTCGCCGTAAGCATTTTCCCAGGCGTCCATCAGGCGATTGTAATACCTTATTTTACTCAGGAATCCAAAATAATTGTGCGTGTCGCAGGTAGGGAAAATGCAAGCAAATCTGCAAACGTGGATTATTGAGTTTAGAAGTAGATTAAAGGTCTCTCTCCTTCGACTACGGGAAAAGTTTTAGCCATTTATAATTAAAAAAAAATCACACGAAATCTCAATCTTCTAAGTTCTTACCAGACATACTTTCATATTTCAGTATCGACTCGATTCTCAAAGATGGTAAGACGGTAACATTTACGCATTTCAGTTTGAAATAAGAGTTGCAAAAAAGGTTCTATAACCCAATGCAGTTGGGTTTGATTATTCGTACTTAAGGTGATCCTATAACTAATGGAAAACTGGATGTTAACCAACTGCCGTCACTCCTTTAAAAGTGGAATCAGTTTTAATACGCATCTCGTGCATTTCCAATTTTAATCAATCGGCTCGTTTTCACCAGAGTGGCAATAATACTTCAAGACATCTCTAAATCCAACTCAAATTCTTTAAAAATTTCCCTTATAACATCTACTTCATTGTTTGCCGCTGTTTCGTGTACCGTGATAAATTACATTATTTTGTATTTATTTTCATGTTCTTTACTCAACTGCTTTATCTTAGAAATTATTATTGAGTTCTGTTGACCAATGTTAATTTCAGCTTATATAATACATCTATAGATTTCCAGTCAAACGAATCTTATTTAATTAATTTTGTTTCTTCAGCCTCTTTTAATCCTTTACCTAATTCTCCCTTTTCATTTCCAGTGCCCCTTTTTTGCCTTATAAATTGATTCTCCTTCCATTCCTTTTCATTCGCGCCTGATGGTTGGGGACTTCAAAATAGGTTAAAAGCTCGTTTATAATAAATTCACTAACTTATCGTGGCTTTACTCCATGAAATCAATTTCTCGTAAATGAGAATATTCGCGTAAAGCCTCTACTAATTACCATCACAAAGATAAATTACTGCTCAACAATTATTCTTAACAGTGTGTATTAACGAGCTTAAGTTTGCCTTATTGGTCGGCGATAATTTACGCCTCTAAGAAACAATATTTATATTAATTTAACACACACTCCTCAAAGACAATCAGAGATACAAAATGCCATGTCCTTACTTCCCAGCCCTTTGCAATTGATCTTCTGCCATTGTTAAATGTCTCACGTCATCCGGCTGCAGATTTTCCAAAATGGCTGTTAAGTACTGGCTTCTTGGAAGGTTGTTCATTTGCACATGTTTAGCCTGCATTTCAGAAAAAATGTATACATTTTACCAGTAGTATAAAGAATACAATTTATATACATACAAATGGTATGAAATTTTTGTAACATCCAAAACAGTTTCCTAAAGATTTTACATGCAAAATTAATTAAAAGTGAAATCCAATAGCTACACACGTATATTAAAGTCTCGTTTCCCAATGGATTTGGGTGAAAAGGCAGAAGGTAGATAGTAAACCGAACACATCCTGGTGGACCAGCGCCCCCCCCCCCCCCACCCGACATGGCTAAATTCCACCCTCCAAATGTTTTCGGGATTTGACAAGAAATAAACACGCACATTATCCAACAACCCATTTCCCTATCTCCATGGGATGGGCACGACGCAAGGACCGAGAACACTTGGATCAATTATACACGCACACAGATACATAGAGACCGCCACCGAGAATAAGGTACCACCCCGAATTCTTGTACCAGATAGTTTGCTTCCAGTATTGGTGTATGAATTTTAAAACACACCATTCTAATTTCTACATTTAATGAAGTACCCAATTCCAACATTTATATTAGTTCCACATTAAACGCACACTAATTACATCTTCCCATCTTCTTTGCAGTCTTCCTCTACTTCTCACACCTACCTACCACTAAACACCTTTTCATAATTCAATCATTAATCATTCATGTCACATGTTCGTACAAACGTTGCATACTGTACTATCCTTTATTTTCATCTCCAATGACTTTCAATCCACACTTTTCCCAAGCTTCCTCATTTCTCACAGTCAATCCGTCTAATTATACTACTAAAATTATTCATCTCAACTGCTCTCGCAGCCGTGTGTTGGTATTCGCAGTTACCCTCATGATTAAAAAAATAAATCCTCACGCATCTTGAATATGACAAACGTATACTTCATAATTATTTAATGGTGACATTACTTCTTACTGAAAGAAAAAAAATTGGATATCCTAATCATTAACTTTAAAACTTCCCATTAATCCTAAATCTAGCGGACGAAATATGTTCCTCAAATCGACTCTGTTCCCACCACAGCCCAATGAGACTTACACAAAATCAGGCAGTTAACAAAAATATTAATGAAATCAATAGCAAAAATATGAACCACTGTACTTACTTGTTCTTCGGCAGTTAATAATCTTGTATAGAGTCTCCGGTCAAGGCAAAGGCCACTCACTTTGGAACCCAAGTTCAACTCTGTTAAGAGTTCCTCCTTTGGGCAAAAGTAAACAAAAAGTCAGTGTTACTCAATAGCTGGCATTGTAAAAATATTCTTGTTTAAAACAACAGCAAAAATAAATTTAGTTTCAAACAAGTTCTGACATGAAGACAAATAGCCTAATTAAATATTTTCAGCTATCTTATTCAATTAGTTATCAGTTGTTACACTCAATCTTGATAAATACCATATTTAAAATTTATCAAGTTAATCAAATGAACTAATCTACTTTCTCAACTAGTTTACATACTTCTAAATTTCTTTTCAAATTTTAGAAAGACAAATTAGTCATATGCGATTCAAAATAATGATAGACAAGTCATATTTAACTATAATAGGGTACTGAAAGATTTGTTCTTCCACATTCAAGCAAACTGGTAAAGTTAACTGACAATTTCCTACTCATTAAAACCCTTTCATGCCGTATGGTCGAAAAGGTGACCATAAAACTTACAGGATTTTAGTCCTTATTGTAATAGGTTACAAAGGTAAAACTTTTAAAATTTAAACATAAAACGAGATGGTTAATGAATATAATAAATCCTAGTGGTAGAAAATACATCACGAGTACTGGTACCACTGGTTACCAAAGCTGTGATACACTGGACCATAAGGTAGGTGAGGTTCAGTAGTGCATCCTGACTTTAGTTACCAATGGTACAGGCAAAAGCTATTCTGATTTATTATTATTACTTTGTTGAAGTCTCGAGTGACATGTAAAGTATTCCAAAAGGTCAATCATTAACGAACTGAGATTTTTTTTTTCATGTAGGAAGAAACGGGGTAAGGGCGAGCACCCGCAAAAGTGACCCCTCCACAGAAGATGGAGAGCGCCAAAAACAAGGTCTCCAAAGCTCAATGATGTGTGTTGTGCGTAAAATGCATGTATGTGTAGTGAAGAATAGAGGGAGAAGCGTCTGTTTGAGAACATGCTGGACTGCTCACGCTGAAAAAGATCAGCTGAGGAGGATAGTGATAGGAGAAATGGGAGTTCCAGCATTCCCTGTCTCCTGCCTAACATCTACCCCGGAGTACTTCCGTGGTCGATTGGCGTCTACAATCTCCTCCTGTAATGTTTCATTAACGTTAGTATTTTACCTGTCTCTCCTGAGTTATTTTATCTGGAATATGATACCCAACCAGATTCAGCAAGTCTGCAATGAGAGGCCCTTTTACAGAGTGATCAAGCGATGATGCGGAATGGAGTGAGGGCGAGATATTTACTTCCAAGAGCCAAGGTCGTAATTTCTCATCCAGGATAACATCGAATCCAAAAAGTTCAAAGCAGTTGTACCTTTGTTGAAAAGAAAAATCATTCTGCCTTTAACAAACCAAACTACTTTTACTATTAATCAAAATAAAATTCAAACTTAAGGCATCTCTAATTACTGGAGCTAGGCTGCTATAATATTCACCACCGTTCAATCGTACAATCAGGAAAAGTAACGAGTACATTTAAATTTATGAACTACATAATTATATGGATGTAAGAATAAATTTTTCTTAGCTCAATGCTTTAACAATAGAGCAAGCAACCTTTAAATTTTGTACTTTCAAAAAGGGGATCATGTGTACTATCATTAACCAATACTGGTTACCTACTATCGTAAGGTTTAGGCATAAAAACGAATATTTTCTTACATAGACCTGGTGTACTTTTTGGTTCTGACTACTATATCCGTTTCTCCTGCGATGATTGTTTTGATAACAATGTCTGCAATTTTGCTCCACAAAGCCCCAGTATCAACATCCTGAGCCTAAATAAAAGAATTCAATGCCATTAGCTCAAACAAAAACTTCACCCTCATTAATGAATTACTGCCTAAAAAAAAAAAAATAATGATGACTAACTTTCAATGAATGAATAAAAGACACCACAACACTAACTTTTAAATACCCCCATAAGGTCTTCAGAGTCCACTTGTGGCCCTGGCAATGCCCAGCATCATCATTGTGTGTGTAAGAAGAGGACGACTTATTTACACTGTAATTCGTGAGATGCATAAACCGATCACTGAGCGTTTTTGAGGTTTTTTGGTACTGAACTGTATAAGAAAAGGAGAAGTGTCATTAAGAATACAAAACAAATCAGAAGCTGCAATATTTGAGTAATTTACATGTATTATGGATTACCCTCTTGACTCGTAAATGTTGTCATTTCTTAAAATCTAAGGAAAGTATGTAACAAAAAACTCACCTGAAGCAAATCGCACCAGACCATCTTCATATAAAAATATTCTCAGAGGATGAAATGAAGTTACAAGAACATATAATCTAATGTCAAATTTTGTGTTGTTTATCAGATAAGGACGACTTATATAGCGCTGAACGACAGAAGGCGTGTCAACTGGCATTTGAGACCACTTATTTACAACCTACCAAAAGATTGAAAACCAAGTAAATTTTCGAAGTCTTTCATTTCTAGAGTTTAAATCAGCCCAAAGGAGAAAGAAAAAATATTTACACAATTTTATCATTTACTTTCAAAAAG
This sequence comes from Bathynomus jamesi, assembly GCA_023014485.1. Classification (NCBI taxonomy): domain Eukaryota; kingdom Metazoa; phylum Arthropoda; class Malacostraca; order Isopoda; family Cirolanidae; genus Bathynomus; species Bathynomus jamesi. The sequence goes on along the minus strand of JAJOZX010000649.1, from coordinate 677,547 downwards.
TTTCAACTACAGAGATCTAAAATATTTTATTTACTCGAAGCACTGACCAGTCTGTAAGAACTCCCATGGAGTGAATATTCTAGTACCTGGTTAAGTGATCTCACCTGAATGCCAGTTCCTCTTGCGGAAGCTGGAGGCTTTACAATCCATTTCTTTTTCACTCCTTCCTTGTCAAAAGCAGCTTTTAATGTACTTAAATCACCGGGCAACACGAACGTTTTAGGTATGAACCCAAATCTGGATAAAACAGAACACATCAGCTATCTACATAACTATATTGTGAAAGTCGGGGCATAAACTTTTTGTTGAGAATGTTTACAACCAGGGCTGTGGAGTCAGGAGTCGGAGTCGTGGAGTCGGAAGTGCATAGTTGGATGGAGTCAGAGCAAATCCTTAAACTATAACCATAGCAGCCTAGGCCTAGCTCAATTTTATGAATAAAATAGATTTAACCTAATGTTTTAATATAATATATAATATAATATATAATATATATATAATATAATATACAGGGTGGGCCGTAAGTTTCCATACATAGGAAAAATTAAATTTGTTTTTGTTTCAGATTTTTCCTATGTATGGAAACTTACGGCCCACCCTGTATAATATAATATAATATATAATATATAATACAGGGTGGGCCGTAAGTTTCCATACATAGGAAAAATAAACATTTTTTTATGGACAACCATTTTTATTTATATAATATGCTCTACATGGTTGCCATTGTTTTGAAAACACATTTCAATACGTGTTCCCCACTGTTGATGAACACGCATTAGCACAGTTGACGTTATGCTTGTAATGGCGTTGGTGATACGTTCCTTTAGATGATTTATGTCTCGTATCTTTTCCTGATACACCATGGCCTTCAAGTGCCCCCAAAGATAGAAATCAAGGGGGGTGAGATCTGGGGATCTGGGAGGCCACTCCACAGGACCACGCCGACCATCCAAGCATCCGGAAACTGCTGATCCAAATACCGACGCACGTGAAGACCATAATGAGGTGGAGCTCCATCTTGCTGGAAGTAAACTGGGAAGTTACCTTCCTCGTTTAGCAGGGATGGGAAAATCTCTTCTTGCAACATGTTAAGATACCTTTCGGCATTAAGATTTCCACTGACAAAAATGGGTCCAATAATTCTGTCACCCCATATCCCGGCCCACACCATCACTTTACCGGCACCTTGCATCTTCGTCGGACTCAGCCAGTTAGGGTTAGCATTACTCCAATAACGTATGTTTTGCCGATTAACCTCTCCATTGACGTAAAAATTTGCTTCATCAGTAAACAAGATCTTACGTCAAACGCATATTCTTAGGGTATCTGAAACATAAAAACAAACGTTTAATTTTTCCTATGTATGGAAACTTACGGCCCACCCTGTATAATATATAATATAATATATAATAAATAATATATAAATATAGTTGCTTATAATTAATAAGGATTATAATTAATTAATTAACATAATTAATAAGGAAATTTAAAAATTTTGTACTAGCAACCCTAAATCTTTTTCAGATTTTTAGATTTCAATTTGATAAGTAATGATAACAGCGTAATGTCACATCAAAAGTATAAATCTGCTGTTTTTGAATATTTTTCACTCACTGCTGATGGAAAATATTATGTATGTCAGTGCCAAAAGGGCACTGATGATCAGGAAAAAATATGTGATGCCAAAATTAATGCCTTCTCAGGTGAAGGATCCAATGCTCCAACAAGAGCAGGAAATCTAAAACGCCACCTTCAACGGCATCATCCAAAGGATTACAAAATTGTGAATGAAAAGGATGAAAGAAAGAAGGTTGATGACAATTCAAGCACAAGTTCTCGTCAAACTACCATCACAAAATATTTTATGAGTGAAAAAGTCACAGTGACTATGACAGCAGACAAATTTAAAGCATGCATAATTGAAATGGTTGTAAAGAATTCTCTCCCTCTAACATTTTTTTCAACCCCAGCCTTTGCTAATCTGAATGGTGAAATGGCAAATATACTTGGCATTTCATTAGAACGTGGCAACATTCGTAATATGATAATGGAAGAATCGCAAAAGCAGAAGCATGCACTAAAAGAATGTCTTCGAGGATGAATCCTGTTCTTAAAGATGGATTCCTGTACTCGCCATAGAGTAAACTATTTTGCAATTAATATTCGCTTTATCAATGATAAAAAAAGTAGTCACGCGGACATTAGCAGTAAGAGATACTAAAGCACAGCATACCAGTGATTATCTTGAAAAACTACTAATGGATGTATTAAATGATTTTAACATCAGAAAGGACCAGGTATTGTCAATTGTAACGGACAATGCTTCCAACATGGTGAAAACACTTGAAAAATTTAACAAAAAAGAAGTTGTGGAAGATTCAGAAGACAGTGATGATTATGTTGATGATTATTATGAAGATAATGAACAAGTAATGGTGGTTGATGATCATGATAGTCACGATACATTAGATTCATTTGTGGATACTGCAGCAAGAATATCCAAAATCCATCATATGCGCTGCAGTGTCCACACACTGCAGTTGGCAATACACGATGGCTTGAAAGGACAACATGCAGCTAATCTCATTGGAAGAATATGAAAAGTTGCTGTGGCAGCTAGAACGCCAAAACTAGACTCTATTTTGAAGCAACGAGCTGGCAAAGGAGCAATTTTGGACCAAGCAACTCGGTGGGGCAGCACATACATGATGATTCAACGGATTCTTGAAATAAAACCTTTCTTTAGGGACATGGCCTCCCCAGATGTCATCATGACTGAGGCTCAGTGGGATCAGGTAAAACAACTCGAGGGCTTACCTCACCAATCCTTATAACGTGACAAAAAAATTGTAATCAGATGATTTGACTCCTGGCTTATTCTATAAGGAGTGGAAGATGCTTATTTTCCGTCTTTCTCAAACTGGTGGCATACTAGCCGATGATATAAGGAATTCGATGATACAGAGAGAAAAGCTTCTGCTAGACAATGATATACTTTTGGCTGCTATATATGTTGATGCCATGTACAGAGTGACATTAACAGAAGCGCAGCAAATCAGAGCCAAAGCTGCCTTATGTGATGTAGCCATACATATTGAAGGTCTACGAGATCATGGTCATGATGAATCCGAGGCAGTAGTTGGGCCACTTCATGGCAGTCATACGATTTCGTCGTCGTCATCAAATTCAGGCTCTGATGAAGAATTAGATTTTGAAAAACATCTGGACAGACAAGAACGATCAAAGCGAAGGCGATTGGAATTGGAACAGGAGGAACACCCCCAGAGTGCATTGGATAAATTCAAAATCAATTTCTATAAATCATTGGAGGAGGTGGAAAAGATTGATCGTTCATCAAAGTTGACTGTGAAAGAAGCAATTGCTAAATACCCCAAAATTGTCCAAGATGCTTCTATGACTGTTACAGCCTTGCCACCTACTCAAATTAGTGTAGAACGCTTATTTTCAGCCCTTAAAATCATCCGCTCTGACTTAAGAGCATCACTGAAAGATCTAATGGAAGCGATCCTTTTCTTAAGAACAAATTCAGTTTAGGTTAGTACATTTTGTTACGGTTGTTTATAATAATACAAAAACATCTTATTAATTTGTTAAACCAATAATAATCTTATTTTGTTTAAGCTTCAATCAGTTTGTATTTTGGGATTTATTGTAATTTTTTAATAAAAAGAAAAAAAGCCATTAAGGCATGTGGTGGTGACGAAATGCCTTGTTTATGAATCTCCATTGGCCTAATAAAGCTAATCGTAATCAATTTGGCCTTAACATTCCATCGGAGTCGGAGTCGTAATTATACAAGTCAGATTTCTGGAGTCGGAGTCGGAATGTTAAAATTTTTGGAGTGAGTTGGAGTCGGCAAATTTTATCACCGACTCCATAGCCCTGTTTACAGCAATAACAACCTTGAACCGATACTCATTATAATTCACTTTCCTCAGACAAATTCCAATATATCACCGACATTTCCAGAAATCAAAAGTTCACCATCATCTTTATGTATTCAAAGTTTGCTCTGTTGGCTGGAGATTCGACTCTCTCTCTGAAGGCCCAGGTTTGACTCTCACAGTCAGAATTGGGCCACCCATCTACTCCGATTGCTTAGGCTCAGACAACTAGGTCATGGCCACCCTCCACTATGCAGGCAAATAAGGGCTGTACTAAGCTAAATAACTACCGAGATGGTACAACCCATACTGTAATGGGTCTTTTCCCGCATAAATGTAATCCTGTATAATGATTAACCTTAACTATCAAAGCCTCTTGTGGGTGCTAATTATTATTTTACTCCCAGTATGGTTAAAATATCATCTAAAAGCTAAATATCTAACAAACCAAACCTCATCACTTACTCCTCTTTCCCAAATTTTGATTGGAGCTTAGCAAAATTCTTCCAAAGTTTATCTTTCCTTCCAATTTGGAACGTTCCAGGGAAATGATTCACTTTCTGGTAATCTTTTATTCCTTTAAAACAAGGAGACTTCATGTGTTTACCCCATGTACCACACCACATTAATGACTCTGAAAGGGTTTGGACAATTTAAAACTACAATTTTATGAATGTAACAATAGAAATTTGTCATTAATGCTCTTCAATTGCATTTTAAGTGTCCCTGGTATCAATATATTATGGGAATTATGATTTACCTTTAGTCAAATTTTAAAGATTAACTGGGTTGGATGGCACAAAATGGCCTATCATCTTGGCAAACTAAGTTCATGAAGAACTGCAATCACTAAAACTAATCTGCATAGTTATTTAAAAAAGGATAAAAACCTACTTACCTAATTTAAATAATAACATCAGTATCTGAATAAACTTACTTTTAATAATTTTGTATCCTGAGTTTATGATCGTCTTTCGAACGATTAGAGGCGTAATAGTAGTGAATCTCCATTTCAGAATTTTACTTATTTCTTCAGGCAGCTTTGCTGTAGTTTCATCATATTTACAAAAATTAATAGTAGGAGGCACATGAGAAAATAAACTAGGAGTTAAGGCGTTTAATGGGGCAGAAGATGCCACACTGCAATACAACAGGGATCCTGTAGAAAGATTACAATCATAAAAAAATTAATTACTGGACTCGTACAATACTGATAAATGTACCACTTCAGTTCTCACTTTAAAATTACAAATCTTTATCTACAAATGAGCATCAAGTAGAACCTATACCATATGTACATCCGTGTAATGATGGATCAACAGAAAAAAATTTCTACCAGGTTATATATATTTTGTGGGTGCATAAAAAAAAAATAATCAAGTTCACAGGAAAAACTTTCTAGCATGTTGCATACGCTTACCATCTTCATTAGACGCAATTCCATTTTCATTCATATAAATTGAACTCATGGTCTCGCTGGCAATGGACCGTAATGAACATGTTGAACCAACTGTAACTGAGCTTATAACACTTTGGTCATCTAAGAATAAAGAAAAAATTGTAAGTATAGCAACACTGATATATAAGGTGCTTTAACCCTTTCACTGTTCAAGGCAAATTAGAGGTGTCTACTCACACATTTTCGCAAAATAATGAAAACTATTGATAATACAAAGATTTTATTTTTATATTTTCACTATGTCTTTAAAAGAAATATATAGGCAGTATGAAAACCCGTGGGACATATATGGCTCTCAAAACGTGTGAAGAATTTTTATTAGTCAGGCATCTGAGAGCCACATGTGGCTCGTAGCAGATAATTGGTACAGCAGTATTGAATTGGCAAAATACCTCCAGGATCACAACACTGCGTATTGTGGGACACTTAGAAAAAACAGAAAAGGAATACCAGCAGAAATACTAAAAGCCAAATTGAAAAGTGGGGGGATTAGTGCAGCAGTAAACGCTGAAGGGACTAGAATTATGAAGTACAAGGACAAATGAGGTGTCTTTATGATCTCAACATTTCATGGTGCTAACTATGTAGAAACAGCTAAAAAGAACAAATCTGGTGAATATGTTTCAAAGCCTTGTATTATAGTAGACTATAATAGAGTGAAAGGTGGTATCGATCTATCCGATCAAATGATTGAATATTATTCTCCTGCAAGAAAGAGTGTAAAATGGTACAGAAAGGTTGCCTTTCAGCTTCTCAGCATAGCTTTGTTGAACACCTGGATAATTTACAATAATTACTACAACAAAGGAAAGAAGATAGCACTCGCTGAATGCACACAGTCAGTTGCACTAGCTTGTTTTGGAGATATTGCAGACAAAACTGATAAGGGGAAAAATAAAAAACATGAACTAGTAACAATACCCAGGAAAGAAGATGGGAAAATTGTTCGTAAATGTTGCACTGGTTGTTATAAAGAACTGTCTAAAACTTTGCCTAGAAACGAGGTGCAAAATAAAGTAAAAAGAGTGGCTACAGAATGCATGGAATGCGAGAAGGCTTTTTGCTTGAATTGTTTCAATGCAGCTCATAAAGTCTAAAATAAATACAGGAATTACTCATAATTTTTTTTCAAATTGTTTATCTTTATCATTTTTTTCTCAAATATAAGAAGCTAAGGTTTTCGTTTTTTATACTAAAGTTCATGTTCATTTACTAAAAGGAAAGTATCATTTCATAATTTCTTTTTCTTGTACCATTATATCAAGAAATATTCATACCACAAGTTCAGTTCTTTTTGTTAGCATTATAGCAATAAATATTGATACCACAGCTTCATTTGATTTTCCTGAGTTGTGAAAACCACATATGGCTCTCCCCTGGAAGCCTGACTTGTTTCATACGTTTACTAGTCTCAACAGAGTATAATTCATACGCAAAGGTGGGCAGTTGCGCCGCAAAAAGTTGCGGTGCAACATTTTTGGTTGCGCTTGCGGCGCAACTTTTTGAAAAGGGTTGCGCTTGCGCTTGCGGCGCAACTATTTCAGCAGAGTTGCGCATGCCCACCACTGCAGATATACGTTAAATGCAAAGGTGGGCAGTTGCGCCGCAACTTTTTGAAAAGGGTTGCGCTTGCGCGTGCGGTGCAACTATTTCAGCAGAGTTGCGGTTGCGGTGCTACAAAAATCGTTGCGCGTGCCCACCACTGTTCATACGTTCACGAGAGTTACAATCCTTTATTTTAAATGCGTTTTGAGAGCCACATATGGCCCTCAAACGTGTCACAGGAAACACAGAGCCACATGTGGCTCTCAAAACAGTGAAAGGGTTAAAAACAACCAATTTAATTTTTAACTCGCTTAATAATTATTTGCAACAGCTTTAATGTTTAATGTTTTTTGTCCAACTAGACTCGAGCTTCTAACTTGAAGATTATTTTTTATTTGTAAAATTCAAACTAAAAATGATGCTGAATAAGAAATTAGCCTATTTAGTATAATAGTATTTGGGAAATATATAAAAAAATTTATAGAAATAATATATACTTTCATTTAATTAACCTTAAATCTACATGCTACAGCAAAGGCTTAATAACCACTAACTTTCTTTTATATTTTAGATAAAAAAAATGGGTGAGTATATAGCCTAACTGATAAAATACTAACTTATAAAACAAAAAAATA
>JAJOZX010000649.1:0-65000 GCA_023014485.1 Bathynomus jamesi | reverse complement strand
ACTGTGCTAAAAGGGTTTTTAACTTTTTCTTTGAAGAAAAATTAATAAATTTGGCATAGAATCTAGTTTGATTATCCAAATTTTAAGAAAGCCCTTTTTTTGGCGTTTAAAGTCTGCGTGTATGCATGCGCCCACAACTAATTAAAATAGAAAGACAAAGCTTATTTGAAACTTAGCCTTAATTTACTCTTCTAGCTACGTAAGCTATCGTCTTGCAAACTAAAATATAAAAGATATGAAAATTTAAAATATCATCCATCAAGCATCAACGTCGACGTCATCACGGTAGTGAACAGCGATCAAGTAAAGATACAGTTAGGTCTTTTGTATACGCTCAATGTTACACCCTCATTTAGTGCTGTCCCCACTACTCCATATATATATATATTCTGAGTTCATTCCTATCATATATATATATATATATATATATATATATATATATGAAAAGTAGATGAGTAAATGACTTTTTCAAAAAATCTTTCTTGAAATTTTATTTGAAAGTTTTTCACTAAAAATTGAAAACAAACTACACAGAAAAAATACTTTATTTGGAGCAAGTGTAGTTTACGTTCCCCTGACCTGACGCAAAAGGGGATACAAACTACACTAGGTCAAAGTTGGGGAACGTAAACTACACTAGGCACCACAGGGGACGTAAACTACACTTGCTCCCTTTATTTAAACAACCAAATACATGGTTAACTACCCGGCAACCAATTCAAATTATTAATCCAACCAAGTACTGGCTGTACTAATCAATCATTTTTCTGGACAAATAAATGCAAAAAAATTCACTTTTCTACGTGAAGGTCAAATTATGATAATAAAAACCTACTCTAATAGACAGAGTTTATTTCCACAACAGTTTCGATGCCCACTGGCAATGGGCATCGAAACTGTTGTGGAAATAAACTCTGTCTATTAAGTGGGTTTTTATTATCGGGAGCAAATGTTTAGCGCAGTCAATGATTGGTTCGTTATAACCACGAAATTTTCCTTGTATAGTTACGTTTAGGTTAAATAAAAATTGGGTTGATGGTTAAATGAAAGCCACCATCCGGTGAATTTAATTAATGAGCAGCAGTTTAACAATATGTAGGCACGAGGGGTAAACCCGATGACCCATTCTGTTGGAAGGATTCCAAAACGTACCCCGAAGGATTGAAAAAGATAAGGAAAATTTAGTCCTTTCCTATTCTAAAAAATTTCTAACTGATATGTTCACTGGTTGGTTGGTTTGTTTCGTCAGAGATTTGGATGGTTTCGAAGGTCTTCTTACAGCGCTCCATTAGGGCAATGGTCGTCTAACAATTTGCATAATAACGATTCATAATCATAACAGCATTAATATGAAGACAGAATTTTATTAACATAATAATAATAATAAGTAGTAGTAGTAGTAGTATAATAGTAGTAGTAGTAGCAGTAGTAATAGTAGTAGTAGTAGTATTTCGTGGATTAACTAATACATTTATTCACTTCTATTTCCAAGAGAAAAATAGTATATTGATATACTGTAAGTGGGCATCATTCCTCCATTTAAATGATCGAATATGGAGTTCCCCAAGGTTCGGTACTGGGACCGTTGTTCTTTCTATTGTACATTAATGATTTAAGCTATAATTTACCTAACTTATCGAAGATTCTTTTCGTGGGTAATACCGTATTACTGACGTCCAGTAAAAATTTGACAATCCTTTGTCATGACTTCAATTTTAAGTTAATGCATGATTCCAAATCATTGGCTAAAGAGGAACAAGCTTGTCCTTGATATCAGTAAAACTAAGTTTATGATATTTACAATAAATCCTAAAGACGTTCGTCCTGATGCATATTCTGACTTTCAACCTCGTGAACGAGGTAATATTATTAAATACTTGGAATTAATCACTAATGATGTTGTCATATATTTACCAATTTCATATTTAAACCTTTTTATTATCAAGGTCTAATCTACTATTCTGTTTGACATTATTTCTCTCTATCAAACATTTATTTTGTATTTGCTTATCCTCATTTGGCCATGTATATCTTATTGCGAGGAAGTGCCTGAGACTCCCTCACATTTCCAACATAATTACAATAGCCGTAACCCCAATGACTTCAGATTATTATTAACTCGAATTAATGAGCACAATCTGCTGTATTTGAAAGTGTTGAAAAAATGAATGTTCTCCCTTATGAATTAAAAAAAAGAACACTTTTTCCCTCCCTTAAAAAAAAAAACCTGTATTCATTTTATTAAAAATCGTACGGTTATTTAATATGTAATATAGAGGGATATATTTTTTATCAATAAGTAACTTCACCAAAACTGGCTTACTCACTTTTGTAAATAGATAAAGTTTATACACTCGCCATTAATATATTTAAATAACTGTTAATTGTTAACTTATCGTAATAAATTTAACTTTATTTGCTACTATAATAAATATGACTTGGTATATATTTATGGTTACACGTTACTGTCAGTTTCCAAAGTATATTATTATTATTATTACTGTTAAAAGTCAGAATAATGGCGGCTGTCTTTTGTAACGATACAAAATCAAGATGTTTCGAGAAATTTCTTTTAACCCCAATTTTTGCGAGCGCCTATCCGGTTCTAACGCTTGACCTTTCTTCTTTGGACCACACACTCTTCATGCCAACATTTGGGACCCCACTTCCAGTCCCCTCTTTCTTTAACCCCTCCTCTTTCGAAAGCAGACCCTTTTAAAGAAAAACAATATCAAGGTAATGAAGTTGCACTGCTTTCTAAGGAAACATATTTGTTACATTTATAAAAAAAAAACAGAAAAAAACTGGCAATACCTGTTAGCGCATGCGTTTATGTATTTGGGCTTTCTTTTTCGTTTATCGGTTATTGCATGGAGAATTTTTTAGGCTTTTGTTCTCGTTACTCTTTTATTATTTGATTTGACCGCGGGTTATTTATATTTTCTTTGCATTACAGTTAATTAATGCCTTAAAGCACTTATACACATAAAGGAAAATTCAGAATAAAATTTATCTTAATTTTCTTTTATTTATCTGAAATATTTAATTAAAAATTAATTTAATTTATTGTTAGAAAAATTAAATGAACTTTGTGAAATCAGGTTATAAGATTTGGCCTTTTTTATGCCCGCAAAAACAGTTGACTTCTATTTCCATCTGAATAATAATGCCAACTACATCTTACTAATTTTCCTGCTTGGGATTGTAAATGCTAATCTGGCTTCATATGGTAAAGCCAGAAGGCGAACTTCAGCCTCGCTTAATGTTTAACAAGAAAGTTGAAAATCTCTATGATATCTCGGTAAATAATTACTCAGTGAATTTTTTAAAATAGGCTATTTAAAATTAAACTCTAAATAGTAGGAGATCACTTGAAGATCAGGGCCCCCAGCCTCAATTACCAAATGATATCTTCGTTAAAACTAACGAAAATATCACGACTTAACCTAACCAATCGTCAATGGCGTACAGTTGACCTAACCGGGTATTCAATTTAATTTATTATTATATGTGGTACTGTAAAGCAAAAAACAAGAATACATAGGGGCCCTGATCTTCAGATGATCCTAGTAGGTCTATATGTTAATTTTAAGGAATCAGTTATTGCCATTACGAGGTTAATGAATTAAAGCGCGGATACCTTTTAATGAGTTACTTAAGACTTCTCCAACACATAGAAATAATTTAACTTTTTTTAGCATCTTAAATTCAATTCTATAAAAGGAACGAAATTGATACTTTGAATACTGAATTTTATACTTTGAAAACATAACAAATACTGCTAATTCGCATCTTTATTAATTGTTTACACTAGAAAGCTTTTTAATATAGAACAAAATGACCTCGTAATTTTAATTTTGAGTTTGGGAATAAAGTGTATTTAATATCAAACCATTGTAAATAAACATTAAATATTAATTTAATAATATTTACGGACGTTCACAATAAAAATGTATTGTTTTTAAAGGTAAAACCTTCTTAAAACTGACTACCGTACCGTTTGCCCGCAGTACAGTACAGGGGAGTCACAAAGTCTCTTTGCAGGAAAAACAAGGGCAACATACAGATATGCTATAATTTAAATGCAAAGGGACTTTGTGACCACACTGTACAAAGGCTTGTACTACTTTCATAAATCCATAATTATTCATATGGAGTGAGTAGTATACACCATCTGGTGTCAAATGCATGCGGTTTACCAAAGGAATAAATAAATCCGCAGTGAGCATTGCCAGTTTTATCAACAGAACATTCTGTAGGCAAATATTCTTTGGGTTAAGTTAAAGTAATTTAGGTTAGGTCAGGTCAAGTTAAATCATTTGAAATATCGATAAAATTTCCAATCAATAAAAAGAGGACGTGTTGGATTCTTCCGCAGTAGGTCACTCGTACAAGACTGAACTCATGCGGGCATATTACCGTTTCAAATGATAACCATAAACAAAAAGACTTATGGAGAAGGTGGTGATGATCGAAAAATAAATTCGTCTGTCTTCATCCCCAACTATGACTGCGTTCCCCCTAACTCCAACCTCCCTTCGAGCGTCAACCTCCCTTCGAGCGTCAACCTCCCTTCGAGCGTGGATTACCTCTCAACTCGCGGAGGACAGCCATTAAATAAATATAAAAATGCGTGTTTGATATTATTCACTGCAGGGAAGATGTATTTTCAAAAATGAAGACATGAAAAAGACGCGTTATTATTGATACGAGGATGTAACCTTATTTAAGAAAGCGAACCTTCATCTCACGTACATCATTGAACCCCCAACAAAGTTTGCGAGACAAGATACGAATTTTAAGATGGAAAAATCGTGATTGTAATGCAACCATGCGTGTACATAATTATTATAATATAAGATGTAATTAATAAAAAAGAATTTCCCTTTTTGTTTATTTAGTAAGCTGAGAAGAATCCTTTGCGACAAATTCATATATTCAATATTAACACTAAATATGAAGATTCGATGGTGTGATTTAATCCTAATTTTACAGTATTCAGAATATATTTAAATATCCCTCATATTTAAATGTATTTAATCAGTTATATGTAACTGGCTATAAGGTCAGGATGAAAGTAGGAAGCAACTCTCTCCTTCATCAAATCCTCTAAATGGGGAAGGATGTTGCAGACAGAGCTGGGCAGTATTTAAATACATTTGTGTATTTAGAACTGTATTTATAAATACATTGTTTTTCATGTATTTAAATATAGTATTTAAATACAATGTATTTAAATATTCAAAATATAAAAATGTAAATACTTTTACTGGTTTAATACACGTTCTGTACTAGCACAGTACGACGCGTCGACAGTGTAGTACAGCATGGTTCATGTTTCAACGTGTCAGTTCAATCAGTTGTGTGCCACTCTTAGTCGAAAGTGGTTGATTTCTTTATCGTGTGCGTGTCATGGCTTCAACAAGCAAATCCGGTGAATCAAACAGTGATATATCTGCAGATAACAATTTAAAATGTATTTACAAATGTATTTAAATACAATTGATGTATTTTGTATTTAGTATCTAAATACATTCGTAAAATGTATTTAGTATTTAAATACATTTCTCCCATGTATTTAGTATTTAAATACATTCAATGTATTTATTGCCCAGCTCTGGTTGCAGAGGTCGTCCTATGCAGGCTGAATCTGTTGTCCATTCCATGTGGTTCTCCTCTCTCTCTCTCTCTCTATATATATATATATATATATAAAATTACACACACTACCGGTCAAAAGTTTAAGTACATCTTGAAATATTCATAAATTTCAAATTTTGTTTAAAGTTTTTCATTTATTAACTAAGTTATCATGACACAAATTCAAATACAAACATGAGAACTAAATAGCAACAAATCAGGACAATTTACCAAAAGCAAAGTCTAAATTTAGATTCATCAAAATAGCTCCTCTAGCAGCAATTACAGCAGAACAAATTCGAGGCATGTACTCAACAGAGAAAGAAGATAGTTTGGTGAAAGCTGTTGCCAGCACTCTTGTAAGAGTTCCCAGAGCTTCTGAACACTGGATGGCTGCTTGGCTTTCACTTGTCGATCCAGTTCATCCCACACTAGCTCGGTGGTGTTCAGATTCGGGGACTGTGCTGGCCATTCCATAACTGTGAGCTGACGTTGCCGTTCTTTCTGCTTCAGGTAATTTTGACACAGTTTGGAAGTGTGTTTAGGATCGTTGTCTTGCTGTATTATGAACTGTTGGCCAACTAGTCGCAATCCAGATGGGATGGCATGGCACTGTAGAATGCTGTGATAGCCACGTTGGTTCAGTATTCCAGTGACTTTGTGGTGATCTCCAACTTGCTCCCCTGCAAAACATCCCCAGACCATCACACTTTCTCTACCGAGCTTCACTGATGGCACAATACACTGCTGTGTCATTCTTTCACCCGCTCTGCGCAGCACAAATACTCTGCGTTTGAATCCAAAAACTTCGAACTTTGATTCGTCAGTCCAAAGGACAAATTCCCACTGCTCAACAGTCCATTTTTGGTGTTTTTTAGCCAAGACTAGCCTTTTCTTTTTGTTCTGGAGGCTCAGCATTGGTTTCTTTGCTGCAGTTCGTCCTTTTAATCCTGCCTCTCTTAGTCTTCTCTGAACAGTTGATGTTGAAACTGTTGTACTTCTGGAGTTGTTCAGCTGGGCTTTGATTTCAGGTATTGTGAGGCGTCTGTTGCGCAGACTGGTGACTCGGATATACTTGTCCTCTGAGTCTGTTGTGGTTCTTGGTCGCCCTGACCTTTTTCTGTCCTTATTTTGACCAGTTTCTTCGTACCGTTTAATGGCACAAGCAACTGCATTCACAAAAACTTAATTTTTTTGCAATTTGCCCCAGTGATTGGCCATCATTTCTCAAAGTTACAATCGACTGTCTTTTTTCTGTTGTCAACGGAGCTTTGGCACCCATTTTTGCTTTTTGAAACAGAAATACACCTTAAACTACACAGTTAGTTCCTCTGCAAGGATTTTATATGTAAAGACCTGCAGCGCATGTTAATAACTGATCACATGTATTAACATACTCCTGAAGAAACACACTACCGCAGTAAAGACTTTTAAACTGTTTTTGGACCTTTAAGCAGAGCTAATGGCATTAATTTTAGGTTGCATGCTAGACGTCAATTAACACATTTTGAAGGCCATTTTGAAGAAGCTTCTGTATTACAACACACTGCATAGGGCAGATGCACTGAAGCATACAGTATGAAAGCCAGGTAAGCAAATTCATCTCTAGTACTCGTTAAGTTTACATTTGAAGTTTGTCATGAACTAAGCAGCAAAACATTGGAAATTAGTAGGTATACTTAAACTTTTGACCGGTAGTGTATATATATATATATACACACACACACGAGAGAGGTCCATTCTTCTTGTACAATTAGCATATGAAAATATCCATACTGTTTGTAGGTTTCTTAAAGAAGTAAAGCAGGGCTTCCCAACTTTTTTAAGTCGACGTACCACTTTTTGCCATCATGCTTTTCTAAGTACCACCATTAAGAAAGGTGCACGTACTACCTAATCAAGACCGTAGGGAGGGCGACTGTGGTATTTAATCTTGAATTCTTCAGCCTCATCTAAAGCTATTTATTCTAATGATATTCATCGACATTTGTACGAGTCAAAATCTTGATTTTGACCTTGCACATTATCTCTTAAATAATTTGAGATTTACCTGGACGCTGGACGGCAAAATGGATTGTATGCAAACTCACAGTTAAAAAAGTTGCCGGTTATTCATTTACGTCTAATATGACTTTTGAAGATATTATCATGAAAGTAATTACGAATTAGAAAGCCGCGTATTTATAACCTTCTTGCATACCACCAAAAGAGTTCGATGTACCATCAGTGGTTCGCGTACCGCAAGTTGGGAATCACTCTATTAAAATATAAACATTAAAAGTACAGATCTGGAGTTCTTTTCATACAAAACATTTTCGATAAGCACACCATGCATTCACTTTGGTAACTTATGCCATAAAAATTCTCTATTATATCGTAAAGCCCTCCATTTTTGGAAGCCATGTTTTTCTAATGTATAATCGTAAAAAACCCGAAGAAATATCGCATGTAGAAAAATATAGACTGTAATTTTTTTTACATTTTAAGAGTACATATATATACTGTATGAAATTATAAGAAATTTTTATGTAAATGAATAAAAAACAATACAATTCCTCGTTAAATTATGGTATAACTTTGGAACGCGCACAATAAAACGTTTATACTAGAACTTGATCGTGCGAGGAAGCAAATGGGTATGCAATAAAATTATTGTAAAAAATGTCTGGTCTAAACAGCATGACGCATGTTATGGAATATGTTAATTAACTTTTATATATATTATCCAGTGTAGGTATACACTTATAACATTAAAGATATGACTGGTTAAATTTTAGGACCTTTTCCAGTTTGTGTACCGTTTTTCATATAATTTATTTTTGAGAATATTTTTGTTAAAACTAACGAAAATATCACGACTTAACCTAACCAATTATCAAGAGCGTACAGTTGATCTATTAGTAAATAGTAAATACTATTCCAGAAACAAACAATGTTATAATTAATAATAGATCAACTGTACGCCCTTGATAATTGGTTAGGTTAAGTCGTGATATTTTCGTTAGTTTTAACAAAAATATTCTCAAAAATAAATTACAGTATATAAAAAATGGTACACAAACTGGAAAAGGTCCAAATTTTACAGTTTGGACCTGCTGTTAAATGTCAGAAGATGAGTGTTGCAACTTAAATTGTTAAATTTTAATTTTAATTTTTTATTTTTGTTTTTGAAGAAAGATTCGATGCAATTCAATTTTATTTTGTGTGTGTGTGTGTGTGTGTGTGCGCGCGCGCGCGTTATTTTTCTATTTCTTGGTCATTTATATTGCGTTAACTACCTATCATTTTCCTTTCATTGGTGCCATTTTGATTGGTCACTCGGTTATTATGCTTGTTTGAGTCGTCTGTTTGGTAAAGAAATCAATTATATTTAGTTTGAAGTGCGCGTGCGAAATACAGGTTGTCCCAAAAGTCCCAATCTATTTCTCGCTCATTCCTTACATGAAAAAGATTGGGACTTTTGGGACATTCTATGTATAATTGTTAAGTCAGGGACTCCTTTAATTCCTCTTCAGTTCGGCTATTCTACTACTCCTTTCTTATTATTCTTATTTTATCTTCTTTTGTCCTTTCGTTTATTTACTTTTAAATTTCAATAAATGTTATTCTGCGCATGCGCTGTTTCATTTATGTTTATTTCAAAAAGCAAAAACATTCTTTTACGGAGCCATATTCCAATTGACATTGTGAGTCCGCTCTTTCAATCAATTCTTATTTAAATTAATGACCAGTTTAGGAAGTCTGGGTCATAGGCGGATCCAGAGATGAGGGCCAGGGGGCTTAATTGAAGCAACGGGGCTTAATTTAGAGGACCCATACATCCTGGTTAAAAGAAATTAAGTAAAACGTTTGAATGCTTATGTCCCCGTTGCTTCAATTAAGACCCTCCCCTCCTCTGGATCTGCCTATGGTCTGAGTAGTAATTAAATACATCAAATTTACAGTTTTTATTCAATATATATACACACAGTATATATATAGATATATAGATATTTTAATTAATGTTGATTATATATATATATATATTATATATATATATATAGATATATATATATATATATATATATATATATATATATATTCAAATTTCAAGTTAATTTCCAAACCATTTTTCTTTCAGAATGCTGCAAACTACATTAATATTTTTGGCTCTGACAGTCGTAGTAAGTATTTTTCAATTATTTATTTATTTAATATTTAGGCAATTATTTTTATTTAATCTATTTTAGAATCCAAATTCTCATCGTTATTTGGTCAAAGAGAAAATCATATATTCAGAATGAAACTATTATAAATATGGAGAGAGAGAGAGAGAGAGTTACAAGGAAAAGAAGTACCTCAAAAGGCCTTGCGGCCCATACCGAGGAGGTACCAATGGCAACGGGTGCCAGGGAAAATTTTCTATATCCTCAAATAGTGTGCAAGATTTGGTCTAACCTTTTCTTGAAGTGATCCACAGAGGAACTGTTCACAACTTCTGAAGGTAACCTGTTCCACGTGTCACAGATCTCATACGTAAAGTAATTCCCACACACACTAGTCCTAAACCGTTTCAAATCCAACTTCCAACCATTGTTGCGAGTTGGGTTATCATTTAAACTAAACATGCTTCTAAAATCGACATCGTTGAACCCGCGTAAGAGCTTGAAAACCTCGATCAGTTGACCGCGCAGCCTCCGAGTTTCCAGCGAAAACAAGTTCAGGGCGCGTAACCGTCGATTGTAGCCCATATGCCTAACGGAAGGGATTAACTGATATAACCCAACAGCTTCTGAGCTTTCTTTTCCACCTCTACGCACTGTTTGGTAAGGTCGCTGCTAATTAGCACACCTAAGTCCTTTTCCAAATCAGTCGCCTCGATATTACTCCCCAACATCGAGTAGTCCGACTTGGGATTGGCGTAGCCTTGCATTTACCAAGTTAAACGGCATTTGCCACTTTTCGGACCACTCTCCTATCCTACCTAGGTCCGCACGCAGTTGCTCGATCGCCTCCGGCGTCCCAACATTGGCCCCAAGCCAATGACGATGCCACCGTGTATATCATTTATGTAAATGATAAATAACAGTAGAGAGAGATTATGAACGGAAGCCAGTGTGAGTGAATTGGCATTATTCAAAACCTAAAATTAATTTCTCGTAAGGAAAGTAAAGCCATTCAGGTTGATGCGAGGAATATTTAACTGAACGTGTTGTTATCTTCAGCACAACATAAAATTTAACAACGTTTTAAGCTTTATAACAAAAATAACAAAAAAAAAATTAGGTCCTCCTCCATCACAAGATCATTTGGATCACCTGAAGACTAAAGCCCCTAATGACAATCGCTCTTGACGATTGGTTGGGTTTAGTCGTGATATTTTCGTTGTTTTGTATGTACACACACACACACACACACACACACACACACATATATATATATATATATATATATATATATATACGATTAGTTAGGTTACGTCGTGATATTTTTGTTAGTTTTAACGAAAATATCACGACTAAACCTAATCAATCGTCAAAGGCGATTGACAGTAGGGCTTTAGTCTTCCTGAGCTCTCTGATATTGCTTCTACTTTTGCGTATTGCTAATAACTTTACTTTTGGAAAGTTTTGAATTTTATATACTTGCGTTTATATTCACATTGTTATAGTTAAGTAATTGAATATTAGTGGTTTTTAGCGATTTTGAAGTTTTCATAGCGTGCCGGCTTAATTTAACTTATACTTGTGACGGTTATAAACTAATTTAACTTGCGCGATGCCGTTGCAGAAAGCGTCGTGTGTTAGGTGTGGGGTAAACCGGTGGTACACGGATTTTAAAGACTATAACGGCGGTCCTATGGCGATTGCCGAGAGATCAGTTTGTTTCTTTTGCGATTTAAGGGAGGAAATAGTTGACATAAAACGCAGTGTACGTGAGGTAACGGAAAGACTTGCTACGCTTGATGAGGGCAGGGGTAGGGCTACGGTTGACGAAAGCCGAACCAATTCTAACGTTGAAGATGTTAATAATTTGAAGGGTGAGGTGCGTAACCTAGTTTCTAGTTTAGGTAGCTTATCGGGAAGGTTGGATAGAGTTGAGGAAGGGGTTAAGGTTGGTTCGAGATTAATAGATGGAGAGGGATTTAGAGAAGTTAAGGGTGGAGCTAGGCCGCATACGTTAGGTGATAGGAATCCCCCCCTCTATCGAGGTTTCGAACCCTTTCGCCCATTTGGAAAGGGACGTGAATGAGGGGGAAACTATTTTAATTGGAGACTCTTTAGTGCGCCATATGGACACAGAGTTCGTTGAACGGCATCCAAACAAGAGGAGGAGGATCTGTCTCCCAGGGCCAGGGTTAACAGAGTTAAAGACGAAGTGGATAGGATTGACGTTGCCTCCCGTCACTCGATGTTGGTGACGATGGTAGGGGGCAACGACTCGTATAGGCCCGATACGAGAGTGCCTGACCTTTTGGAGAGATATAGGGGTTAATTAGGTCCCTAAAGACGAGGTCAGATAGGTCTTTAGTTCTAGGTATTACCCTAGGCACGGTTTGGGTCTTAGGATTACGTCTAAACGATATTTTGAATACTAAATTAGAAGAGATTTGTGCTGACGAAAATGTACCCTTCGTAAAGCTGTGGTCAGAATTCAGTGATCCTAGCCTTTTTATAAAAGATAGGGTGCATTTTAATGAAATAGGTAATGCTAGGCTAGGTAGGTTAGTTGACGAAAACGTACGAAAGCTGTATAGGTCGAAGCCTTCTTTAAACGTTGTGGGTCCGGGGAACGCGGGCCCGACGTGAAAAATAGTTTAAAACGCCGGCCCGTGGTAAAAAATAACTTAAACGTTTTATTGTAACGCGCGTAGTATTAGAAATAAATTAAACGAATTTAAGGCGATAATTTATTCCGGTAACTACGATATAGTTGCTATCACTGAAACGTGGTTAAATACCGTGACTCGGGACTTGTTGGGGGAATTTGAGATACCAGGTTTTAAACTCTTTACTAATGATAGGTTACATAGGATTGGTGGCGGCGTTTTGCTGTACATTCATAATTCCCTTAGGGCTATCGAGGTTAAAATAGATTTTCCGGCAGCAATTAAGCGATATGCGTTGAAGTTAGGACGCGTAGTATTAGTTTTAATTTTGTGGTTGTTTATAGACCTCCCGTTCAACCCCTCGATACCGATACTAGATTTTACTCACTTCTTGGTAACTTTATTGACAATCGGAATAGTATAATTGTCGGAGAATTTAACTGCCCTAATGTTAATTACGAGACGTTTACTGGTAATGAGGACAGGGCCGTAGCCAGACCAAATCAGTAGGAGGGGCGGAGAAATTGACAGGGGGGGACAATGAAAAAATTTAATGTCATTTTTTGTGAATATCGAAATATACTGCAGAAAATTACATTCAAAACTATAACAAGTAAAACACCGTAGGCTAAATAAAAAAATGATCAAACCGATACATATAGATAGGCATATTGGGTTATAGAATACAATATTTAGTCTAAATTTAGCGTAAATAAAAGTCTTTGTAAGTTTTTATAATTTTAGAATAACTGTATGCGGCGAGTTTTTTTAGCGAAATTCTTTAGGAATTCAAACATGTCTATTTGCTTCGTTCTCTTACTTTCAAAGGCAAGTAAAACAAGTTGGCTTTGGCGTTTTTGTAGCATGGAACGCCGTTGCGGTTGGTTTTCCTAGGGGGGGCATATTATTTTCCAGGTGGGGCTTTGCCCCCCTGCCCCCCCTTGGCTACGGGCCTGAATGAGGAGGGTTTGAGATTGATTAAGTTCATGGAAGATAATTTTTTACTACGACAGATGGTTACCGAACCAACGCGCGGTGACAATATTTTAGATTTGGTGATGACGAACGGCGAAAATATAGTCGAAGGTTTAGAAGTAGGCGAGAGTTTGGATGTAGTGATCATCAAATTCTTAGGTTTAAGTTATTGATAGAAAACACTAAGGATAGTAACGTAATAGAAGTCCCTGATTTTCGTAGGGCCAATTTTGATAGTTTTGCGGAGTGGACTGAGATAACTTATTTATGGGTAATGACACAAATTTGCATTGGGAGGCGTTTAAAGAAAGTTTTATGAATATTGAAAGGGAGTTTATTTCTCGTAGGCCCAAGCGCGTTAGAAATCATGGTAGGCCCAAGTGGTGGACTAGGGAAATAGGCGAGTTCATAAACGAGCGTAACAGAGCGTATAGACTTAATAAGCGCAATGGCACGGCAGCTAACTTTAATAGATATATCGAGCTTAGACGTCAGGTTAAAAGATCAGTTAGGAATGCTAAGCGTAATTTAGAGATACTTATAGCTGCGGATAGTAAACATAATCCAAAAAAGTTTTTTGAATACGTCAATAATCGTAAGCCGATAAAAGATAACATAGGCCCTCTAGTGGATGTTAACGGTTTTGGCTTCTGACGTTCAGGCGATGGCGGTATTTTCAATAACTTTTTTGCGACAGTTTTTACCGTAGAAGACATAAATAATGTCCCCGACGTGGACGATATCGTTCCATTTAGTAGCGAGACTATTTTGGATGAACTAACTGTTTACGAGGGTGAGATTGCGCATTATATCGATAGGCTAAAAGTTAGCAAGGCTCCAGGCCCTGACGCTTTTTATCGCAGACATTTGAAAGATTTGAAAGACGTTATCGTAGGCCCCTTAACGAAGATTTTTAATCAGTCACTCGAAACGGGGATTATTCCTGAAGACTTCAAATTAGCTAACGTCACGCCTACTTTTAAAAAAGGCGACCGCACAGTAGCTAGCAATTATAGGCCCATTAGCTTAACGTCAATTGTCGGCAAACTTTTGGAATCCGTAGTTAGGGATTGTATCATCGATCACTTAGAAAGTAGAAATTTGATTAATAGTAGTCAGCATGGGTTTCGACGCCATAGATCTTGTTTAACTAATTTGTTAGAATTTTATAACGAAATAGTGCGCGAATACGATAGGCATAGAGCGGCTGACGTTATTTATTTAGATTTTAAAAAGGCGTTCGATACAGTTCCGCATAAAAGATTAATTGCAAAGGTTAAAGCGCACGGTATACGCGGTCAGATAGCTAACTGGTTAGAGGAATGGCTTCGTGCTAGGAGACAGAGGGTCGTTCTTAATGGTAGTTAATCGGGGTGGTTGGATGTAGGTAGCGGTGTCCCACAAGGTTCAGTGTTAGGCCCATTACTATTCGTAATTTACATTAACGACATACATGTAGGATTGACTAGTAACGTGTCAAAATTCGCGGACGATACTAAAATAGGCGGTAAGGTTGTTAACGAGGACGATAGAAATAGGCTCGAAGACGATGTAAATAGGATTATGGAGTGGACGGATAAGTGGCAGATGCAATTTAATGTAGACAAATGTAAAGTTTTGCATATAAGTTCTCGTAACAATAATTACACGTACACGATGGATGATAGAGAGTTAGCGAGCGTTGACGAGGAAGTAGATTTAGGCGTACGCGTATCTAAGGATTTAAAAGTTAGGAACCAGTGCCTGGAGTCTTGCGCAAAAGCTAATAGGATGTTAGGCATCATAGCGCGTAATCTCGAATTTAAATCGAAGGATATTATATTGCCCCTTTACAAATCCCTAGTCAGGCCTCATTTAGAATATGCCGTTCAGTTTTGGTGCCCGTATTTGCGTGAGGATATTGATAGGTTAGAAATGGTTCAGTGTCGTTCCACGAAACTAATTCCGTCATTGTGCAACAAGCCTTATGAATATAGGATTAAAGAGTTAGACTTGCATTCACTCGAAACTAGGAGATTAAGGCGGGAGCTTATTGAAGTTTTCAAAATCGTTAATAACATCGATAACGTAAATTTTGACAAACTGTTCACTTTCGATAATAGCAATACTCGTAATAACGGATTTAAGTTGCGTGGCAGACGTTTCATTACTAATATCGCTAAGAACTTCTTTACGTTTAAAGTAATTGATAAATGGAATAATCTTCCCGCGTCAGTCGTTAACTCTACCAGCGTTAATATGTTTAAGAACCGTTTAGATAGGCATTTTTAAAATATTAACGTTGTTTAAAATAAAAAAAAACAATTAGCAACAGGAGCTCTGGGGGGGGGGGTCGAGGATGAGTCTGTTGACGATCATTGCCAGCTTGTGACATGCCAGCGAGTGATGCCAGCAATAAAATTATAAAAAAAAAAATTAGACTAACACGAACGTAGATGTAGCTCGTAGAGTAAACTAACCCACTTTTTGTTATACTCTACCTACTTTTTTTTTTTAATCCTCTCCTTACTTGCATGTCTGTAACTCTCTTTACTTGTATGTCTGTAGTTTGCATGGTATGACAGTGAGTTAAGACTGTGTTTGCATGGTTTGTAAGCGTTCTTATTTTACTTCTTTTCATCCTTCACCCCTCTCCTATTCTCTTCGACTATTTTTCCGACTTGTCGGTAGTGGCCGGCTGATGATGATGGGGAGTCTCTCTTTTTCTGAGTGAATGTTAACCCACGAATGATAGGTTTTGCTACTTACTTAACCCCTTATTCTCCTCTCTTAACCCCCTCCTCTTTCCTTTCCCTCGGGCTAACCTTAGAGTGGATCTTAGGGTCTTTGTTAGCCTTAGCTTCTGTAGATCTGTAGATCGTAATTATTGTCTGATGCATTTTGAAACTTTATCACTCTTTTACATACTGTATACTGTAAAAGAAAATACAGTTCTACCTTGTCTTCGATGCAGAGGAATAAAAAAACTGTGAATACTTCTTACATCGTCTTTTCGTTTGGTTTCATTGTTAAAGAGAACGGTTAGCGGTGAACCCCCAAACATATATTGACATTTGTGTCTTCGTATTTGACGAAACTTGAATTGAAATGGATATTTTTTTTTTTTTCTTAAAGTCGTGAACTGAATTTTAAATATCATAATTCCATTCAAAAATTAAATGGAATTAAAATTGAAATAAATTCTTTCAAAGTGCAGATTTTAAATTTTAAAATAAATTTTATCTATATTAGATTTTTGAAAAGTTAGAAAAAAAACTGGAAGTTTATATTGGAACGTAACTGAGATAAAATATATATGAAAAGGGGTTTTAAAGTATGTTGAACATTATACCTTTCCTTTCAACCTTTTAAAGGTTCCGTGCGATGATTCCTCATTTCGCGAAGGTCAAGCTTATCGCCCCTCATATATATATATATGTTTTGTGTGTTGTGTGTGTGTGTGTGTGTGTGTGTGTGTGTGTGTGTGTGTGTGTCCCATAAATCATTGTGGGGTTAAATGTAGCAATTACAGTGGCTTATAGGGCATCCTGTATATACAGTATAAATAAACGAGTTATGATTTTATATTTCATCTTGGAATTAAATATTATAAAGTATTAAAAAAAAAAGATTCAAATTCCATTGTCAGTCTACTCGTAAGAAAATTTTAGATTTACTCGTCAGTAGCAAATTTCATATTTTATTTGATGTTTGTGACAAGTATGTGTGGCATGATGAGTGATTAATTGCAGAAATAAGAAAGCGAACCAACCTTTTAGTTTGCTAAACTAAATCTTCGCTGTCAACAGGTAGAGGTGTCTGGCCATGGTAGATTGATGGAACCTCCTGCTCGCAACGCGATGTGGAGGTATGGTTTTCCGAATCCCGTGAACTACAACGACAATGAACTCTACTGTGGAGGATTTGTTGGTAAGATTTAGGACGGAAATTTCTCACCTCTTGTATTTCTAAATGACTAAAACCTGATAATGGTAAAAGTTAAGAATAGTAGTAAATTTTTTTGTTTTATTTCAAAAAATAAAATGATCAATAAATTCGAAATAGTTTTTTATGCCATGAATAAGTAGTTTTTGTAAATAGAAATTGTAAATAAATCTATAAATAATAGTTAGACAAGGGACTAGTTGGTGTAGCGTATTTTATTTATAAGGTTTTCACCTCACTTAAGCGTGTTGTATATGCGTTCCAAGTCGCAAAGCCTAGGCTAGTCGATTGTTATTAGTGAAGGTGTCAATATGGCGTTTGAAAATGTGACAAATATTATAGATGTCATAAATTACGCGAGAAAAAAAAAAAGAATTTAATTTATGAATTACTAAAGATAAATGTATTAAAAGATCGTATTTTGTGCCAAACATCTTTTAGAAGTAGAAGTTCGAGATAATTTTTATCTAACCTAACTTAACCTAGTTATATGCTCTGTTAAGAGTCTAATAGACAATTTATTTTTTTAAACAGAACAAAAAAAATTGTCTACTATTCTTAATCTTGGCCCTCTGATAACTTATAAAAATCAGGAGGAAAGAAAACTTATGTTCCCTCTTTAAAAATCGATTACTTTTTTAAAGGTAACTTCTTGGCTTTTTTTTCAGTTCACTATCAGAAAAATCATGGCCAATGCGGAGTTTGTGGAGACAACTTCCAAAAAAAGCCTCCGAGAGAACACGAGGCTGGAGGAGTGTTTGGAAATGGCATCATCGTTCGACGTTACGTCATGGGTCAGGTGAGGAAGATAATGTCTCCATTCGTAACACGTGATAAAACACCTTTTATAATAACTCCGAATTAAGGCTTTCAGTACAGTGGATAAAATGTTAATTGGTTTCATTACTGAATATTAAAAATAACTTCAGTAAATGTTGAAATTGTATGTCCTGAAGCCGTTTTAACATATACATTGTCTCATTATTCTTATATAAAATACCACATACTTCGTGTAACAGTTTAGTAGAGACGTTGGCACAGTTCTTTCAAATGTTCTCTTTCAACGAAATGAAGGCTATGATTTGTAAATAACGGCTACACACCATTAAAATTGAGAAACTAAAAAGTGAACATTTGGAAAGAATGTGCCAGTGTTTTTTATTAGAATTTTATGTATATAATGTCCGTAGTAGCTTATGCAAGATTCACACACACACACACACACACATATATATATATGTAAACGGCATCACAGCCTGTATGTTTAAATACTCCAATGAGTCGGTCCTTCATTTTATTTATTATTTTATTTCTTCAACAGACAAAATGAAATGACTAATGTCATGAAATGACTAATTCGGGTTTCGTGATTTTTTTTTCTGGTTTGAATATTATTTTTTTTCCACCCAATTATGAACTAATGGTGAACTTTTAAATTTTCAAAGAATTGTCATCGATTTTAGTTCCTCCATGAACTTTTAGCACGAATGTATACGCGCTGTAATCTACGGTTGTAGATGTAATCTACATGATGTAATGTAATCTACAAAATTATTAGCGATAATTATGTCAATATGAACACATAAAAAAAAAAAATACAGGGAAACAACATATGTAAACATGTCAACAAAAATGGTGGTAAAGTATCTAAATAACAGATACAAGTACAGCATAAGGTGCTGTACCTGACAAACTTTACCATTCTTTGATTTGGAATGAAAAGCAGGTTACGAAAGTGTGGTCAAGAATATTCTGTAACAAAATGAAGGAATAATTTTTTTTAAACTTACTTATGTCGTATTTGAAAAAGAAAGTAGAAGGTAGTAATGTCCGTAGTCTCAAGATACGCACATTGTAGCTGACGATAACTTAAAAGGAAGAGAATATAAACTTATAAAGGCACTTTGAATCTTTGTATACGTGTGGTGAACATGTCTGTGTAACGAACTTGTATTTCACAGCTCCAAACAACACTTTCGGTATATATTAAAAGAATCGATGACACTAATGCCAGAATTAAACAATTTCTTTTCCTCGGATGGGATGCGAATTATACGCTTTTTTACATAATTGATTTCCGTTATTAAAATTATATTGATTGACATAATTTGCGTATTTAATAAAGTTACAAATGAAAATCATAAATGGCGAAATAACTTTATTATTTAAGAATTTTAAGCTTTTTTTATACTTTTTTAATAAATGCTTGTGTGTATATATGTGATAGGATAAACCTCGCTAAGAAGATACCAAAGTGATAGTGTGCATTAATGGGGACTACTAAATGAGAGTTTGACCCCTTCCAACCTTATATACGATTACGTACTTCATCCGATGTAATCTGTATGAAGAACTTGTTTGAGTGGAGCAATACACTATATAGGTCTCTTTCAGTCCATTTTTTAAGGAATTTTTACTGCTGGGGCAAAAGTCAAAAGGGCACCTAATCGTGTAATAAAAGGACACTTGATAAATGTAAAAATGGGCACAACAGAAGAAAAATGTAGAATAATCTCATTCATTACATGACAGTAAAGGAAAGAGACCCAGACAAGAAATTGAGAGAGAGAGAGAGAGAGAGAGAGTTACAAGGAGTTACAAGGAAAAGAAGTACCTCAAAAGGCCTTGCGGCCCATACCGAGGAGGTACCAATGGCAACGGGTGCCACGGAAAATTTTCTACCCTCAAATAGTGTACAACATTTGGTCTAACCTTTTCTTGAACAGATCCACAGAGGAGCTGTTCACAACTTCTGAAGGTAACCTGTTCCACGTGTCACAGATCTTACACGTAAAGTAATTCCCACACACACTAGTCCTAAACCGTTTCAAATCCAACTTCCAACCATTGTTGCGAGTTGGGTTATCATTTAAACTAAACATGCTTCTAAAATCGACATCGTTCAACCCGCGTCGGAGCTTGAAAACCTCGATGAGTTGACGGCGCAGCCTCCGAGTTTCCATCGAAAACAAATTCAGGGCGCGTAAGCGTCGATTGTAGCCCATATGCCTAACGGAAGGGATTAACTTTGTGGCCCTCGCCTGCACTCGCTCCAGCCTCTCAATATCTTTCCTGAGGGTGGGCGACCAGAACTGCACAGCATACTCCAGGTGCGGCCGAACCAGAGAATTGTACAGAGAGAGCACAATCTCCTTGTTCCGAAACTGAAATTGTCTCCTCATATAACCCAACAGCTTCTGGGCTTTCTTTTCCACCTCTACGCACTGTTTGATAAACTTAAGGTCGCTGCTAATTAGCACACCCAAGTCCTTTTCCAAATTAGTGGTCTCGATATTACTCCCCAACATGGAGTAGTCCAACTTGGGATTGGCGTAGCCAATGTGCATCATCTTGCATTTACCCAAGTTAAACGGTATTTGCCATTTTCGGACCACTCTCCTATCCTACATAGGTCCGCACGCAGTTACTCGATCGCTTCGGGCGTCCCAACATTGGCCTCAAGCTTGGTGTCATCAGCGAATTTGGCGATCCTACTGACGATGCCAGCGTCGATATCATTTATGTAAATGATAAACAACAGTGGTCCCAAAACGGAACCCTGAAGAACCTCACTAGTGACCGAGGCCCAACCCGAGTTAGCCCCTTTAATTACAACCCTCTGCCGCCTATTCTAAAGCCAATTTTCAATCCAGCCACCTACTTCCCCACCAATACCCAGCACGCGCACTTTGGCTATTAGCCGACAGTGAAGTACCTTATCAAAGGCTTTCTGAAAGTCGAGATAAAGTATATCAATCACCCTACTTTTATCATACTCACTCCACATGACGTGGAAAAACTCTAGCAGGTTGGTGAGACACGACCTGTGCCCTCTAAACCCGTGTTGGGAGTCTCCAAGCAGCTTGTAGGAATCCAAATGGTCAACGATCCTATCCACTATTATCCCCTCTAATAATTTACCTACAACCGAAGTGAGACTAATGGGACGATAGTTCCCTGGACTTTCGTGATCCCTTTTCTTAAAGATAGGGGTCATGTTGACTTCCCTCCAGTCACCAGGCACTTGGCCCGTCTCCAACGATTTGTTGAAGACTGTAGCCAGGTGGGGAGCCACCTGGTCGCGCACTTCCCGCAAGACTGGGGAGGAACTGGTCTGGCCCAGGAGCCTTAAACGCTCTCAGTTTGTCTATTCTATCGGCAACGACTGTCGCGGTACACCAAACACTATCAAGGCCAGCACCTTCGTGCCTGACGCCTGGCTCGGGGATGACACGGGTGTCCTCCCTGGTGAACACTCCCGCAAAGTACTCATTCAGCACATTAGCGATATCCGCGTCGGAAGTCCGCAGCGCGCCGCTGGGGTCCTTTAACGGGCCTATCATGCTTCTAATGGGCTTTCTACTATTAACATAATTGAAGAACTTAGGGTTCCCCTTGCAGAGGCTTGCCACCTCTAGTTCTTCGTTACGTTTGGCTAGCCTAACCTTCGCCTTCACTTCCCTGCACAGGCGGACATTCGCCTCAGTGTTCTCATGGGAACGATTGGCCTTCGCCCTCCTATACGCAGCTTTCCTATTTCGGATAGCCGAAACGATGTCACGACTGAATCACTTAGGCTGCGTTGAAGCAGGGGTGACCGGTTTTGAGGGTATGGCAGCAGAGTGCAGCACCATAAACTGGTCCCGGAATGCACTCCACACTCCCTCAACATCGCCGCCGACCTCTAACCCCATCTCACCTACGCTATCCCAGAGGCCAACAATCCGCCCGCCGTAGATCGAGCTTATTGCCTCTCGAGTTACTACGCTTCACCTGAGGGACGCACACACATAACCTAGTCAGACAGTGATCACTCCCGCCCAACGATTTGTCAACGGTGAGGCCAGTGACGAGGTTGTCTTCGATCGTGAATACTAAGTCTAGAACGCTTTCGGCCTCGTGTAGGCCCATTGACCCACTGAGTCAGGAAGTTCTCATCAGCAAAGTCAACTAGCCTCCTCCCTTCGGCATCAGTAGTCCTGTCTTCCCAGTTTATGCCGCGACAGTTGAAGTCTCCTAAAATACACATACCCTGTCCCCTAGCAGGCTACGGAGTTTGGTGTACAGGGCTGTATCCTCCTCAAGGAGGAGATGCGGAGGTATGTACACCAAGATTAACCTATAGTTCGTCCCTCCCAGGGTCAGATGGACGCCAAGCAGCTCCCGTTCTGATCGGAACTGGCAGTCAACCGGACTCAACGTGTCCCTGACGTATATTAGTACCCCTCCCTCCTCCCCACGGGTGCGGTCCTTGTGAAACATTCTATACCCGGGAATCTCGAACTCCCTAACGTATTCCCTACGATCAGTATAAATCCAGGATTCGGTGATAGCAACGATATCCTGGTATTCTGGTGCTAAGAACGCCCGTAGTTCGCAAAACTTATTCCTCATCGATCTAGCATTAAAAAGCACTGCACGGAGGGAGCCTTCCCTATTCTGACCGCCCCCTAGCACGACCCGTTTCCCGAACAGCCAGGGCTGTCGGGAGTTGAAGAACCCCTCACCAACGAGGGGGCAACTTCCGCAGGAGCCTGAGCCTCCTCCAACGTGGAAGGAGGGTCACCCACCTGTACATGGACGCACCCTTCAGTTGAAGGTACGTCCTCCACCGGCTCAAGAGCATCTCTCCCCGGTGGGGAGAGAGCGAGAGCAGAAGATAGTGGTAGATGTGAGGGACACTTCATAATATTATTAATATTATTTCCATGAAATACAGATCTACAGATCTTCCATGCTGTTTACAATTGGTTTTCTCTTATAGAATATGGAGAATATCGATCATAGAAATCGTTTGTATAAATAAAAGGGTAAACCATAATATTTCTCCTTGCAAAGAATTTTTCACATTTGATTATTTAAATTTAAATAACAACATATATATATATTAACTGTACTTTTGAAAAAGGGGAGCAAGGGGCACATCACTGTTTGGACAAATGAAGCTGACTGCTGGAGCAATATGAAGGACCACTGGGATAAAATCCCAGTAGTTTCTATGTAAAGAAATGCCCTGGTCTCTTTTCACTCAGTGTCATGCCCATTTCATTCTTGGCTCGAGAATGAAAAATCCGCGAGCGAAAAGTCTCAAACCGAGATCGATTCTCATTTACAATATAAGATTTCTCACTTTAGGTTAAATTTCATAGAAAAAAAATCCGTCGTCGAGCCCGCAATTAGGTCACGATCTCTATACCTTTCCCAAATCAGAAAACTCTCCCAAATTTGGAATTCTCACTCGAGCATTCTTATTTGCGGACCGCCGCAGATAGAATGGGAATAACATTGAGTGAGAAGTACGCTATTAATTTCCAAAAGAAAAGTTGGGTTTTTCATTATTTTCTTACATTCATAAAACCAATATAAATCTTTCCTTAAGCATTATTATTATTATCATCCTTCCGTTGTCCGTTTTTTATATATTAAAGTTCATAGCCAACGTCATAGAGAACCGAGGCCAAAAAAGGTTTTCAGGAGTTTATTTACCTTCACCTCTTTCGCAGGACATCAAAATTGTAGCTGAACTGACAACAAACCACAAAGGGTGGATGGAAGTCAAAGTATGTCCAAATAATAACCCAAAGAAGGTCGCAACACACAGCTGCTTCGAAAAGTAAGTTTATATTAAAAAAAAAACTTATCTTTAATTTTATAAAATGTTCTAAGGACAAAAATCTAAAATTTTAGTAGCCTCGTAAAGGTTGACTGACGTTTGATTGTCTCATGCTGTTTTTCTCAAGTGAATGCCATTATATACGATATTTATCGACGGCTCATATACTTCAGATACCCTCTAATCCTGGTTGACGGTCCTGATCACCGATTCGTCATACCCGATAACACCAGCAAAGTGGAGACTTTTACGTGGACTGTAAAACTGCCCAAATATTTGACATGCTCCCAATGCATTCTCCGGTGGACTTACTTTGCAGGTTATACTCAGATACAGACTTTGACTGCGTAATTTACCTTTCAGACCGGATTCAGTTCTCCTTACAAACTTTGTTTGACACAATATTTTGTATCTACAACAAACGTGATATTTAACATTATAAGAGTTATTAATGTTTTATTCAAAATGAAGCCATTTTGTGGCCAGTCATTTGAATAGTGTCGATCAGGAGTGTAACAGTTTTCGCTTTAAAGTGATATCGATTTTGATATACAAAACAACCTTTCAGAATTTCCAAAACAAAGCAACTTTATTGTCTCTAGAACGCTGAAATACATTTTTTTCTGGAATCTTATCTAGTGTAATTTACTTTATACATTATTCTTTGTAAACACGGAGTTAATAAGGTAACTTGAACTGTTAGAATTACACAATGAGCATGTGAATCGCATAAACTATATATATATAATATATATGTGTGTGTGTGTGTGTGTGTGTGTACAGTTTATGCGATTCACATGCCCATCGTGTAATTCTAACACCAAAGCTTCGTCATCAGGTTCGGAATTTCAACATATGAGTAACTTGGAAATCATCCACTCAAATGTAGCCCCCCCCCCCTCCCATTTGATTTTCATCTTTTGAGATACACTAATTTCATAAGAAATTCTGAGATTGGTTCAGTACTACGAGCATCAGTTGTATCCTCCATCCAAAGATCTTTGTTTTGGTTATGTAACTTGCACATTTAGACGAATACTTTCAAACGCTTATACTTGCAGTACGTCAACTAATATTCTTTAAAATTTTTATGTTGATATAATATTGTGTTGAAATATGTAAATATACATTTTGTTGACGGTCAAATGATATATTACTCGATTTACGCCGCAACAACGCGGGCAGAAATAGGGTAAAATCTGACCTCTCAACCCTTACGTTGCAGTGGTTGACTATGCAGGACTATCTAGCACAGCGTTTCTCAACCTTTTTTGTGCTGCGGACCCCTTATCGAAATATTGATATTTTTGGCACCCCCCTCCCCAAAAATAATTTTTTGCATTATGATTAAGTAGCATATAGACAAATTGAGGTATCCGGATTAGTATAGTTTTTAGTCTTGATTTGTACTTCAAAGTCGGAGTAAAAATGTAATAAAAATGCGTAAAACTTACCGCTTTTCTGTTTACATAAAAAAAAACAGCATAAAAACAAGGAAGGGGCTCATTTGTACCAAAAACTCACAGTTCATGAATTGTTTTTTAAAGTTTCAAGTAACCGAAAATGTTATCGGTTAGAGGTCAAAATTAGCCACCACAAAAAAAGGGAAAAAAAGTTGTTTTACTGAATATAATCTAGTCAACTCACGGACCCCTTAAACACAACTCGCGGACCTCCTGTTGAGAACCGTTGATCTAGCTTAGTCTAGCAGACATCTAATCCACCAAGTTAAAAAAGTTGATTTCGAATATGATTTTTAAAATAACAAAAGGTTATTTATAAATCGTGCTGTATTTATATAATGGGATTAACTTCGTTAATAAAATCGCAAGTGTATACAAGGCTTTAGTTTACTTATCAAATCTTAATTTCACGAGAGCAGGTTGTTCTTGTTGTTGTTTGCGAGCTAGCTCTCAAACAGTTGAGAGCTTTGCGGTCGGAGCTTTGCATCTCCTGATGTCTTTTTAGTTTCTTTGTTTTTATATCCGAGTAAATTTTTTTTATAAATTTTTAAAATTCTCATTAAATTTAAAAATTTTAAAGTACAGTACTTTAATTTTATTTGGTTTTCCTTCATTAATGCGTGTCAGTTAAGAATACTTTGTCTGACTCTCTTAAGGATGGTCATACAAAACTTAAATTCTTTCACCACAACATGCTGTATTTGTGTACAGTACTTCATCATAACGTTACATTAAAAAGTGGGAACGCCTTTATATTTACAATCTGATCCTAAAGTAAAATATAACCAACTACATATTTTAATTCATTTGTTGGAACCTCATTAGCTTGAGTAACAATGGAAAGGTAATTTTGTTCATACAGATCGTTGGATGTAACATATGACCTATATTATACCTTTATTCAAATGATCTCGCTTCTTGTCTTTAGTTTCAGACCTTTAAATAAATAATTGAATCACTTCAAATGTATTTGTGAAAACTCGATTTACTTCAGAAGGAAAGTAATTGACGTTATTTAATTATTTTTTAAATATATTAACTGTAATTTCGTTACTTTTGAAAAGTAATTTTTTACAATACTTCTTTTGTTAGGAAATACATGGGGTAGCTGTGTAGATGGTTCAGAGGGAACCGGATGCGGAGATCAAGAAACCTTTATTAACTGCGCAGATATTGAAATTCACAATATTGCTTCTTCTTTTCCTTCGCATCTTGTGGATAACCCATGGTTACTTTACTACAGAGGCAACGCCTACCCAGCATTTGAAAATTTGGGAACGCAAACATCTTCGTCCGCACTGAGACCGTTGGTTGTAAGGTGGGTATAACGAGTACAGAAACTACTTAAATAAAGATAACGAGATACTCATTTAAAAAAAATAGTAAGTGCATGGTCTGACACTTAAAAATTATAATACACGCGGCATTGTCAATATAAGATTACAGTATTTAAACTATGGTATCACTAGAATAGAGTTTGGGTGCATTTCAGCCAATTTACTATGCTCAAAGAATAACAAAGAATTTCAATTAGCCACTTATTGAAACTGTTAAAATATTTACTTGGAATTGAAACATAAATCCATTCTCATAAGCAATGTATGAAGGATAAATATGTACACAAATTTGTAAAGGGGACCTCAAATAAAGAAATATAAAGTGGCCATTTTGTTCGATTGATAATAACCAAACTGATTTCCAGAGCTCAGCTGTGCCTTCCAATTGGGAAATACGCCAAAATGGCTGGAATGAAGGATTGGTGCAGAAGAAACTGTCTGAAATATCCACCGAACTGCCATCCTAAGGCCTGTAAATGCGTGTAAGTGACTCTGAGTTGTTTGTCGGTGCAAAGAGACGTAAATATACTTCATAAACTTAATTATTTTTATTTTAAATATAAATATACAACGAAACTAAATAACAAAAATATCTTACCCTCTTTTACCTCATGAATTATATATATATATATATGGGCTACGTCGTGGCCAATGTCGTAACATCGCTTCCCGGAGATCAACGAAGTTGAGCGACATTGGGTCTGGGTAATAGTTGGATGGGAGACCGTCCTCCGCGCCCAGATTATGTAGCGACCCGTGGTTCGGAACCCACGTAAAGCTGTAGGTCCCCTCTGTCATATGACCTTAGATGTTACGAAGGAGGTTAAACAACCCCAATAAAAAATATATACATATATATACACACACACATCAAAATGTGTTAAATATATATATACACACACACATCAAACTGTGTTAGTGAGAGAGATCGTAGTTTCATAAGAGATAGCATTCAATTTCATAATGAATATTTACTATGTAACTTTAAAAATATTCCATTTTTATTTGAGGAACAAATCCTACGCTGCCTTTTTTGAAACGTTGCATTTATTCTAACTCGTAAAGAGGTGTATTCGTGGAGATTTAATCTTGGTGTTTAAAATGATTAAAGGTTTTGATAATGTCGACGCCGAAAAATATTTCACCTTCAGAAACGCAGATTAGTCGCGGTAATGGTTTCAAATTAGTGGGTAAACATTTTAATTCTAATGAAACTAAATATTTTTCTTCAATTGTAGAGTTAATTTGTGAAATGGATTGCCAGCCAGCGTAGTTCAAAGTAATTCGGTCGAGTCCTTTCAAAAGAGACTAGATGCTTATCTTGCCTTAAATACCCAATTGTGGAAGCATTTGTTAACGCATAAAAGTATTGTAGGGTTTTCGCTCGGATTCGCTCCACTCCACTTTCAAATTTTAATTTTATCTTTAAATTTATTTCATTCCTTTCAACCTCTTTTCTCTGATTCTCTTTAAGACTTTCACTCGTCTTTAAACCTTTCTTCTGAAACAGCCTCGTGGGATCAGCCCGTCTGTTGCTCTTTGGTGTCCTTTGTATTCCTTCGTAATACGTAACAAACACGATCGGAATGATACAAAGTTTAGATAATATTATCGTAAATATCGAACACCAACTAGCAAATTAACCGAAAGAAATGAAATAGACACACAACAACAACAGAAATTAGATAATACATCAATAATTACGCAAATTTCGTATATAAAAACATAAAACTTAAAGGAAAGAAAAGCCAAATTTATATATTTCTTTATTTCAAGGCATGAATGCAAAGCTATTGGCGAGTTCGCCCTACAAAAAGAGGCGGATATCTTCTGCAATCAAAATTGCCTCGGATACCCATCCCACTGCCCTGAGGAACGCTGTAAATGTCTTTAGAATCTTTGAAACTGAAGGATCAACAAAAGATGGAAAAGAAAAGAAAAGTAGAATTGATCAACAGAAAAGAATGAACATATCAGAAAGTATTTTTAAAAAATAAAAAAATAAAAGGAGAAATCACCACAGAAGATAAGCAATAAATTTTTCGACAATTGATCCTTGGAATCCTTTTTTCTTCTTCTTTACAAACAGTTGCGTTTAGATACAATATATATAATATGTATTTTGTTTTTGGTGCCATGATAGGATACATAATTTATTTTTTAAGTTTAATGTTTGACCTATTTATTGTTCTATGTATTTATTTTGCTTAGTTTGTTAGTTCGTGTTAAAATCATGGGTTTTTTTTTTCAAGTTGTTATGTTATGATAACATAAATTTCCTAAAAATGCTTATTAAACCTATAATAAATTCATACAGTGTGTGTCTATGTGTATATGTACATTATCCTTGTAAATAGGTATCAGCTTTATAGGTAAATTCAGTGGAGATGTCAGTAGCTACACCACTTTTTAAGCGTTTTTATCCTCTTTTTGCTAAGTTATACGCTTTCTTTTGTGTCTCTTCCATCTTCCATCCCTTCCATCCTTCTTTTGTCAATCCTCTTTCTTTTCCATCTTCACCGTAATTGAATCAGATGGTCAAAACTGACACGTAAATGAACCAGTCTCAATCCACATCCTTAGAGATAGTCGAACTACGAGTTCCGGAAAGGAGAGGAAGATAAAGGTTTGATTAGGTATTCACCCTTATCAACATCTTTATTCATCTCTTTATATGGTTTCCCTCTCGTCTTCCCTCTCCCAAGAGGGATACGACCCTGACCCTGATGCCGATCGGGAGGTTGAACTTCTATTTAATTATAATTAAAGTACAAAAGGAGAAGTATCAAAATAGTAGTGTGAGTAGAGCTATAACAACTGTCATAGAGCTCAGGACGATGAACGTGGCCCACCGCTCTGACTCATTATTAACCAGCACCATCGAGAGTCGAACCTCCGACCTCACTATCTTCGGCGGAAACGGTGTTACCACTGAGCTATAGACGCTGGGAGATAAAAGATAAGGTTCACTTATTAACGTATAAGTAATAGGAAAGAGAATTAAAACAGTATTACTCCGCGTCATCAGGTGCTCATAAAACTACAGCAATGGGCAAAAGAGTTGAAACACCTTAAGTTTTTTGGGGGAATCAAAGAGGTATTAACATAAAGTACTTATAAAATTGCTGATGTAGTTTCAATACTGATAATTAAATTTAGTAACACCTGTCAAGATTTGTGAACTTCCTCAGAAAGATTTGGTTTAATTATCATACGCTATTATTATATTATATTTAATTATATTATATTTAAAATCTTACCTTTTCAATTTTTGCAGATTTTTGCTAAGTATATTTAAACTACAAGTTGGTATGAAATTCAACACATCATTACTCAGAAGTAGTATGTGGGCGTCATTTGATTTTATCAAGCAAATTTAAAACATTCTAGGATGATGCAACTCTTTTGACCAAAGATATATATATATATATATATATATATATATATATATATATACCTTACCTTATCTTATGAACCTTATGTTGTTTCGTGCGTTGGTCTCTCTTCACACGGAGGTTACAGGGAATCTGTGTAACTAGGAATTTCGTGAAATCCCTAAAATGTTCAGGGATTTCATGTAAGATTAAGCCGTGATATTTTCGTTAATTTTAACGAAACTATCACGACTTAACCTAACCAATCGTCAAGGGCGTACAGTTGCTCTAACCGGGCATTCAAAATTTTCCCGTACGTTTAACGAAAATGTCACGACTTAACCTTACATAAAATCCCTGAACATTTAGGGATTTCATGAAATTCCTAGTTACACAGATTCCCTGTAACATATACTGTAATAGTTTTCCTGATACTTTCCTTTAAAGTCTTTGCGGAGAATAAAAGAGGAAAACTCATAGATATAAATTTAATATCATTTAAAGCTAAACCTCTCTGATTGTGATGTGAATCAAGGTACAAAAAGGTAAATAGCTTCTAAGGTGTTTCAACTCTTTTGGTCAACCACGTTAAAAGTGGTGCGTTTTTCTTAACCAAAATGAAAAAAAGGAGTCCAAAATATTTTGATCTCTCTCTCTCTCTCTCTCTCTCTCTCTCTCTCTCTATATATATATATATATATATATATACTGTAGCTACACCTTGGTTTAGCTTCCGCCCGAATTGTCATTCTGATGAAAGTCAAGCTTGTCACTCCACCTTAGACCTACAGTTTAACGTGGAATCCGAGCCACGCCTCACCAGCAGCCCATCGTCTAACCACTCGGCTACCAAGGGTACCCATTTATCTACCAACCAGTTTTTATTGTGTGGAAGGATGAACAGCTGGGTTTGTTGCGCGCCGCCTGCCGTCACCAGGTCTCTAACATGGGACCGATGGATTCGTAGTCAGCAACGCTAATCATGCATCTACCCGATAGTCTAGAGCAGTGGTACTCATTGCGTGGCTCGCGAGTCAAATGCGCTATATATATTTGGCTCGCGAGCCGCCCAATGAATACCACTGGTCTAGAGGTTAACATGCTGGGCTTCTTAGCTGAAGGTCGGAGGTCGAGTCCCGGCTCGGACTTTGTGATTTCAGACTTCCTAGTGGGGGGGTCGTGGTTCAGATTCCACGTTAAACTACGAGTATATGTCCAAGATCGGACGAAAAATTTGCCCTTCATCCAAATGAACGATTCGGGCGGAAATTGAAAAAAATAATTATATATATATATATATATATATATATATATATATATATATATATATATATATATATATATATATATACAGGGTGGGCCGTAAGTTTCCATACATAGGAAAAATAAACATTTTTTTATGGACAACCATTTTTATTTATATAATATGCTCTACATGGTTGCCATTGTTTGAAAACACATTTCAATACGTGTTCCCCACTGTTGATGAACACGCATTAGCACAGTTGACGTTATGCTTGTAATGGCGTTGGTGATACGTTCCTTTAGATGATTTATGTCTCGTATCTTTTCCTGATACACCATGGCCTTCAAGTGCCCCAAAGATAGAAATCAAGGGGGGTGAGATCTGGGGATCTGGGAGGCCATTCCACAGGACCACGCCGACCAATCCAAGCATCCGGAAACTGCTGATCCAAATACCGACGCACGTGAAGACCATAATTTAAATTTTCCTATGTATGGAAACTTACGGCCCACCCTGTATATATATATATATATATATATATACCGGGTGTCAGAGAATTATCTGTACAATTTTTGGCTGTTATTAAAAGTCAACCATGAAGTGTAGAAATTCCAGTGTTGTCCCATTTTACAGAGAAACTCATTAAGTTTTTTCTGATAACAAGTTTTGACAAGTTTTTTGTTTTTTGTACGCGGGTGACAGACATTGATGATTTAAAAGCAAGAATCACAGCTGCTATTGAGCGAATTGATGTGGATATGCTGCAGCGTACATGGCAACATTTGGATTATCGATTGGATGTTTTGCGAATCACTGATGGTGCACATATCGAATGTTTGTAACAACGTTACTTTAATAAAAGAAACTTTCGAAAATACAGATTCTAAATAATCTTGTTTAAAAATTTTACGTGTGTTATCAAGAATTTTATTAAAAGATGAAATTGTACAGATAATTTTCGGACACACTGGAATTTCTAAAAAACTTGTCAAAACTTGGTATCAGAAAAAACTTAATGATATTCTCTGTAAAATGGGACAACACTGGAATTTCTACACTTCATGGTTGACTTTTAATAACAGCCAAAACATGTACAGATAATTCTCGGACACCCTGTATATATGAGAGGTGACTCGAAATATTTTTTTCAATATTTTCTCAGTCTTAAAAGAGATAGTTTCTTATGCTTTGATTCCAGGAGGGCGGGTTGAGGGGTTTAGGTGACAAATCTGTTCGGTTCGCTGTGAAGAACTAAAGACAGAGGAGAGAATATTTTTAGAACAAATTTACGAATAAGCACTAAATCTGTATAGTAATGACTGACATCCTTAGATCTTTAAAACACTTTCCCACGAACGGTGTGATTATGTGAAGCCTTTTTATGCGACACTGTTGTTCTGAATCGGAAAATATTTCGATTTATTATTACAAATTACCACGTGTTGTTTTCAAAACAATTTCAATGTAATGGTTATTCTCTCTCTCTCTCTCTCTCTCCAGTTAGTGCTCGACATCTCGTCGAGAAACAATGAAGAAATTAATAACTAATTATCTCGAAGAAAACACAAAAAGAAACGCATGGACAAAAGGGATATTGACGCACTACTATACTTTCACGATGCCCATCTGCCCAGATGTGAGATAACTGCATTCAGTGAAACACGTGCACAGGCATTGGACATTGCTATATAAATTGGTATTTTGCAACATTAATAAGCTTTCGTATATTCATTAGTTTACCATCTACCATTTCATTGGCATTACATTTTCTTTGACTCAGATAATAGCAAAACTATACACAAATACTTGGTTTATATGCGTATTTTCATACCCATCAACTGTGACCAGTTAGTTAAGTGATATAAAATGAAACCAATCGATATGTGGACAGTACAATACAAGTTTAATAATTCCTGCCTGGTTTGTAATAAAATAGTGAACGTGACTGTAGTATCCAGATATGAATATTTACATTTCTTAAACGAATAATCAGTAAGAATTTTGCATTAAAGTTTTTATTAAAAGTTGTGTAATTATAGCAGGTAAATAATAATGCGGACTTTAAAACTCGTTACGCAGCAAATTTGTGCAGCGGAAACATCACTTATATTCGTCGTAGATCGTTCGCATGTTTACTGGTTTTATCCGGTGCATACTCGTTTTCGGCCGCTTGGTCATGCACACGCAAACTAATCGGACACGCTGTTTACAATGAGGGTAATGAAAATAATTTGCTCAATTTGTTTAGCGTGTTTTGAAGTGGTCGAACGATGATGTACTCATTGGTTTATGAGGCATTTAATTATAAGAGGAAAGATATAATAAGTAGGACGCTTAGCCTATGTATCCCATATCGTCGAACACCGAGAATGCAGAGAGGCAAACAATGAACACATTCATACTACATAAGTTGTATTATTACAGAGTCGCTGTTAATTTCTTGGTTATTCATTTTAATTTTCATTTGTCCTTCTGAGGATCGGCACAACCGAGGCCTTGGACCTTTCAGAATAAATTGAAATGAAAGAGAGATCCCTCATTATTTGTCTTCCTTCTACGCATCCTATGTGATCGAGAGACTCGGGACTGTTAGTCTTGGTATGTGTTATTATCCCCGTAAAATATGAATTAATTTTTTGATCTTTTAAAGAATGTATATCTTTGTATTTATAGTTTAAAATAATATTTGGTTCTCATTGTAAAAAAGACTGTCAGAGCCCCTATTTCTACTTCAAAATGGAATAAAGTATGTCTT
The DNA here is from genome assembly GCA_023014485.1 of Bathynomus jamesi. Lineage (NCBI taxonomy): Eukaryota > Metazoa > Arthropoda > Malacostraca > Isopoda > Cirolanidae > Bathynomus > Bathynomus jamesi. Next base: position 30,865 of record JAJOZX010000649.1, on the reverse strand, counting down.
TGAAGCGATATTTTCCATTCGAATATATCATAATAAATTAAATGTACAATTTTTCATGTTGAGTTACCATTCTATAATAGAAAGTTAGGAGCTATTGAAGAATAGGGACCCCAGCCTTCTTTAGTTAGGCTTATAAGGCTAACTAACGAAAATATCACGACCTAACCTAACCAATCGTTAGGTTTAACTGTACGCCCTTGACGATTGGTTAGTTAGGTCATGATATTTTCGTTAGTTAGCCTTATAAAGCTAACTAAAGAAGGCTGGGGTCCCTATTCTTCAATAGCTCCGAAAGTTACGCTATTGTACGCAAATGAGCAACAATATACTGTAAATATATGTATGGCATACTCATACAGAAAACTAGGTTAATGAATGCTTTACACCCATGCTTCTTACCCTATTCATATATTACTAATGGCTTAATATACCTTACCTTATGAACCTTATGTTGTTTCGTGCGTTGGTCTCTCTTCACACGGAGGTCAAGCTGGTGGCCCCGCCTCTAGGTCTGGCCTGGTGGAGGAGCGAGTTGCTTTCTTGCGCTCTCCACCGTCCATAGCCAGGCACGCCCGGCTCATCTGGTACTGTCGTGAGCCAGGCATCCAGTCTTTTCTTGAAGACTTCAACTTTGACCCCCGTTACGTTTCTGAGGTCCCTAGGAAGCTGGTTGAAAAGTCTTGGTCCCCTGACAACCAAGCTATTTTCCTTCAGGGTTGAGAAGGTCCCTTGTCGGGCCTTTAATTTGGGAACACTACACATTCTGCCTTTCCTATTTTCCAGTGTTGTTTGAATGGTAATTGGGTTTAGTTTTAGGTTTGGTACCAGTTTTTCGATCATTTTCCATATGTAGATTATGATGTACCTCTCTCTTCTTCTTTCCAGTGAGTACAGATTTAGTTACGTAGTCTTTCCCAGTAGTTGAGTTCTTTGCAGCATCAATCTTGGCTGTGAAATGCCTTTGCGTTTCTTCTAGTTTATTAGTTTCTTCCTTTTTATATGGGAACGTCAAAACTGAGCAGTATTCAAGTTTTGGTATGGTCAGTATTTTTAGCAGGGGAATCATTACTGTCCTGTCCCTTCTCTTGAACGTTCTTAGTACCTGTCCGGCGACTCTTTTGCTTTATTTCGCTATCTGATTTTGTGTTTCGAATTTCGCATCATCTGTCATTATTATCCCGAGATCAGTCGTTTTCGTGCTTCTCTGAATTTCCTGTCTATCTGGAGCATAATATGCAGTCTGTTTAAGTTCTTTTCTACCATATCTCAAGAGCTGAAATTTCTCGGCGTTGAATGACATGTTGTTGTCTTCTGACCATTTGTATATTTTGTTCGTGTCCCTCTGCAAGGCCTCCACGTCATGTACATCGCTGATTTTTCTGCTGATCTTTGTATCGTCTGCAAAGGATGTTACTATACTGTTGCTGTTTACTCCGCTGTCTATGTCTGTTAGCATGATAATGAACAGGAGTGAGGCCAGTACTGTCCCTTGTGGTACTGAGCTGCGTACTTCCGATTCTGATGATGATATACCTTGAATTTTGACGACCTGCAGACGATCTCTAAGGAAGTTGTAGATCCATTTTCCACTTTGCCTGTTATTCCCATATATTTAATTTTATGTGCTATTATACTATGGTCACATTTATCGAAAGCTTAGCAAAATCTGTGTATATAACATCGTAGTTGTCATTGCCTTCCAATGCATCTAGTATATTGTTGTAGTGTTCTATTAGTTGTGATAGGCATGATCTACCTGATCGGAATCCATGCTGATTTTTGTTGAATCTTTCCCGTGTCTCCAGGAAATCATAAATTTTCTCTCTAACTATTCTTTCAAATACTTTGGTGAGGTGGGACGTCAATGACACTGGTCTATAGTTCTTTGCTTGAGATCTGTCCCCTCCTTTACACGAGGGGAATCCAAAAAGTTTCCGGAAAAGTTTAATAATTCAATCATTTCAAATCAGAATTTAATGAATTCTTGTTTTGACATGAATTTGGACCTTCATACATATTAGGCCATGCTAAGACTTACACAACCTTGGTGACAGTGCTTTAAGACGGAGTTAAAAAGAACCCTATTTTTCATGGCAACGGAAATCTCAAAATTCGAGTGGAGAGCTAACATTAAATTCCTAACAAAACTTAAATGGAAACCACCACAAATACTTGATTCCTTACGTGAAGTTTATGGAGATGAAGCACCTAAGAAATCAGTCGTTTATGACTGGATCAAAAGATTCAAAAACGGGTCAAGAGGTTCTTAATGATAACCAAAGGAGTGGAAGGCCATCAACATCAATTAATGAAGAAACTGTTGCTGCTGTTCGGTCACTAGTCGAAAAAGATCGTCGAATTTCCTGTGAAATAATAGCCAATGAGGTGGGTATCTCTCGTGGTTCTGCTCATTCCATTTTGGTGGATATCTTAGAACTTAGCAAACTTTCTGCTCGGTGGGTGCCTAAAGCGTTGCGCCAAGAACAGTTTGACCAAAGGGCTAGTCTTTCTGTTGATCTTTTGAATCGAATAGAAGTTCATGAAGATTGTTTTATGCATAGACTTGTAACAGGGGATGAAACCTGGATTTATCAGTATGATCCGGAAAGCAAAGTTCAGTCAAAACAATGGCTCCCAAGAGGATCAGATGGCCCAATAAAATTTAAAGCAGAAAGATCAGCTAAAAAGGTAATGGCTACAATTTTTTGGGATTGTGAAGGAATAATTTTAGTGGACTTTCTTGAAGGACAAAAAACAGTCACCGCCCAATATTATGAAAATGTTTTGAGGAAGCTGAAAGATAAGCTTGTTGAAAAAAGACCTGGTAAACTTCATCGCGGGGTGCTTTTCCATCACGACAATGCACCTGCTCACACTGCAAATGCCTCAAGAGCCGTGTTACGGGAATTTCGATGGGAAATCATACCTCACCCCCCCTACAGTCCGGATCTAGCCCCTTCCGACTTTTTTTTATTCCCAAAATTGAAGGATCACATAAAAGGAACGCGTTTCGACTCGATAGCAGATGCCAGAACAGCAGTTTTGAGATGGTTTCAGTCGAAAAACTGAATTTTATAAAAATGGATTGGAACGCTGGAAACACCGCTTAGAAAAGTGTATAAAGATAGGTGGGAATTATGTCGAACGTTGTTGAGCATTCCTAAACGTATATCCAAAGGTGGGCAGTTGCGGCGCAACTTGCGGCGCAACATTTTTGGTTGCGCTTGCGCTTGCGGCGCAACTTTTTGAAAAGGGTTGCGCTTGCGCGTGCGGCGCAACTATTTCAGCAGAGTTGCGGTTGCGGCTGCGGCGCTACAAAAATCGTTGCGCGTGCCCACCACTGCAGATATACGTTAAATGCAAAGGTGGGCAGTTGCGCCGCAAAAAGTTGCGGCGCAACTTGCGGCGCAACATTTTTGGTTGCGCTTGCGCTTGCGGCGCAACTTTTTGAAAAGGGTTGCGCTTGCGCGTGCGGCGCAACTATTTCAGCAGAGTTGCGGTTGCGGCTGCGGCGCTACAAAAATCGTTGCGCGTGCCCACCACTGCGTATATCCTCTTTTGTTTTCTTTTATTAAAGTTATTTGACCATTCTGGAACTTTTATTAAAGGGTTTTTGTATTAAAGCTTTTTGAATTTTCCGGAAACTTTTTGGATTCCCTACGTATATAGGGACAATGTTTGCTCTTTTCAAGATGCTCGGTATTTCCCCAGTGTCTAGGGATCTTCTCCATATCCAGTATAAAGGTGTAGCTATTTCATTTTTACATTTTTTAATCAATAAAGCATTCCATTTGTCCGGACCTGCAGCTGAATGTGGTTTCATTTGTCCTATAGCTCTCGCTACATCTTCTGGTGTAAAATCAAAGTCTGTTATATACTCTCCTTGCAATTCCTCTTCAAAGAATGCATTTATGTCAGGTATCGCTTTGTCACTTTTTGGGGTACTGAAAACTGATTCATATTGAGCTCTCAATGTATCAGATATTTCTTTTGGATCGTCGGTTAGTTCATTATTTCCCGTCCTTAAGGGCCCAATAGCGGCGCGCGTTTTTGTTTTTCTTTTTGCATAGCTATAGAAGTATTTTGGATTTTCCTTTATTGCTTCTACCGCCTTTTCCTCTTCCCTCTCTGTATGGTCCTTAATCAGGGCTTGTATTTCCCTATCGATACCCTCCAGTTTTTCTTTTATTGCTTTCCTGTCATTATCTCCGCAGTTACCTAACTTCGCCTCCACTCTCTTTCTTTTGCGGAATAATCTTCTCTTTTGCCTCTCTAGCCAGCTCCTCTTTCCTTTTGGCTGTGATTTCGGAGCATATTTTTCTAAAATTCTCAGCGTTTTTTCTTCCAAGGTTGTTAGCATTTCTTCAGTTGTTTTATTCTCGAAAATTGTTCTCCATTCTATTTGGGCCATGTGAGATCTGATTGCTTCCCAATTTATAGTCTTCGAGTTTAAGTTAAAGGCCCCGAATTTATTTCTTTCCACAATATGTGTATTGTCTTTTAATGCTTTCGTCATATTTGTTGATATCTCGATTAAGTTGTGGTCTGAGATAATGGTTGGGGTTGTTTTTATATCAGCAATCAAGTTCGTGTTATTCGTGAATACCAGATCCAGGCAGTTATTTTTTCTGGTATTTTCTGTTTATCTCCTGTGTCAGCATAAACTCATTTGTGAGAGCCATCAACATTTTTGCTTGCTCCTGGTCTTCTTTGTGCCCCCTTGTCCTGGTGAATATATATATATATTCCTGGATCTTTCCGTTTGACTGCCGCCATTGAAACATAAGAGGTGAGTGCCCCCGGCCTTCTTTACTTAGCCTTATAAGGCTAACTAATGAAAATATCACGACCTAACCTAACCAATCGTTAGGTCAACTGTACGACCTTGACGATTGGTTAGGTTAGGTCGTGATATTTTTGTTAGTTAGCCTTATAAAGCTAACTAAAGAAGGCTATGTTTCAATGGCGGCAGTCAAACGGAAAAGATCCATATTCCTATCCACCTTTTTGTATTTTATAAATGGGAAGTTAAAGTCTCCGCACATCATTATATTGGGGGATGGAGGGTTTATGGCCTTTATTAGCTTTCTGATGTCATCAATGGCCTCCGAGAATTTTTCGGTTGGGGTGCTTGGAGGTCTATAGATGACTATTACTATCAAGTTTAGTTTTTCTATTTTCACTGCTAGGAGTTCCACATAGCTGTTTGATTTACTTATTATCGTCTCTGTATATATATATATATATATATATATATATATATATATGTCATATATGTCATATATATATATATATATATATACATACATATATATATATAGTCTTATATGTTTTTGGTATGCCTCAAATAAAATTTTTACTTATTTCGGTATCACTTATTTTTCTAAGAAGTTACTGTGGTGCAATTTATAATCGAAGTTAAGGATAAGAGTCTTTAATCAGAGTTCTGAGAAAAACATGTGAAAACACCTCCTTATAGGCCTATGATATGGTATGATATTTGAAGGCATCAAACAACGAAAAGTTATCACATTTCTAGGGGTAAATTAAAAAAAAAAATTCTGTTTAAAAATGATCAGTGTTTCTAGTCATGGAAATGATTATGATTTCCGTGAATATTATACATTTTTCGACGTCAACCCCTAAAAACAACGGAACAGAGAAGTCTTCGAAATTATTATATGAATAAAGCTTTTATTTGGTTTTTATTGACGATAAAGCTTTTCATAGTTGTCTTTGTATATGGAAGTTTGGTATAATTAGGTTGGTTAAATTTATATATTGTTTTATATTAGGTTAGGTTAGGCCTAGGCTGACCATATTTCCTTGAGACAAAAACGGGACATTGGGATGGCAAAAAAGGGACGGGGTTATGTAATATTCTGTATTCATGAAAAAGTAAGTACATAAACCGGGACAAAATTGACATTTTTATTAAAACGACGGGACGGCCAGGAAATATAAAACAAACGGTACTGTCCCGTTCAAAACGGTACGTATGGTCAGCCTAGACTTAGGCCATTTTAATTTCGGTCGTCTTCGTTTCTGAAGGTGAAGACATTCATGTGGAAAAAGTTTTGCATCCGAGGTTAATTTCTTGATGATGCTTCGTAAATTTTGGTTTGTTGATCAAAATGTTTGTCTTTAGAAAGTTCCTATTGTCGTAAATATGAGATAGAGAAGAAAATAACAATTGTATTTGAAGATTAAATACGAGTATAGTTTCAAATGAAGCTCAGAACTTTTGAAAAATAAAACAATTTCGGTCAATAAACTGATAGATCAAAATTCAATAGACCAAAATTTTCGAGACGTCTAGAAATTTTTCTCAAACTAAAGGCGACGAAAAACAAAATGGTTTAACCTAACCTAGACCAGCTACCGTAGAGTAACCTAACTTTACTTAGCCTAACCTGTAGTTATACCTAACTTTTAATTACAAAGTCAATTGTCAAAAGTTTCACAGGCAATAAAACTCGAAAAAATATTTATCGGAATTACTCCAAATTTTTTCCTTCTTGAATTTTAGTTTTTGTCTGAAGTGCAACATTCCCTTCCACTTCAGCATTACAATAGATGGACATGTTCATTGAAACTATTAATTAATCACTATATTAAGTCATTTTGGACTTATAATTTACGTATGGATGACTTGCATACAATTAACTCAAAAAATAAGTTCTATGAAACAATTTTTTTATGTAAAAATGTTAAATTCTAAGCTACAGAGTGGGAGAAATGGAGATTTTTATCCCATTTTCTATATTGATCGAGTTTGAAAGTATTAAAAGAGGAGAGATTTGAAACCTGTTGCATTCGATAGCCTCAACGATATAATTATTTTCGGTGCTACTATAGCGTGCTGTCTACAAAGATATTTACACTGTAGCGTGCGGTCTACAACATATTTACACTATACAGTAGACTACGGTCTACAATTTTTCCAATACTTTAGAATGTGTACACCCTAACCTAACCTAACCTCACATTCGTGCCCAAAGATAAAGTCAAGTCATTTCAGGTCAGGTCAGGACACTTCAGCGCAAACTCTTTTGTAGACTAAAGATATCTTTGTAGACTGCATGCTATAGTAGCACCGTCAGAATCGTATTTATAAAAATGTGATTGATGAATATAACTTGAAATAAACCATGAAAAACAATTCATTCATTTTGCCTCAAATGTTGCTATTTCTTAGAAACGGTACTTACAAATTAAAATTCTGAATTTTATTAATCGAACAGTTTCAGAAGAAAAAAATAGTCGCCTAAAAAAAACGGTAAAATTTCTAAAAAGCATAAAGAATTACTAATTGGTAAAAAATCTGTTTATCTTTGGATATTTTATTCTTTGTGGGAACAATAATACATTTTAAAAAGCAAAAACCCAGCCATTACAAATTAGTAATTTTTGTGTTTAGAAAATTTGTTTCTAGGCGAATTTTTTTCCCAAATTTTACATCCCCTTATACAAAATTTTAATTTGAAAATGCAAAGCGCGATATCAACTTCGCAGACACAAAATGTTTATAAATTAAAATGTAAATGAAAAGCAAAATTCCCACTTTTGAAAAGCAACGCTCCGCCATTCACTCATTCATTCAGAACACGAGCAGCTCGCAGCATCATTGCCAAGTATACAAACGATCAACGTGCCATCGAGACTTCCGTACGTAATTCATCACCTGCTTTCAGTTAGTAGAATCAAATGAGAAATCAAATTCATACTTATTTCCTTGCCTGCGTCGTTAATTTGTATTTCAGACACTCGTGGCTTTTTAGGTCCTGGTGCATGGTTCATCAGGTGTAAGATGCATCGCAAATTTGTTCTTTCCTCCGCGAGGCAAAGCAAATACAATCGTTTTAGTCACTGGTCACAAGTACATTCATGTCACCTTAGGCTTGATTTACAGACGCTTTACACATAGTAACTACTAACGTCCGATTATGTTAAGTTAATGTGAAAAGCCTGTTGTGATAAGGAATGCATTTAAAATTTATCACTTCACAACAGTTGAATACACAACACTTGCATTAGATTTTTATCCTGCACAAAACTGACTTGCATAATGTTGCCAATCAAAAAATCAACCTTATTCAAGCAAAATGTACAGAGTCCCATACATACTGTATGTCTGGTCTCATAGAAAAATGTAATTTTAAATTACATTTACAAAACTAATACATTAGAACTAAAATTTACACTGGAGAGAGAGAGAGAGAGAGCGTCTAAGTTTTCTTTCAATTAAAACGACTCTCCTAAATCAATACCTCACATGGTTTCCAAAAAATACATAATGTTTAAATACTAAAGTCATCTATTTCATTTTGCTTGAATCAATTTCGAAGTGGATTTTTCATTGTTGAGAACTTTTAGTTTGTAGAATTTTCAACTTTTTTTGTCAAATTTAAAAAAAAAAAAATTTAGCATTTTTATCATTTTTTTTTAAAGTATTCCATATCGATACCTTTCTTTTACGCATATATATATATATATATATATATATATATATGGTAATACTTACATATACGCGTCGTATTGAAACAGTGATGTACGTTCTATGCACCTTCTAGTTCTATACCCAAACGAAACAGTGCACACGTGACGTCACATTCCTATGGTGATATTATGAGTAACCTGCATTCAAATATCACAGACGAACCAATCAGACGGGCGGAGGAAGCTTGGCTCTGCATAAGAGAATTTCTATATTCTCTTTATATGGGATGGATATTAAAGTCGCTGCTGTTATTCTCGTTTAGGAGCTGTTTATGTAAACAGCATTTTAAAACTGTTTTAAATAATAATTTTCCAAACGTCGACATTTGTGTTAGAAGTTTACTGATCAATGAATTTTTTTTTTTTTAATTATCTCAATTTCTATATAACATTTACGAATATATTCGTGTTATAATTAATTCATTTTAATCAATAATATTGGATTGGATTCATTTGTTTACAGTTATGGATCCAATTAAAAAACAAGTAAGTAATTTGAATCATTTAATAAAAGAATTATATATATATATATATATATAAGAGTGTGTCCTCTCAGTTAGAATTTTCTAGATTAATCTACAAAAAAAGGAAAAAAAAAAGCTTTTCGTTTTTCTATCGTTGTAATAATCTGTAATGGAGAGGTTCGTTTTACTGCATCTTCTCAAAAATAGATGTATATTTAGCGAAATTAAGAGATCTTTTGACAAAATGCTTCATCATTCTTAAAAATGCGATATCTTGCATGCCATGTTGCCTTTTGCGTGACGAGCATGTGATGAGTAAGCACAGTTTGTGTTAATTTTGTCAACAATAATGCCCTTCCTGGTTGACTACTGGGGTCTCTCGTTTATCTGAAGAAAGTTTGCGCTGATGTGAAGAATCATCTGAATTTTGTAAGCCCAGGATTCTGAGCTATCTGCATCTTACTCTGACTACATGCCGATTGTTCAGTTACGTGGGGGAATGGCGATATATCACGAGCATCAAGTGTATGATGTATTTTTCACAATTATCTTAAAATTCTTCTGTTGAATGACAGATTCTGATTGTAACCTAAACATCATCCTTATTCGTACAATGTGTGTGTGTGTGTGTGTGTGTGTGTGTGTGTGTGTGGAATTATGCAAAATCATGGGTGTTCGTGCGTGATATTCTATCTATAGAACCCTAGTGTTACACCAAATATTTGAATGAAAAGCTGCCACTGGCTCGAATGCATGGGGATTAGCACGAAAAACGAAAAACTCCTCTTAACGTGAAAGCGTTATGTGTTCCTTCGGGTGTTGAAACATGCGCCAGGTTGTCCTAACTTTTACCTTGTCGTAGCACAGTGGTCAGCACCTGCGCCTCCTACTTAAGAGGTAGTTGATTCGAATCCTAGCTGGGGTAACTTTGCATTATGCAAAATCGTGAGTGTTTATGCGTGATATTTTCTCTCTCTCTCTCTCTCTCTCTCTCTATATATATATATATATATATATATATTATCCGTGCGATAATTCTTCATTTCACGAAGGTCAAGCTTGTTGCCCTCTCTCTCTCTCTCTCTCTCTCTCTATATATATATATATATATATATATATATATATATACAAACGCAGAGGAAGGGACTTTAAGATTTTTTCGACTTAAATATCGATTACGGGTGATCTTCCATTGTTTTGACTCTTGTTACGAATTTAAACCTGAATTATTTTTCAGAATCTTCATTCCTCGTGACATTTATATCAGACCTAATTTAATTTCTAAATTTATATTAAATACATATTACCTACATTGTTAGTTTTAATAACGAGGTTTTTTTTATACAGGGTGAGCGAAAAGTCCCTGTGCACCCGTCCATTTCCAACATAGTGCGGGTACAGGTTCACTACATTTCTTGCGGGTGCACTGGGACTTTTCGCTCACCCTGTATTATAAAAATGAATAAAATAGATAATAATTAAACTAAAAACATAATTTCATCTTATACGGGACGAAAACTTGGATTTAAAGATCAATGTGGTTCCGTCATTCGTAATTGTAAACGGAGCGTAAGCGAGACAAGCTGAAACAGAGAGTGTAAAATCAATTTTTATTCGTAAATTAAAGTATATTGGAGGTGAAATTTGGTATACTTCTGAAGTATCACGAATCAGGATCAAATTAGAAAATATAAATGATGTTTTGTAAAGAAATTATGATTATATTGTACTCGTAGTTCATATGGCAGAAACAGTAATAAGTAAATCGAACATCTACGTTGAACTTTTAGGAATAAAACTTGAAAAATTAAATGAGATACTGATACTGTAGTCATATACAGACCTCCAAATACTCCAACTGCAAAATTCTCTGATGCCATTACTGATACCAGAAAACTAACAAAGTCCTTAAACTCTCCCATACTCCAATATAATACTCTGCGGAGATTTTAATTTCTCATTTATTAATTACAAAACGGTGGGGAATATATACGCCCCAGGACAAGGGGGGGCGCAAGAGAAAGCCAGGAGCAATAAAAAATGCTAATAGCTCTTACGAATGAATTTATGTTAACACGGGAGATAACAGATAACACCAGTAAAAATAACTGCCTGGAGCTGGTATTCGAGAACAACATCAATTTGATTGATGATAAAAAAATACTGTAACCTCTGCTATTATCTCAGACTATGACATTATCGAGATACCAACTAATATGTCGACAACCTTAAAAGAAAATATTCATACGAAGAAAGAAACAAATTTAAGGTTGTTAACCTAAACTCCAAGACTATAAATTGGGAAGGAATCAAAACTCATATGGCTCAAATACAGTGGAAAACAATCGAAGAAATGATAACTACCTTGGAAGAAAAGACGTTGGAAATCTTAGAAAAATATGTTCCAAAAGCACAGCCAAACGGAAAAAGGAATTATTTTGAGAGGCAAAAGCGAAGAATAGCCCGCAAAAAGAAAAAGTGTAGCAGTAGCTGCAAAATTAATCAATTGCACGGACAACAATACCAAGAAAAGTAATACAGGAAAAATTGGAGAATATTGATAGGAAAATACAAGCCCTGATTAAGTAGGCTGACCATATTTCCTTGAGACAAAAACGGGACATTGGGATGGCAAAAAAGGGACGGGGGTTATGTAATATTCTGTATTCATGAAAAAGTAAGTACATAAACATATTGAGCTTATAATTATTCTTCAGTGACAGAACCCATACAAAAACCCATACAAAACGGTACTGTCCCGTTCAAAACGGTACGTATGGTCAGCCTATGATTAAGGGTCATTCAGAGAGAGTAGAGGAAGATGTAGTGGAAATAATAAAGGAAAACCCCAAGTACTTCTAAGCTTTACAAAAAGAAAAACAAGAACGCACGCCACTATTGGGCCCTCTTAAGGAAAGAAAACTATGAACTATCCGATAAATTAAAAGAAATATATGAAATATTGAGAGCTCACTGTGAATCAGTTTTCAGTACCCGAAAAGGCTACAAAGTAGCACCTGATAGAAATACCTTCTTTGAAGAGAAATTACAGAGAGAGTATATAACTGATTTTGACTTTGCCCCAGAGAATATTGCACGAGCTATAGATCAAATGAAATCACATTCAGCTGCAGATCTGGACAAATGGAACGCCTTGTTGATTAAAAACTGTAAGAATGAAATAGCTACACCCCTATATTGGATATGGAGAAAATCCCTGGACAAAGGGGCAATACCGAACATCTTGTAAAGGGCGAACATTGTCTTCATATATCAAAGAGCGGATAGGTTTCAAGCGAAAAACTATAGGCCGGTATCACTGACAATCCACCTCACCAAAATATCTGAAAGAATAATTAGAGAGAAAATCTATGATTTTTTTTTTTTGGAGACACAGGAAAGATTCAATGAAAACTAGCACGGATTCCGATTAGGAAGATGGTGCCTATCACAACTAATAGACCATTACAACAATATCATTGATGCACTTGAAAGCAATAGTAACACAAGGAACAGTATTAGCCCCACTCCTATTCATTATCATGCTAACAGAAATAGACAATGAGGTAACCAACAACTGTATAGTAATATCCTTTGCTGACGATACGAAGATCAGCAGAAAAATCAGAAATGCAGAAGAGGTGTAGGGCCTTACAGAGAGATACAAAGAATATAACAAAATGTGTTGTGGGACAGATATTGAGAATCTTTAAAAGAAGGGACAAGAAAATAATGATTCCTGTGCTGTAAACACTGATGGTACCAAAACTTGAATACTGCTCAGTTTTGACGTCCCCATACAGGGGCGTATCCAGGATTGTAGGAAAAGGGGGGTTTCCCCAATCAAAATTAATTCGTAATAACTAATATCACATCCGCACAGCAAGCGCCTACACTAGTGATTAACACTGGTGACAAATGACGGAAAGACTGATCTGTAAAAAATATTTTTTTATTATTTTTATTTGGTATATCCCTTGAGCAGGAGGGGTAGGGGGGTGAGGGTCATGGCAACCAAAGAAACCTATGTAAAAAACCTGCCATATAAAAACGAAACACATAAACTAAAAAAAATTAAAAGAAATTCCACAACCAAGATTGATGGCTGCAAAGAACTCAGCTACAGTGAAAGATTTCGCAAATTAAATCTGTATTGACTGGAAATAAGAAAAGAGATACACAATAATCTACACATGGGACATAATAGAAAGAATGGTACCCAACCTCAAACTGAACCCAGTAATCACCCAAACAACATTGCAAAATAGGAAAGGTAGAAGATGTAGTGTTCCTAAACTGAAGGCCAAACGAGGGACACCCTCATCTCTAAAGGAAAATAGCTTGGTTGTCAGGGGGCCAAGACGTTTTAGCCAGCTTCCGAAGGACACCAGGACCATCACTTGTGTCAAAGTTGAAGTTTTCAAAGGAAGACTAGACGCCTGGCTTAGGACAGTACCGGATGAGCCGGGTGTGCCTGGCTATGTGCAATGGAGATCACAAGAGAGCAACTCGCCATCACCAGGCCAGGCTTATAGGTGGAGCCGCCATCTTGACCTTCGTGTGAAGAGAGACCGAAGCACGGAACTACTACCAGGTTACCACGTTATCAGTAAATGCAAAGAGTGAAAAACAATTAAAATATTTTAATTAAACGATTTCTTTTCGGATCTTTTCCGTTTGACTGCCGCCATTGAAACATAAGAGGTGAGTGCCCCCAGCCTTCTTTACTTAGCCTTATAAGGCTAACTAACGAAAATATCACGACCTAACCTAACCAATCGTTAGGTCAACTGTACGACCTTGACGAGTGGTTAGGTTAGGTCGTGATATTTTTGTTAGTTAGCCTTATAAAGCTAACTAAAGAAGGCTGGAGGCCCTGATCTTCAGGTGATCCCCTTATTTTTCTGAGTACACGATTAAAACTTAAAAATTAAGCATGGATCTTGAAAGTAATTAAAATTGTTTATAAGAAACAAAATTTGAAGGGGAAATTAAGAAAAGCTTTTTTATAAAGTAACTTATTTTGTATCATCAAATATTGATGCGGATGCGGATGAGGATGTTTGATTTCAACATCCGCGGATGCGGATGCGGATGCGGATGTCTACATTTTCGTTATTTTTTAGGATATATTCGAGATTTGTTGTGTTTAACGTATATAATAAGTTATTATATAGAGAGAGCTGTAGCTATAATGTAGTATAATTGATTAATTGTACAATAATTGCTGTACTTTTCCCTGAACATATAAAATAATAGCAAGCATCTAACTAATATAGAAATCAATTAGTGAATTCGTCTGCAAATAAATTCGTTATATTTTGTTGAGTTTCAGCCACAATTAGAAACCATAATTGTGTTACCCGACCTCTTTCCCCAACCTCCACCCTTATAGAAAGAGATCTTTAATTAGCTTGATAACTATTTACATTAAGTTCAAAGTTTTATTAGGCATATTTATAAATGAGTAATTAAAATAAAGTAAACTAAGATGTTCATCGTTTAATATTCAAACTTAATTATAGGAAGGTTATGCTTAAGGAACATTAATTTTTCTGCCTTTTCTGCTGCCAGTCTGTTTCTCTTTTCATCATATATTAATCCAGCACTGCTAAATAATCTCTCGCTTGGTACGCTTGTTGGAGGACGTGCTAAATGTTTCCTTGCAAGTTTACTCAAGTATGGATAGATATTCTGCGTATTTTTCCACCAACTAATAGGATTGTCCCATGCAGCCAGGCGTTTTTCTTGGTGATAGCTCTCGATCATTTTTACTACATCTTTTGACATCGCGTAGGTCTCGTCATCGCTGCTTGACTCAAGAAACTGAGAGAGAGATTCTGTGATAGATTTGCTTGTTGAAGGTGTTGGTTCTGTCACTGAAACTTTTATTCTTTTGGTGGGTGGCGAAGCGACAGATTCAAGAGATTGAAGCTCTTCAACTGCTTTGCCAAGTGATGATTCAACTCGTTCTAATGTACTAGGTGAAAATAACAGCTTTGTAACGTGGATCTAAGTAGGTTGCAAGAGAGTAACTTCATACAAGAACAGCCTCTCGTCTTGTCGCTTGCATCACTTTTGCGCACAATGAACTAGTTCTATTATTATAGTAGAATTTGATAATTTCCGCTTATTAATGACGTTCTATCTCAACGGTCCACATCCGCACGACATCCGCAGTCCAAAGTGCGGATGCAGATGCGGATGCGGATGCGGATGTGACCTACATCACTAATATATATATATATATATATATATATATATATATATAAAAGGAAATTTAGCTTACCATCACTTAACTATTTATCAGCCGGAAGTCTTTTTCAAGACTGAATAAAATCGTCTGGCGTTACCCAGAACAAAATCAATAAAGTAACACTGCGCAATAAAAAGTTAAGCTTAACCCTTTGACGACCGGTATACCTTTCTTTGAACTTAAAAGTGTAAATTTTATTGTTATTTACAATTAGATATGTTAGTAACTATAGTCACTTAAATGATCCATTTTGGGGTTAGGTAATTTTCCGACAACTAAACGATACCTCTATAAGCATGTAGATGTATTTGTAGAAACGTTGCATCATTGTACAATTTATATTATTATTTCCGTTGCAACAAATATGTCCCTTGGTCCTCAAAGGGTTAATAGTAAAAGTAAATTAGTATCAAAGTATGCCGTGTATATAAATTGGACAGGAACAGAGATAAGTATGGGGTCCACTGCACAAGCGAAACGCTGCTCATAATATTCTGTGTTAGAAAGAAATTACATTATTCGTTACTGACATTTAGATCAAGTGAACAAATTTCTGTTCCCATATATATAAAGATGCAATCTGGAAAGGCCACCAATTTCTCTTTAAAGAGGGCCAGAACATCATTAATTGGAGCGTTTTTTATCAAAGTATTTACATCTAAGATCATAGAGATGAATCCTGAAACCAAGAACTGAAGTTTATTAAATTAAAAAAATAGTTTTTGGGGGGGTATTGTATCTAAAAGAAAATATCATTGGATGTTTGTTTCGCCAAACTCTTTTAATAAGTTCAAAAAATCTTTTTTTTTATCAATAGTTTCCCAATTATGATTCTCTAAATGGACTTTTTAAGGATGCTTGCTCTTTCCTACAGCTACGAAAGACGTTGAGGTAATAACTGCCTTTGCTGGTAGGACATTCAGTAAGTCCAACTTCAACTATCTTGATCCGCTTGTGCCAAAGTCTACAGTCTAGAACAGTAGTTTCCAACCTCTGGTCGCGACCCAAATCAGGGTCGCGGTGGTCCTCAAGTAAAGTCGCGAAGGGTCACTATATTCACTATTTCTTAATTCAATTTATATTTATATACATATTTAAATTTTATCATAAGGCTGAGATTCGGGAGGTCCTGTTGGTGGCCAATTTAGGGTCGCAGCAAAAAAAGGTCGGGAACCACTGCTTTAGAAGTTGGTAGCAGATACGCGAGACAAGTCCTTTCCGAGTCTCTTTTTCAAGACAAGCAACCGAAGAAATTGGCCTATCATTTCAAAGAAAGGAAATTTCTTTATTCATTTCGTTCATTAAAGAGTTAAAATTGACTACACTCGAGACTAGGAGGTTAAGGGGTGATCTAATCCAGGTTTTCAAAATTATGAATGGGTTTGATAACGTAGATAGAGATAGCTTTTTCGAAATATCTCAATATAATAGGACTAGAAATAACGGGTGTAAGTTGACAAGTAGAAGGTTCAAGACAGCAGTTGCGAAAAACTTTTTTACGCATAGAATAGTAAATAGCTGGAATAGTTTGCCGGTAGAAGTAATTAGTAGCACGTCTATAAACATGTTTAAGAATCGATTGGACGCGCATGTTGATAGAAAGAGTATAGTTTAAGGTAGTAAAATTAAGGCTTTGTGGGGATAGATCCCACAGCTCAACACAAGTGTTGTGGGATATAGGGAGGCAGCGTCTTGGGTTAGGGGATACTCTCTGTCCTTACACACCCCATTTAAAGAGATTCCTCTGCCGAGCGGTGCCCCCCATAGTACTGTGAGGTATTGAAAAACTCATGATCTTCAC
This sequence comes from Bathynomus jamesi, assembly GCA_023014485.1. Classification (NCBI taxonomy): domain Eukaryota; kingdom Metazoa; phylum Arthropoda; class Malacostraca; order Isopoda; family Cirolanidae; genus Bathynomus; species Bathynomus jamesi. The sequence goes on along the minus strand of JAJOZX010000649.1, from coordinate 13,845 downwards.
TTGCCCCACAAACACCTTTAAATGGGAGACCCATAATGGGTGCACACACATTTCTACATTACTGTACAGTCTTTACAGCCACACCTACACTTTTCCTCGTAAGTGTATATATTGTAATGTATATGGTTGTAAATTTGACTTGGTCCGCAATCGATATGAACCGTGACTTGATGGATACCGTAATGAAATTGACTGGATTCTTTGGATCTGATATATTTGCATGTCCGTTATATAATAGATATAGAGTGTAACATATTTGTGGATAGTAGTCTATTATGACTTGATCCTCTGGATCGAGAGATTCTATCTTTAGTTTTAAATCGATAATTAATTATTTTTAAATTGATAATGTATATGGTTGTAAATTTTGACTTGGTCCGCAATCGATATGGACCGTGACTTGATGGATACCGTAATGAAATTGACTGGATTCTTTGGATCTGATATATTTGCATGTCCGTTATAAATAGATATAGAATGTAACGTATTTGTGGATAGTAGTCTATTATGACTTGCTCCTCTGGACCGAGAGATTCTATCTTTAGTTTTAAACCGATAATTAATTATTTTTAAATTGATAATTATTTAGTTTCGTAAAAATTGGTCGTTGCCAATTTACCGGCAGTTTTTAAATAAGTTTCTTATGTTCTTGTGGTTCGGAACCCACGTAAAATTGTAGGTCCCCTCCGCCACCACGGAGGACATACACAATACACGATTACGAACACAGTTAGGTAGACCAGCCATGAGTGGATCCTAGGGTCTTTGTTGGTCTGAAACATTATAACATTATAACTGTAATGGTTTTAACTGATATGCAAAGATGGTAAGTTAAATCTAGGTTTGTTAAAAGCGATTAGATCCTCCAAATAATAATGGGGCTAAAGGTAAAATAGAATCCTTTAAACATATTTTGACCCACGAAAGCGACCCCTAAAGCGCTACTTTGAGTCAGCTGTTCGTTTCATTATTATGCGACTCTCCAACTTGTTGCGTAATTAAAAGATCCAAAACGAACTTTTTGTTGACACGTTGGCCTTTTCTGTTACTCGCCGGGGCATGAGGGACGGAAAACTTTTGTCGAGTTCAGTACATTAACGTTGATTCCTGGAAAGGCAAGACGTAAATTTCTTTCCTCAATCTAATATGGTCTTCCTTAAGCCTATCCTCGTACGACTTTGACCTAAGAGACGGAATCATCTTAGTTGCTCGTCTTTGAACTCTTTCGATTTTGTCTATATCTTTGCGCATATGCGGATTCCAAAATTGGACCGCGTACTCCAAATGGGGTCTAACTAATGATTTATAAAGAGGAACTATAATATCGCGCGATTTGTACTCAAAATTTCGAGCTATAAAACCTAACACTTTGTTCGCCTTATTGACCGCCGCTGTACTTTGTTTCGCTACTTTTAAATCACCAGTGACTATAACTCCTAAATCTTTTTCCTGCTCTGGATCTTACATACTGTAGAGTGTAGATGGTTAACAAAAGAGGTCCTACATCCCTAGAGATAGCGTGAACCTATAATATATAACCATGCACTAGTTTGAACCTTGTTACATAGTATTGTACGTAAAAATTTGGAGATTTTCATAACTTCAAAAAATAACATTTGACGATATTTAATCGTACTGAAATTAAATGATATTAAAAGCTACACAAATATTTAACTATCCTGTCTTCATTCTCAAAACTAAAAACTGCAAAGCCATTACGTTATTTCTTAAATACTCGAATATACAGAAAAAAAGGGCTGAGCTTAGAATAATTGAATACACAGAAATGCAGAAGAAAAAAAAAAAAAAAAAAAAAAAAAAATATATATATATATATATATATATAATATATATATATATATATATATATATATATATATATATATATATATATATATATATATGTATATATATATATATATATATATATATATATATATATATATATCAAAGATTGCAACAGTTGAGTTTAAAATGTTTTCAAAATATTTACGTATTTTCAAGGTCTTTTTACAGTTAGTTGCAAAATGCAACATACAAAAGCCAGCTTTTAATTTTGTAAATTCTAAGAAAAACGGGTACGAATCCTTTCGACAATAAAGCTACTTGAACTTCCTCACAACCTAGTGTGAATCTGAAGAAAAACATCTAAATTTAACTGACCAATCAGAGAGCGAGTTTGCATCGTATCCCAGCTGTGTCATATATATATATATATATATATATATATATATCTATATATACACACACACATTCATTAGGAAAAAAAAGTAAAGCTATTTTTTAGAATATTCGAAACCCAAAAACAGAATTGAAAATGCTAAAATAAGGAACAGTTTAGGCAGAACATCCGTGCAATAAGCATCTCTTCCGGGTAGTCTGCTTATTTCGAGATGGTCCCAAACTTGTGCAATCACAGCTCTAAAATGGTAAGACAAGTAACTGTTTCCTGCCCTACAATTATTCCATGTCAATATATATATATATATATATATATATATATATATATATATATATATATATTATCTGTTCTAACTTCCATAAATTTGATTTCACTTTAGTGATTTTTATGGTAGGGTATATATATATATATATATATATATATATATATACATTTAAACTGCAAACACGCAGTATAATTAACGTAAAGAACGACGCTTGTATAGGAGAATATTCCGCGCAAGATGAGAGAGGGAGAACGAAACAAATGAAAAAATGAGGTAACCACCCGGGAATCGAACCGGGATCTTCCGATTGCCGGTCAGATATGATAACCATTACACAACGGGCCTCACTCAATCAAATGCCGTAATTCCTCTACATATCTACATTCCTCTCATATCTGACCGGCAATCGGAAGATCCCGGGTTCGATTCCCGGGTGGTTACCTCATTTTTTCATTTGTTTCGTTCTCCCTCTCTCATCTTGCGCGGAATATTCTCCTATACAAGTGTCGTTCTTTACGTTATATATATATATATATATATATATATATATATATAAGTAAAGGATTATTATTATTACGAAGAAATAGTTCTAAGAACTCTGTATGCATGTGAAGTGATGCGTGAATGTTAAAAATCGTGTATTAAATATTAAGTGGATTTGAATTCTTTTATAAGTCAGAATTATTAGTAATTATTTGTGTTGTTATTACTTATTCTGATTTATATTCCTCTCTCTCTCTCTCTCTCTCTCTATATATATATATATATATATATACACCTTTGGTTTGCTTCCACCCGAATTGTTCATTCTGACGAAGGTCAAGCTTTTCACTCCACCTTAGACCTACAGTTTAACGTGGAATCCGAACCACGTCCCAGCACCAGCCCAGCATCTTAACCACTAGGCTAGCCAGGGTACCCATTTAACTACCAACCACTTTCTTTATTATGTGGAAGGATGAACAGCCGGGTTTTGCTGCGTGCCGCCTGCCGTCACCGGGCCTCGATCCCGGGGCCGATGGATTCGTAGTCAGCGACGCTAACCACTACACTATTATATATATATATATATATCGAATGAAATACAGTGACTGATCTATTGTATTAGCATTCTATTTCTATTTCCTTCTTGTTTATACTACTTTTTTTGTAATTTTTTTTCCCCCTATCTGACGTCACTACCAAACGAATTTCTGGTTGGCAAGAAAAGACGAGTTATACAGTATGTAATCATACGAGGCATATTCGAAGGGTTCTTTATTTCTGTACTTTTAGTTCTCAACCAGAGTGAAGCTGTATCATGTTACATGTACTTTCACTCTGAAAGTACATGTAACATATGGTGCAAAGTACGTGTAACATAGTTGTGCGTGTCCATGTTTTTGCAGAATTTGTTCTTCAGTGGTGAGATGATGAACTTACGTATATCAGTTAATGTCACAGAACTCTAACTGCGTGCCTCTTCCTTTAAGGAGAGCACGCAGTACCCGACTTTTGACACATTCTCCTTCCTTTCCTGTCCAACTCTCTAACGCGAGGGTTAATCGGTATTTTCACTCATCTACTCAACCGGTTAACTCTGGAACCATCGTCCTCAATCCATCTCTCCCCCTCTCTTTGGCTTTCAATCTTTCAAACGCAGTGTCCAAGCATCTCGTAACCCTTGGGCAATGAATTTAGCTCTCTTCCTCCTCTATTGGGAGGGGGAGGGGCGTTCTTGCGGGCATTCGCACTTGGCTCCTCCCTCCTGCATAAAAAAATAACACTAAAATTACAATCAACTACGTCCTATACCGATCTCAAGCTACTTTTACACGGGCCAAGTTATTCCAGTACTTTCCTTACTGGTAATCGAAGTCCCTACAATAATGATCGAATGAATGAGTTACAACTTGAAATAATAATACAGTAACACTTCTCTATCCAATTTTTGTGGATCTTTTCCATGTATGTCCTTTTTGCAAATGCATCGAATAGTGGATAGAATGCAAATTACTGAATTCAGCATAGGTCTGCGTTTAGTGCAATTCATTTTCTTTGTTAGTTTTTATATTGATTTGGAAGGCTCGTCCGTTCAGTTTCGGATAAAATGTAAGTTTTTATTAAATAAAAGGAATTCTACTTTCTCTTCTTAGGGACTCTTTAGTGAAATTGCCGCGTGAAAAGAGGTACAGAGTTTGCAGTCTTAGTGTTAATAGTAACAATAACAGAAGTTCTAGAATAACTCAAGAATAACTCACGTAGGACGTTCAAAAGACCGCGAAAAATGAAACGTCATTGACGCATGTAATGACGCCATCAATTCGTCATTAACTTGGCAAGCGCTGAATGCTGTTTTAAACTGTTTAATTATATAACTGAATTTTCATATTTTATATGTAATTACCCACAAACATATATATATATATATATTGATGGTAATATTTGAAAACGTCACAAATGTGCAAAACCCCAGTTTTAGAGGCGGAAAACCTTAATAATGTCTGCCTATAATGTTTACCAGCGTTTGAAACCTCTCTCTCTCTCTCTTTATATATATATATATATATATATATATATATATATTGGTTAAGACTAGGGTTTCTGTCCCGGGATCCCGGGAAACCCTGCCAAAATTTGGAGTTTTATTTCCCGGGACAAAAAATCTAATCCCGGGAAATCCCGGGATTGGTTATTTTTAATAATATTCATTTATTTCAGTTATTATTATTTCATATTTTATTTACAATTTTACATTCAGTTTAAAATCGTCGAGTAAAACTTTTTACAATGGGCAGTGACTCCAGTGAGTCGACGACTCGAGTCACTCGACGCAACCAGTCACTGACTCACTGCAGCGGTGCTTTGCTTGTGGGCTGTGGCTTCATCACAAAACTGAGAACCAGGCTCAGTGATCAAAGCATTAATTGCCTCACCTTCTTGAAGGGATATTTTAGAAAATCTGATTAAATACCAGTCATATTATTCAATATGTCGTATATTATTGTTATTCTTTTATTTTTGATTTACTTTGAAAGTTTGAATTATTTTATTATATTTGCTACCTAACTGAAGGGTAAAGGAATTTTATTTTCTTTATTAAAGTGGAGTATAATGGGAATTGTTATTATAGTATTGATATCAAATAAAAAGATATTTGAAATTTGTTTTATTTACGAAGTAAATACGTCAGATAATAAATAAGAAGTCGTATAAATCTTGTCATTATAATATTAAATAAATGTTAAAAAATTTCCCGGGAAATCCCGGGATCCCGGAATTGAGTTCAATTTGTCCCGCTATCCCGGGACAGAAGGAAACATCCGAAACCAGAAACCCTAGTTAAGACGCTGGGGAGCTGAACGGGAGGTCGTGAGATCGGTGGTTTGGATTCCACGTTAACCTGTAGGTCCAAGCTGGGGCAATAACTTCCATAATACAGCTATCAATAATAAAAACTAAAACAAAACTAGGACAAAAAAGACTAAAAATAATACACGTCATCAACAAAATAAAATTAATTAAAACTGAAACCAAAAAAATAAGACTAAAAACTCAAAATACAATAATGAAAATACCAATATCAATCTTATATATATATATATATATATATATGGCCGATGTCGTAAGAGCGCTTCTCGGAGATCAGCGAAGTTGAGCGGCATTGGGTCTGGGTAGTAGTTGGATGGGAGACCGTCCTCTGCGCCCAGATTATGTAGCGACCCGTGGTTCGGATCCCACGTAAAGCTGTAGGTCCCCTCCGTCATATGACCTTAGATGTTGCGAAGGAGGTTAAACAACCCCAAAAAAAAAATATATATATATATATGGTAAAATTCTAAAATTCAGACGCAGCTCAAAAACAGTTCATAATTACTAAACCCAACCTGAACAAACCTAACCAACCTAATCTAACCTAACGTATTACTAAACTTACTAAACTTTACTCATTCTGAAATTTGCCATATACCTTTCAACCTTTCAAATGTTCCGCGTGATGATTTCTCATTTCATGAAGGTCAAGCTTTTCGCCCCTCCTCTCGAGTTGGCCTGGAGAAATAGTGAGTTGGTTTCTTGTACTCTCCATCCACATCGCCAGGTACGCCCGGCTCATCGGGGATTGTTCTGAGCCAGGCGTCTAATCTTCTTTTGAAGATGTCCACTGCAACACCACTCGTGTTCCTTAGGTCTTTGGGCAGCTGATTAAACAGTTTTGGTCCTCTCACAACAAAACTATTTTCTTTGAGGGTTAAGGATGTTCCCTGTCTCGCCTTTAATTTGGGAACACGACACAGTCTTCCTTTTCTACTTTCCACCGTTGTTTGGGGAGTTACGGGGTTCAGAGTAAGATTAGGGACTAGTTTCTCCATTTTCCAAGTGTAAATGATGGTGTCGCTCTCTCTTCTTTCCAGTGAATATAGGTTTAATTGCGTAACCTTTCCCAATAATTTAGTTCTTTGCACCCCTTGATCTTGGCTGTGAAACTTCTCTGAATCCCTTCTAGTTGTCTAATGTCTTCTTTTTTATATGGGCATGTTAGGACCGAGCAGTATTCCAATTTGTGTATGATCAGTGTTTTCAGTAGAGGAATCATTATATTCCTATCCCTTCGTTTAAAAGTTCTCAGTATCTGCCCAGTTACTCTCTTTGCTCTGTTTATTGCTATCTTATTTTGTTTCAAATTTCGTATCATCAGTCATTACAACCCCTAAATCTTTTGCTTTAGAATTTCTCTGAATTTCCTGTCCATTTGGGGTATATATTCCATGGATTTTGGTCCTCTCTTTTTCCGTACCATAACAGCTGAAATTTCTCAGTTTTATATGTATATACAGTGGTGGGCACGCGCAACAATTTTTGTAGCGCCGCAACCGCAACCGCAACTCTGCTGAAATAGTTGCGCCGCACGCGCAAGCGCAACCCTTTTCAAAAAGTTGCGCCGCAAGCGCAAGCGCAACCAAAAATGTTGCGGCGCAACTGCCCACCTTTGTATATATATATATATATATATATATATATATACAGGGTGTCCCAGAATTAACTATCTATTTCAATGAAATCGGACAAATTTTTTAAAAACACTTTTATTTATGTTTATCATGTTTAATATGTGTTAAAAATGTCTAAATTTCTAAATTTTGTTCATAATTTTATTTTCATAATTTTTTCATTATCTGGTCCAATGAAAGACCGTCTGAAGTCATAGAATGGCAAAGAGACTCTCCAAAAGTTAACGTGTGGCTTGGAATGACCAAATCCAAAATTTATGGCCCATTCTTCTTTGCGGAGGCAACTGTAACAGGTACCGTCTACCTTGATATGCTTCAGCAGTTTCTCGAACCACAGCTTCTTGATGATGGCATTCTTGATAATGTTGTGTTTCAACAAGATGGAGCACCATGTCATTATGCTCTAATTGTTCGAGAATACCTCAACAGACGCCTTCCGAATCGGTGGATTGGACGTGGAGGACCTCGGCCTTGGCCTCCGCGTTCTCCGGATTTGACACCCCTGGATTTCTTTGCATGGGGTTTCATAAAAACAAAGGTTTATCGCCAAAAGATCAATGCTTCTTGTTGAAACACAACATTATCAAGAATGCCATCATCAAGAAGCTGTGGTTCGAGAAACTGCTGAAGCATATCAAGGTAGACGGTACCTGTTACAGTTGCTTCCGCAAAGAAGAATGGGCCATAAATTTTGGATTTGGTCATTCCAAGCCACACGTTAACTTTTGGAGAGTCTCTTTGCCATTCTATGACTTCAGACGGCCTTTCATTGGACCAGATAATGAAAAAATTATGAAAATAAAATTATGAAAAAAATTTAGAAATGTATACATTTTTAACACATATTAAACATGATAAACATAAATAAAAGTGTGTTTTTAAAAAATTTGTCCGATTTCATTGAAATAGATAGTTAATTCTGGGACACCCTGTATATATATATATATATATATATATATATATATATATATATATATAATATAATATTATATATATATATATATATACACAGTGGTGTAGTGCTGTGGGAACGCGTGGGAACGGCGTTCCCTTACTTTTTTTGGTAGACGGAACGGCGTTCCCTCACTATTTCAAATAAATCCGAACTTACAAATCTCTAACGTCATGAAATTTTAATTCCCATCCCTAGAAGAAATATGAGAAAGAATCATTAACTGCTTCATTTCTTTTAGCTTCGACTGAGGCAATGCTAGCCTATAAAGATCTGGTGAAACAGTCACCACGGCGTACCAGTTGTTAACTTTTTTTAGTTAATCATTCCAGCTGTTAGCTATTTTTATTGATCGTACTGGATGTCGTATATCTAATGACACTGGAAATACTGCATCTTCAACCTTGGAATATATCCTAATATCCAGTGCATATGACCTCAAAATATCCCTGAAATTGGTCAGATTTCAAAAGATTTCCCGGGGGGCTTACAGTGCCCCCGGACCCCCAGCTGTATAGGCTCGCCATTGTCCCCCCCGCATCTGAGTAACACTTTCAAAATGAGTTCCCTCACTTCTTTATTTAGCACTACACCACTGTGTGTGTATATATATATATATACAAGATCGACATTGGTATTCCCAAATTTGTATGATATTTTGATGTGTGTGCGTGTGTGTGTGTGTGTGTGTGTGCGTGCGTGCGTGTGTGTGTGTGTGTATATATGTGTGTGTATGTGCGTGTATGTGTGCTTTTTATGGGATTTGTCTCGTGCCAATAACGTTTATAATTATCATTATCATAATCATATATATATATATATATATATATATATATATATATGATGAAAAACCACGAAGGAAAGGAAACACAGAATGGTGCTCAAGCGCTTTCGTCTAATGGCATCCTCAGAACCTCAGGAACAGATTCAGTGTTCCTGAGGATGTCATTAGACGAAAGCGCTTGAGCACCATTCTGTGTTTCCTTTCCTTCATGGTTTTATTCATCATAAATATTTTTCACGTGTTACTTTCGTGAAATAATTTTCATATACAGTATATATATATATATATATATATATGCAACCACTTTTATCTTTTGCTTTGACCACTGAAATACCTAGGATAGTTATAGTTCCATTCCACAATATCCTTCAAGGCAAGTATGATATATACCACGTTGTGGTTTGAATTTTAGAGAAGTAATGTTGCTATCGCGCCTAATGGCAATGATTTTGGGGAAAAGGAATACCACATACCACCAAAGTGTTATTTTTTCTTCCTAAATTGTTACAAACGAAAACATGTTCGTTTCATTTCCTTTACTTTCTCAAGAATTTTTAAATTCCTAAAATTTATGAAATTAATTTTTTCTCTTTCTAATGGTTTTTTTTTAAACCTACATTATAGATATTAAACGGCTAAAGTATCCCTTAAAAAAATAATTTAGTTAAGCCGTAACAATTCTCTTTGGAAGGAATAATGATAGAAAACGAAATAGATATAGGGGGCTATTTAAGATAATCATGCGTTCTAAAAATAAGAATTTATTTCTAGTTCAAAGTTTTTAAAAAAATTGCTTTAACTTGACACCTAATATTTAGTATATATTTTTAATTCTTGATAAAAAGAATCCTCTACTACTTCACTTAATTCATCTTTTTGGAACATTCTGCTCAGTTAACTGAACTGTTTTCTTCTTAGTCAAAGTGATTATAATAACCAGCGTCTCAGAAAATTTTTCAGCCTTTTGGAATATGATCTCTATTTCGCCCTACCTAAAACTTAAAATATCCGCCCAGAGCTGACCTAAGCTTAGTTCTAACCATAGTCTAATATAATTTACCAAGTTTTATTATAAAAATTAATTTCACTGGAAAGCGTCTATCCAAAAATTGACTCGCAGCGCCCTCCTAATGCAGCAATACAAATTACAAATGCCATTCATCTGTCATGCGCTGAATTTAAAGTGAAATTTATAATGATTGTTAATAATTATTTTAAAGTGGAATTATCGTAATGGGCTGAATGTTAATATGAAATTTCATAAAGAATCATTTTAAACGGAACAAGATTATAACCATTACTGTTGCCAAGGAGGCAGCCAACCAGTTGTAGGTCTAAGAGATTTTAAAATATCAGTTTAGGCAGTTTTCTCACGGAATTTTTAATGAGAGGCTGTTAGGTGTGTATAAAGGAACACAGGATGGCCCCCTACCAGTCCTCCCCAGGGGTTCTCACTTAATGTGTATACTGAATTTGGTGCAGCTTACCCTAGCCGTTTAGGCGTGTATAAACAAACAAACGAACAGACATCATCATCATCCCCTACACGCACGCACACACACACATATATATATATATATATACAGGGCCATTCAAACACGACGCAACAGTTTAAATTGCTTATATTTCGTAATATTGTTAACGTACAGGAATGATTTTTGTATTAGTTTACAGCGTACACCTGGGAGTTTTGTTACCGCTTAGGCCTAGTAGCCTAAGGTGCTAGGCAAACGACTCTTGTAACCTTAAATGAATATTTTGACGATCGCGTCATCTCGAATCGCTTCCCTGAACGTTTTGCCTGTGGATGGTCTTGGCCACTATATTCTCCGGACCTCAACCCATGTGATTATTTTTTATGGGGATATCTGTATGGAAAAACTATATGCGCTCACAACATGGTATCATATGTGGTACATTTATTTCATAATTAAATATAAATTATTAATTAATTGAATTAAATATCTATACAAAGTTGCCTCGGGATTGGCGACATAGCCTATTGGGAATGAAATAATTGAATTGCCATACGTACAAAGAACCTGTATGTATGAATCAGCCTCACATAGCAACAAGAAAACCCAATTTATTGTTTAGTTACCAAAGAGGAGTAGACCAAACAAAAATTTTGCTAGTTCGGCAAATAATACAAGCAAACCAAGGAACGGCTCTCGGGGCTGGTTATTCGACAGCGAACGCTTTAAACAGGGAAGACGTGTTTAAGTTTTCCCTCAAGTTCTGAGTGAATTCCTTATAATATAAAACCTAATGACTATAAAAGGATAGGCCTATTCCTTCAGGGGCTTTATATAGTGACTGCCTATATTAATTACCTTAAGTAAATTCGCCGCGTAACTCCATCGTGGCGGCCCTACACCGAAAATGATCGTAACGCCCTACATCGAAGCAAACAAAGACCCAACAAAAATAAGGTGAGGCAAATTATTTTCATTCTAGTATACTGTAGGTCGCGCAAATCCCGACGCTAGAATTACCGTAATCAATATAAATATAAAGAGGTCCTTTAAAGACAACATATTCATAACTCTCTAACGAAAAAGCATAGGGCTTTTGTCGGTAACCCTCCACTGAAGTCTGCTGGAAATTTCCAACGGATGAGGGCACAGGCAATCAAACCATAGCCCTATATAGTTTTTTCAAATGGTGGCCCTGTGTATGGGGAAAACCCCTCTACAATTTACACTGACACGCAGTGGCTAGGCTTAGCTCATTAGGCCTAACCCAATTTCAACCGTAACCCCACTATAGTTTTTTCATATGGTGGCCTAAGCAACTGGGAACCGATTCCTTTACCTTTACACTAACCGAAAACAAAGGCTTGTTCATTTAACAGGCATAACTTATTTTAGGTCCTAAAAAAATAGGCCCGCAACATTAAGCCTATTTAATAGGTCCTACTCTTCAAACTCAAAACTAAGCCTTGTTAATTTAACAGGCTTAACTCATTTGAGGTCCTATAAAATAATAGGCCCAAACATAAGCCTACTTGGTAGGCCCAACAAATAGGCCTATTTAGTAGGCCCACCTAACTTTACCTTACATAATAGGCCTACCTCTTAAAGTAGGCCTTACTCTTTACACTCAAGGCCTATCCTAACTAAAAACATTGTAAATTTTTAATTGAACCTGTGGCGCAGGTTATATAAAAAACTTATTACTGTACAGTAATTTAACTTGCTCAACATCATAAAATTAAACTCAGAACTTTAACACTAACAACAATTATGGAAGACTTGGACAAAAGGGTAAGAAACCCAGACCAAGAAAACAAAAACACAGACCTTGGGGCTATGGCACCATCTCAAAATCACAAAAAATTAATGAGGAAAAAATCAGCACGTAAAGGTGTCATCACCAAACTGTACAATGATTTCAAACAAAAGGAACCTACAAGATATGATCTTGAAACAACATTAAATTCTATTACTCGTTACAAACAAGAAATTCTCATACTAGATGAAGACATAATTACAGAAATTGATGACACAATTGAACTAACAGATGATGAGTATTCTACTCTCCTACTTGACAATGAAAATTACATTACAAAAATTAACAACTATATTTCTGAAATTCAAAACCAACTTGATGAGTGCAAAAAAGAAGACACATACGAAAGTTCTTAGAAGCTACAAGAAATGCTTCATTTAGCCCTCCCAATGTGGCTGAGGGCAATGAACTAAAATCAAAATTGCCTACACTTGCAGTACCCACTTTTGAGGGTGACAGAGCCAAATTTCAATCTTTTATTGAAAAATTTCATAGCCTTATAGGTAATAAAAACTACATTACAGATGTTGATAAATTTAGTTATTTAGTGAACTATCTGAAAGGCCCAGCCTTAAGATTAGTGGAATCACTACCAGCCATAGGTACTTCTTATTCTGTAGCAATAGAATTACTTACACAGAAATTACATGAATAAGGATGAAATTATACATGATTTGGCTCTTAAAGTAATGAACATGCGAACCCCAAAAGACAACTATGGTGACCTCTTTGACTTTTACTGTGAGTTTGAATGTCTCATGGGACAACTTAAAAACAATGATTTAAACATTGCAGAAACAGCTTGGATCATTCAAGCTGTTGTTTTTGAAAAGCTCCCTTCTAAAGTCAAAGAGATATTTCATCAGAGGACAACTGACATATACCCTAGCCTTAATAAACTAAGAGAAGATTTCCCAACTGTACTTGCACTTTACAAATCAAGTTACACACTCCCAAAATTTAACACAGCACAAGAAAAAACCAACAATGCAGAAAACCAAAACCTAACAAAAGATTTCAACACTTACCAGTTACATCAAAACACAACCGCAAAACTCAATTTGCAGAAAATAAAGTGACAGAAAAAGACTCAAAGACTCCTACTCTGCAAAACTTTAATGTAGCTACTTTTGAGTATAATCCCACACCATGCAAATTTTGTTTTAGCAGTGAATATTATTCTACAAATTGTCCCAAATACAAAGACTTTACAGCAAGGTCAAAACGTTGTGAACAACTAAACTTATGCAAAAAATGCACTGGATCAGGGCACCAAAAGTCAAATTGCAAATCAAATTTGATATACAATTGTAAGTTTTGCAACAGTTTTGACCATGTTACCCCTATGTGTAATACACACACAGACATTGGAAAAAAAACTAA
>JAJOZX010000648.1:1047500-1265880 GCA_023014485.1 Bathynomus jamesi | reverse complement strand
TTAGATTAAAATAAATATTTGAATATAAATGATTAACTGACAATTGTGATATATAATTAATTATGTTTACATACAATAAAATAATATGTATACATAAAATTAGTATTAATGTGGTTCACAATTGAATTATAATGGGGTAACTAATTTAAAATGAATTTATAACTATTCCGAAATTCAAGACGGTAAAATTAACATTTAACTTGAAACTAAAATAAGAGTATTCACTACACACTCCCCCACCAGAGAGGAAGTTCAAAGAGTTTCCGAACGACACAGATTTCCGCTGAACCTTTTTGGTAGCTACTTGTACCTCACTTAAGGTTGATTCCAAAAACGCAGGTTTAAGACGATCGATAGAAACTTGTCGACCTTGGAACCGCGCTGGATGAGAAATGATTTGCGCGTACGTCGGAGAACTTCATAGGGTCCGTCATATGGACATTGGAGAGAGGCCGTTTTGGGACAGGTACACGAACGAAAACGTGGGTGCAAGACTGGAGGGCTGGGGAAATAAGATGTTCTGTTGGCTAGTCAATCGAGGGGGAACAGGCTGAAGGACTGCATGTGAGAGGAAAGTTTTGAGCGAATTCCGTAGGATCGCATGACTTATCCCCTGCAGTGAAGTAGCCACCTGGTAGCCGCAGTGTTGTTCCATAGACTAGTTCAGCCGCTGTAGTCTTCAGATCACTCTTAAATGCAGAGCGAATACCAAGTACACGAGTGGAAGCTTATCCATCCATGGGAGTCTTCGTGACACATAAGGGATGACTTCAGCTGGCGATGGAAGCGTTCGACGAGGCCGTTAGCTTGCGGATGATACGCACAGGTATGCGCATGTACTGTACCCAACAAGCTGGTAAACTTCTTCCAAAGCGAAGACTCAAATTGGCGACCTTGGTCAGTGATGACTTTTGTCGGCAATCCAAATCTTGATACCCATCCATGAAGAAAGGCTCTTGCAACAGTGTCCGCTTGGATATCAGGAAGTGGGATGGCTTCAGGCCATCTGGAAAAGCGGTCGAGACAGGTGAGCAGATAACGTTGGCCTTGAATCACTGGAAGAGGGCCAACAATGTCTACATGAATTACCTCAAATCGCTGGGATGGGGGCGGAAATGCGTCAAAGGGGGACCTGGTGTGCCTTTGGACTTTGGCACGCTGGCAGGCAAGGCACGTTTTGGTCCAATGTTTGACATCCTTCCGCATCGAGGGCCAAACAAAGCGAGAGGTAACCAGGTGTTGCGAAGCACGGATACCAGGATGGGAGGGCTTATGAAGATCCGTGAAGACTGCTTGTCTGTGACATGGAGGGACATAAGGGCGAATAGCAGCTGTTGATACGTCGCAATAGAGGGGCACAGACAATCCTGGCATACTCATTTTCTTGAGGGAAAGTGAGTGAGTGGAGTCTTCTCTGAGCAGGTCTTGTAGTTCCGTATCCTTATCTTGATCCTGTGCAATAGCATTCCACAGTGTAGAGCTGAGGGTAACAGAAGTAATCTCTATTCTTGAAAGTGCATCCGCTGGAGTGTTCAAGACACCTTTGATGTGGCGGATATCTGTGGTAAATTGCGAGATATAATCGAGTTGCCTGATGACTCTGGGAGAGTGGTTACAGCTGTTTTTATTGAAGACAGTGACCAAAGGTTTGTGGTCGGTAAAAACACAAAACTCTCGGCCTTCAAGGAAATGTTGAAAATGCTTCACGTTTAAGTAAATAGCAAGAAGTTCACGTCCGAAAGCACTATAACGCGTTTGGGCTGGCTGCTGCAGCTTTTTCGAGTAAAACGCGATGGGTGCTTGTTGACCGTTAATGGTTTGTTCCAACACTCCACCGATCGCAACATCTGATGCATCGACCGTCAGAGTTAGGGGGGCATCACTGATAGGAAATGACAGAGACAATGCACTATTGATAGCATTTTTGGCATTGTCGAACGCCTGTAAACTATCGCTACACCATACCAATTTCGTTACCTTGCGTTTGTGTGTGATCATAGCGTGTAGAGGAGCAAGAACACTGGCACAGTTTTTAATGAACTTGTGGTAATAATTTACCAAACCTAGAAACCGACGTAACTCACGCTGATTATTTGGCATAGGGTAATTTTTTATCACTTCACACTTGTCCTGAAGGGGGGTAATTCCGTGCTGCGAAATCGTGTGACCAAGAAATTCCAAGGTTGGCTGTGCAAACACACACTTAGATGCATTAATAGTAACACCGTATTGTTCTAAGCGTTGAAAGAGGAGTGAAAGATGTTCCTTATGTTCCTCTTCCGTTGAGCTGGCCACAAGCAAATCATCGATGTAGGCATAAACAAAGTCTAAGCCTCTGGTGACCTCATCTATAAACCTCTGAAAGGTTTGCGCAGCATTCCGTAGCCCGAACGGCATCTTCACAAATTCGAATAACCCAAATGGTGTACAAACTGCAGTCTTGGGAATATCCGAAGGCTCTACGGGAATGTGGTGGAAAGCCTTAACGAGATCTATTTTACTGAAGATAGATTTGCCGTGGAGAAGAGAAGTAAAGTCTTGGACATTTGGTACCGGATATCGGTCCGGGATGGTTGTCGAATTCAAAAACCGGTAATCCCCACATGGTCTCCAGTCTCCTGACTTCTTCTGGACCAGGTGTAGGGGAGAGGACCAACTGCTTTTGGAAGGTCTTATTATCCCAAGATCATCATAAGCTGGAATTCCGATTTGGCAGCTTTCAGTTTGTCCGGGGCAAGACGTCTGGGTTTTGCAAACACAGGGGGACCTTTTGTTGTAATGTGATGGGTAATGGTGTGCTTAATGGTATCACCCATCTGCATCGGTTGAAGAATTCCTGGATATCGCTGGAAAAGGCACTGGTACATGGAATTAGGGGGAACGAGGGAAAGTGCAGAGTTCGAGGCGTCCGGAAGGGCAACCTGTTTGGCAAGAACAGAAAGCAGTGTGGCCTGGTCGCATAAGCGTCGCTTGTCAAGATCCACCAGGAGTTTGAAATGCTGGAGGAAGTCAGCGCCGATTATGGGATGCTGCACTTGAGCACAGATGAAAATCCACTTGAAGGATCGGTGAAGGCCCAAGTTTAGTTCACGCGACTGAGTACCGTACGTGGGTATGCGTGAACCGTTAGCAGCGTATAGAGGCGGAGATTCCGAGTGCGTATGACCAGATTTTTGAGGGAATACACTGACTGACGCTCCGGTATCGACCAAGAAATTGACACCAGAGTTCCTGTCCTTTATGAATAACAGGTTGGCAGTGCGAGTACTAGACGCCATTAGGACTCGCTGCTGGGGTTTTCCGACGAAAAATTGCAAGGGGAGATGCACTTCCTAGCCTTCTTTCCAAATTTCGAGTGGTGTAGAAGCAGATCTTCCCGGAACTCGAACGATGCCTCTTCGTAAATCTTGACCGAGAATGGCTTCTTTGCCGTTGATTTTGTAGCAGAGAACAAACGTGGTTGAGTTGTTGACTTAACTCTTTCACTTTCAACTCCAGTTCCGATTGTGTGTTCACGTTGTTGACCGGAGCTGTGTCAATCTCCACTACTTTGTCGGCAGTTTCTGCTAGTTTATCAACTGGAGTAGCAGGATCCATAGTGGCCAAGACACGCTGAGCTGATGGAGGAAGTTTCTGCAAGAACAACTGTCTAAAGATGTCCTTATCGAAGGTTTGTGCGCGTTCGCCTAGAGCGCACTGCATAGCCCTCAGCATTTGAGTGGGCTTACGGTCTCCAAGTTCTTCTTTTGAGATTAACTGATGTAGTTTCTCACGCTCGGAGACAGTGGTGCGGCACAGGATGGCAGACTTCAGATCGTTGTACGGGTCCTCACTCGTGGAAGTAGATACGATGACGTCACGGACTTCAGAGATGATGCTCGCTGGTAGAGAGGACAAAACATGATCGTATTTCGTCCTGCTAGCGGTGATCCTTCCCAAGTTGAATTGTGATTCCACTTGGTGGAACCAAATAAATGGATCACCCGGCCAGAAGACGGGGAGCTTTACGCTCAAGTGGGAGATGGCACCAGCGTCGTCAGGCATCTTCTCCTATGCTTGCTGACGTACAAGCAAGACGACAAGTTACCAACGAAGGAGTGGAGGTTGAGACGAGCGCAGGCACAGAGCGCACGGGCAGGGGTGAGGGGCAGAGGGCACGAGCGACATTACAGTCTGGTCCTAGTCGCTCGGGTGAAGGGGGTGATGGGCACGAACGACGTTACAGTCTGGTCCTAGTCGCTCGGGTGAAGGGGGTGATGGGCACGAACGACATTACAGTCTAGTCCTAGTCGTTCGGGTAAAAGGGGTAATCCAGCTCCGGGGTCACCAATTGTTGGTTTACGTCGTCGTCGTGTTGGCCTAGGCAAGCTACGGCTTGGGACCGTAGCGCATCTATCCGGTATAGGTTAACCTGGATGATGTAGCCATAAGCACTGCCGCTAGTTAAGTGCCAACCAGTGATTATCTCACTAGCCGTATTGAGTCCGTTAGGCGAAACTGCGACAGTACCAAAGGTGGAAAATATAACCTTGGTTTTCTATTATTTATTTGTAAAATGGACATGGTATTAGATTAAAATAAATATTTGAATATAAATAATTAACTGACAATTGTGATATATAATTAATTATGTTTACATACAATAAAATAATATAGTATACATAAAATTAGTATTAATGTGGTTCACAATTGAATTATAATGGGGTAACTAATTTAAAATGAATTTAACTATTCCGAAATTCAAGACGGTAAAATTAACATTTATCTTGAAACTAAAATAAGAGTATTCACTACAGACTCGTTGCATTCACGTCGGATTGAATAAATCAAAGAAAAAGGGGGTAACTATTGTATTTTTAGCCAAAAAAAAACAAAACTTAAACCTCAACCGGGACATTGAGCGTCCACTTTTCAAGGCACGTAACACGTCCGTTTAATATACACAAACTCAGAATGGTTCCTGAGAAAATTATATGTAAACACAGACCGTGCATGGAACAAGGAACTCTTCTGGGAAAATTAAATCCACTATAGTCCGAATAAGTAATGGTAAATGACAAATACCATAGTTTTTCTTTTTCATGATGTTAGCCCGACGTGGGCAACGGGTCTCTCGCAAAGAGATCCATAAAATATAGCTTCCTCACCAGCTGGATCCTGTCTGCTTTGCAGATAGCTGGTGAGGGAAGCTATATTTATGGGATCTCTTTGCGAGAGACCGTTGCCCACGTCGGGCTAACATCATGAAAAAGAAAGAAAAACTATGGTATTTGTCATTTACCATTACTTATTCGGACTATAGTGGATTTAATTCCCAGAAGAGTTCCTTGTTCCATGCACGGTCTGTGTTTAACATATAATTTTCTCAGGGAACCATTCTGAGTTTGTATATTAAACGGACGTGTTACGTGCCTTGAAAAGTGGACGCTCAATGTCCCGTTGAGGTTTAAGTTTGTTTTTTTTTTGGCTAAAAATACAATAGTTACCCCCTTTTTCTTTGATTTATTCAATCCGACGTGAATGCAACGAGTCTTTACTTATATAGAGGTTCTGAATGTAGGGGGTCTAGGCTTGCTTTAAACCCTAGATCCATGTCCCCAAAGCTGGATCCTGTCTGCTTTGCAGATAGCTGGTGAGGGAAGCTATTTATGGGATCTCTTTGCGAGAGACCCGTTGTCCACGTCGGGCTAACATCATGAAAAGAAAAAAAAAACTATGGTATTTGTCATTTACCATTACTTATTCGGACTATAGTGGTTTTAATTTTCCCAGAAGAGTTCCTTGTTCCATGCACGGTCTGTGTTTAACATATAATTTTCTCAGGGAACCATTCTGAGTTTGTGTGTGTATATATATATATATATATATATATATATATATACCTAAATCCCCAAGTAGTACCAATAGTAAGCCACGTTTTTTACGTTAGGTTGAACTTTGTAAATAAGTGGGTTTTTCATGACCTACTTTTTTGTTAGGTTATGCTAGGTTAGGTTAAATCGAGTTGAGTTAACCCGAGTTAACCTAGGTGAAATTGAAATTACCTACATAAAAAAAATTACTCCACTGGCACATTCTCAGAAGTGTTGAGTAAAATTACTAACCTGCAGGGGTACTGGGTAGTCCAAATAACTCGTATGCAAAGTAGGTTATTTTCAATTTATGCTGCTATAAAAAAGTGAGGCCATACAACTCAAAAGTAAAATAAAACGATGGCATCCTACTCACAAGTAAATTATCATAATATGAAAATAAAAACCCACTCTAATAGACAGAGTTTATTTCCACCTAGGTGCGAATTTCTTAACGGTCGGTCCCTGGACCGTTTTTCCCTCTTGTTTTGGTTCATTCGTTTTACTGTATCCACCTGAGGAGGATGCCAGTGGGCATCGAAACTGTTGTGGAAATAAACTCTGTCTATTAGAATGGGTTTTTATTTTCATATTTTGACCTTCACGTAGAAAAGAGTAAAGTTTTTTGCATAAATTATATAATTATCATAAATTGAATGCTATGTCAAAGTTAAATAGCTAAACGGCTCATCTCTCTTTAAGAAAGCTTGCCTCTTATATATGTAACGGCCTTTTTGCAAAAAGGCCGATTTTGCATAAAGGCCGTAACATATAAATTCTAAATTTGGTCTTTAGAACTAGTTTTATTAATACTAGCAAAAGTGGGCCCTACTGGCCCATTTAGCTAGACCGGCGGTGCTGGGGTCTTCGGCCTCAGTAATTGGGGGGCACAGACCCCCCTAATTACTGGGGAGTCAATTAGTCGGTCAATAAAACTATAGAAAAGAACGCAGCAATGAAAATCTGAAGCTTCACATCCGAACCACCCATTGCATCAAGCAATTAAAATCTTAACGCGCTGGAGTAAAACGTTGAAAGAAAGCAAAGCGCATTTATTTCTATATTCAGAATCGCTTAATAGTAAATACATGGAGTCGGACGGACGGACAGGACTCCCTTTTTATAGTATAGATATGTACTGTATTATTTCTGTATAATTGTGTTCTTGACACTTAAAGTATATCCGTTATTTTATGTATATGTTACAGTCAAAAGCCGAAATCAGTCAATACGTAATGAGTGATCATTGCGCGCATTGACCAGTCATTATCCGTATTGACTGAGTTCGGCCTTTGACTACTAAGTTAGGTTACGTTACGTTTATTTCATTTTATATATATATATATATATTATATATATATATATATATATATATATTATATATGTTCGTCAAAAACCGGAATCAATCAATACGCTATTAACTGATTTCGACATTTGACTGTAACATATACTAGGGTGGCTGTATAAACAATCTTCAAAAAGTTAAGTTCGGAACCCATAATATTGTTCTTATTCCCTAAAAAACTCAGAATACCAATTTGTATATAAATCGGAAATGTTTTAGAGGTGCCGCAAGAGTCCAGAAGATTTTAGCTTACAGTCTTTTTGAGTTCAGCTCCAGGTCCCGCTCACCCATAAGGGTGAGTATTATCCTCTCATTGGAGGAGGTTTCGTTGGTGCTAACAACTCATTGTCGCCTGGTTGAACTTTGGAGACTTTCAACTAATGTTTTCTTTCTTGCATCTGGGAATGTTTTACGATGTTCCTCAACGACCTGAAGCAAAAACTGTGTCTGTTCCTCATTTCTCGTTACAGAGGCGTTAAAGTCCTTTATCATTGCTCCTCCCCTTTCTGCTATAACATTGACAATCTTCATGCTTTTAAGAATCTTGGAAGCGTTTTGATAATCTGGAATCTGTTCCCATTGAGCTGGATCTACAGAGGTTAGAAAGTCATCTTCCAACTCTAAAATCGAGAACAGTTGTCGAGAGTTTTCTGTGACAAATGATGATAGATCTTTTCCTTCAGCAATCATTGGACAAATTCTATTTGGAGGGCATTTATCTCCTTCAATTTTTAGAGCTGCGACCATCAAGCTCTTCATTTTTGAAGGTATACGATCATCAAAGAAAGAGAGACGAATCAAACGTTCACTTAAATACCACAAATGATTACCAAATGCCTTGCCTGCAGTTTTTAATTGCTGAAGGAGCTCAAGGTCACTTGCTGGAGCTAAAGTTGCTTGGGGGCATTGGAACCATGGTTTTACATAAATATTTGTAATGAATAAATTGAATCTTCTTAAAGATGATATTTCTCTTGATGTTAGACGAACCTGTGAACGGAAGAGATAAATCTTTATAGAATAAATTACGCTTGCTAGCCAACGTGCACGATGTAGAGCACCTGGTTCCATCAGTCTTCTTCCTCGTGGGGGTACTTCTCCCAGAAACAACAATGTTAATTCTAAGGTTTCTCGGTAATCATCTCTTGGTTGACGTTCTTCTAGGTTAGTTTTACAGAATTCAATTATTTCCTTCCATTCAGATATGTCTAAGGTCATTTCTTTATCACCAATCACTGGTTCAAGCTTACTCTTATCAATGTTACTTCATTCTAGCTGTAATTGCTTAACTAAATCAATAACAGGTCCTGATGAGGGATCAAAAAGGACGCCAAATACATTTCCAACTACAATCTCATGAATATGACGACGACATGTTAGGTGCAGAAGATTTTTGTCCAACATTTGCTCAATCAGGATGCAGGCACCTCTCTTTCCTGTATTACTTGCCGTGGTATCAAACGACGTAGCTCTGATCTGGTTGGTTAAATTCCATTCTTTTACAGTTTCAACAACTGCCTTTGCAATTGCTTTTGCACTTTCGGAGGTAAGTTCAGGGACTGCAAGAAGCTGCCGATATCTTTACCAGTCACTACCACAGGCAAACGACCGACAGACCTTTTTCCTGTGATATCAGGTAGCATTTTCCCATCCCAGTGAACTACTGGGGGGGGGCTTCTGGAGCAAAGTGTTCAATGATATTAGCTGAAGTTTCTTTTCTAATTTTCATCCTTTTAGTGCGAATAGAATCTTTATCGATCGATAGTGACTCTACATCATATCCTAAACCTTTTGCCTTAGCAGCAACGATATGAGCTGCTTCTCTGTTGCTGATCTTTGTACGGTCTAGACTCTAGAGTTTGCGCTAATTCGGGAGTCATTATGTTTTGAGGTCTTGCTTTCTTCAATTGTGGTCGGGTGTCACCCTGAGAAAAACTTTTTAATCATGTTTTCTCTTGCGGCTAATAAGATTTTGCTCTCTAATTATCTTATTTCTTTCCTTGATTGTTGTCACTTTATCAATGCCAGCTATGTGACCTTTCCTTCCACTGCGCTAAGCAATAAGAAATTTCTTAGCTTCTTCTATTTTCATCATAGACAGAGCATTCTCGTATGCAATGTCAAATAGTTCATTGAGTCGTGATGTGAAGTGTGTTTCATTGGAAATTTGCTTTAGAGATCAACGGGACTTACTTTTTTGTAATGCTTTCCATTCGTAATGAAGTTTGAACAACCGTTTAATAAGATCATGTTCATGCGCAGTTGGAATACTGGCTTTCTTCCAGAGACCCATAACACTGATCAAAGTGTTCTTAGCACTATCTTTCAAAGGGAGCTTCATCTCTGAATGATGGTAAAAAAAATGTGCCAAAACTTCCTGCTGAGAAGGGAGTTTATCGCCCAATATTTTAGGTAAAGTTGGACCAACAAGCCATATATCTGTTTTAGAACGAGTACTATAACTAGTACTAGCCATGATTGCAAAAAAATTGAAAATTTTAGGGCGTGAGACTCCTAACCGTGAAATAAATGGAGCACGAATTACTACCACAGACACACTTCCTCAGCATGTAGTTAACTGAGGATTTGAGTTGCAGCTTCCTCCTTGCCAGCTTTTCAGATGTCAAAAATCACAAGAAGTAGTTACATATATTGATATTATATCATAAATACAACTATATATCTGAAAACATATGAATATTTCATATAAACATTTCAATAATAATTTCTTCAAATTTTGCAAAGAAATAAATGGGGTATTTTATTGATTAAAAGCACATTACTCTACATTTTTATAATGTCGTGCGCCACCCCTAAATATGATTTGATTGCTTTAAAAAATGGCATGCTAAGTTTTCTCATGATAAAGAACAACATTCGACCTTCCGAACTCTAAAGTTAAAAATAATAATTTTTGTCCCTATATGCTGATAGCCACCATAATATAACATACAGATGTACAGTGTATGATGGATAAACTATATTTATATATGGTGTACTTGAAATAATGGAAATGTAATAGATGTACATTAGATGCCAAGAACACAGACAAAAAATACATGTATTAAGGATGCTTTTCAAGTTACTTTTTAATTTACTTTGAGTTGTATATCCTCACTTTTGTTTTCAGTAATGTAAATTGCATATAACCTTTGCATCGGAGTTATTTAGAGCAGTGCTTCTCAAACTTTTTTCACTTGCGACCCCTTTGGATCAGACAAATTTTTTCGCAACCCTTCACTCAATGTCATAAAAGCAATAGGTACTAACACTGTATATTTATGAAAAAAATAATATTTTCAAATGTTTCTGCGACCCCCAATAATATTTACACGACCCCTAGTTTGAGAAGCGTGAATTTAGAGTACCCACTAGCCACTACCCATGAAGGTCGGTAATTTTAACTCATCACTTCTCTGAGTGTACCAGTGGAATCATTATTTACTGTATGTAATTTGATTTTTACTTACGCATGAATACCTATATATAAGTTATAAAATTAGCAAATTACAGGCATCATCCCACTCAATGTCATTCACATTTCATTCCGCGCCCAAGAGTGGGAAATCTAAGAGTGCGACTCAAAGGAAGCATTCTCAGATCGGTCTATTCCCACTTCATGTCACTTATTTCTTATGCACGGCTTTCCCACTTTGATCCCATTTAGGTTAGGTTAGGTTAAATTAAGTAAGGTTAGCAAATATTAGCCTTTCTCATTTCGTGTCTTTACCGCGAATGCAATTTTTTCCCCTCCAAGTCTGAATTTTTCACTTTGTTCATTCTCATTTGGGGACCGCCGGGAATGGTAATGAGATTGACACTGAGTGGGAAGTAATCAAATTACATACGCAAAAGAGTCTCAACAGAAGGAATAAAAATCTTCAGTTATTATCCCTCCATTAAACAAGTATTTGAAACCTTTGATAAACATCATTTTGTTTAGTCCCTTTGTTGAAATTCTTTATAAGGAAGGAAAATTGAATGCTGCTATTCGTTTTATAATGAAGAGAATATCAAATTCAATATTAAGTGATTATACAGAACTCTCGTAAAGCTTTAATCAGAGGGGTTCTATACCCCCGTCTCCAGTGGCGGATTATCATTGAGGCTGAAGCCTCAGGCCCCATGCTTAAAGGGCCCCAATCAAAGTAGATGTAGTTAAGTGAGGGTAACATGGCTGAAAATCATGACTACAGTAGTGAATTGATCATACTGTATATCGAATGCGTTTGCAACATGGAGTGAAATATATCTTTGCTAATGTGAAAATAACTTTTCGAATGTATCTTTGCCTCATGGTCTCAAACTGTACTGGTGAACGCAGCTCTTCAAAGCTGAAGCGGATAAAAGATAAAGCTAAAGCAAAAATTAAGCAAGAACGGTTGAATATGCTTTCACTGATATACATAGAAAGTGACATTTTGCAGTAACTGAGTTTCGATGATATAATTCGAGATTTTGCAAAGCAGAAAGCTCGAAAGGCAAATTTCTTTAATTAAATATGACAGAGTACACAAAGTGACAAATTCCCTGTTTTATTTTACGTTTTATTGGCTCTAAAGTAAGTTTGTTTAATACTGTTTTGTTTTAGCAAACGGCAAAATACACTGTTTTAAGGTTCTTTTATGTTTGTTTCTCAATTAGCCTAAGCACCTTACATGTAATTCGTGTAAATGTATTATGTACTGTACACGTACATGTATTGTTAATAAAAATCTATAGAAAAGGGCCCCCAAAATAAAATTGCCTCAGGCCCCAAGTACAGTTAATCCGCCCCTGCCCGTCTCTTCCCCTCTGTCTTCTTTATATAACCATTCCGAGTGAAAAACCGAATGAATGGGAAAAGTTGAACTCAGTTTGAACTAAGATTTAATTCATAATTCCATTTTTTTTTTTAAACAAGAGATTCCACGTAAAGTGACAAATAAAAAACTATTCACAAATCATCGCTGGGGCATAATAAATGGACATAAATAAATATATATATATCCACGGGTACAGAAATAAATAAACAATTTAATCTAATCTTATAACCGTCAAATGTTTATACAGGGTGAGCGAAAATGTCCCTGTACCTGTCCACTTCCAACACAGTGCAGGTACAGGTTCACTACACTTCTAGCAGGTGCGCAGGGACTTTTCGCTCACCCTGTATTATAAGAACTAATTAATAATAGCTTCAGTTCAACATGAATTATGTTTTACATAGAAGTAAATGTAATGCAAATAATATCTGAAATTCAGATATTTATTACACCTCAAAACATATATATATAAATATATCAGCAGCAGTAAAACGGTGAACATTATTATTTACTCAAATTACCAGACCTTTCGGAATATATTAATTCCATCTTCACTGGCTAAATCAGTTAAAATGAAGTTGTCACACAATTATGTATGTATACTAGAACTATAAAACTAAACAAATTTAGTGCCCAAAAGAGTTAACTAAATTGCACAATTACACTAAACCACATTGCAACTGAAGTTATAACATTAAATGTATTTATGAATGTACGACAGTTCAACGGATGTCTTATTTAACCCCCTCTCTCACCTCCCTTTGAAATAATTTTTTTTGCTTTTTTTCCCTTTCCTCTAATTCCTTTCCCCCTCTTTTCCCCTCACTTAGCACTGGCCCCCCTCACCCCTTCGCACTTTTCGCCAGCATACTACTTATGGGACACATTAGCGGCATACAAAGCTGAATTAGGGATGTATTATATGTAATTCTATCATTTATGGATGTTAATTAATTAATTAATTAATTGATATGGCAAAAGAACATTATGGAATAATAACTCCTTGAATCATTTGAAATCTTACAATAAAATATCTCTGGTAGTAAACATCAAACCAGTTTCATCTCGCTGAAAAACGCTATGGATTATATTTTCTCGCGGAAGCTTTATTGTTTATCCTATTTATAGCATATTGACTAGTTTGAGTTAAGCATCTGAGTGATGTTCACTCAAGTTCACCAAACGTAAACGAGTTAACATTTTCCGAAATTCATCTCCGCCTTCTGAACACGATCATGTATGCGGCAAGGAGTCACTTTTAACCCACCAAATTATAAAGGTCGAATGGCCTAAGTATACCACTGCTCTCGTGTTTAACGGTAAATGGAAGTTCCTCTCTCTCCCTGTTCTCATGTATGGGGTGTCTCAACCCACACAGCTCCATTTGACCGGGTTGAATCAAAAGTTTTTCGTCTCGTCAATTTCCCGCCTCTTACTGACTGTCTTCAATTCCTCTTTCTTCGCCGTAATGTTGCTTCACTTTCTCTTTACTATCGCTGTTATGACGAAGTTGGAGTCTTTCACCTAACCCCGGGAAGCAGCCAGCAAGGCTATGTTTTCCGGTGAAGCTTCAGCCCGAAACTCCACGCATAGTGTCCAGGCCTCTCGAAAACTCTGAACCTCGATTTCGGCTCTCTTCTTCTACTAGGGGGCGGGGAACATTTTTGCTGGCGCTCGCCTTTGGTCTCTCCTTCCTGCATAAAAGAAATCATTATAAAAAGATGCGTTTTCTTTCGTTAGGGAAATTACTCGTACATAAATGTGCATTGGTGCAAATACCTGTGCAATGACTATAATTTTAACGTTCTCTCTTTTATCAATATTTCTATGGACGAGACTACTGTATAGTGAGGAATAGAGGGAGAAGTGCATGTTTGAGAGCATGCGGGAGTGCTCACAGGATAGCTGAGACACGGAAAAAGATCAGCTAAGGAGGACAGTGACAGGAGAAACGGGAGTTCCAGTATTCCTTGTCTCCTGCCTAACGTCCACTCTGGGAGTACTTTCCTGGTCGATTGGCGCCTACAATCTCCTCCCTCCAAAATATCTGTATTAATAATCTCTTTTTCTGTACCAAGCGGCTTCATAGTTTTAAGAGACGCCACTTTAAAGGGTTATTCTTTCAACAAAGAATGACTTTTGGTATTCGACAATAAATGCATTACACTATAATAGACGGATGTCAAATGGAATTCTTCTCCGCTCCACATGCCCTGATGCGTTTCTTTACGAGCATGAAGTGAATTATTTGAATAGATTTCTTTCAGACTTTAAATTAACCACGATTTATGGTCGTTACGCTGACGTTACTTTTCTGAACTGTTCAAATATAAATCGCCTTTTCCCTTTTCCCTAGATTATTTGAATTAAAATAATTGGGTCAAGGTTGCTCCAGGTTATCGCTGCGGAAAGGGGTCATACAAAAAGTATTAAGGCAAAGAGTGCCGACACTTTTGCAATGTACTCGATCTATAATAAACATCCCTCCTCATCTGTCTTTCTTGCACTGACCGTTTTAATCGTATATTATATTAAGAAAATGACGAAAGTATGTGATGTAATAGACATATTAACTGTAGGATCGATATTGTGTAAACAATCTGTCAGAATCGTAGATTATTGGAAGAGTACCTAAACTTTTGGTCTTAACCAACTAAACTAACTAGCTAATTAACGAACTAACTAACTAACTAACTATAAACTGCATATAACCTTGCGTGTGCGTGGATAAATATTATATATAAAAAGGCACTGCGTGTAAATTGGCGAATGCCTAAACACCAACTTAAATGACAATGAATGCATTCTGTTTTAGGATTCGATTAGATGAAAAGTCGTTTTATCACGTCAGAATCACGTACGAAGAAAGTTTTTCAATATATTTAACGACTTCATGAACCTTTCTTTCTTTGTCTTCGGATGAAATAAAAAGAAAAAATATCGGATGAAAAGGTCTGAGGTTTGGTGTGTTTGCTTTCAATAATTTTAATTACAATTGACAGACTCGTCGATATATTGATTGCTCTTAACAAAAACACCTTTCTTTTTCTGCCCTCTATCACTGATTTTATGTACACACGCACACACACACACACACACGTACGTTTCATTTGCAATGATTTACAGTTACATTCAGAGAATAATATATATATAGTCAGATGCTTTATGATGCTTTTTAAAACAAGAAGAGTATGATTATAACGTCTATAAAACAAAGAAATCTTGCCAATATACAGTACAGTGTGTTTACTCATAATTAAATTTTATTTGGTGCAGATGCAGACTTAGCTATAAACCATTCATTCGTGGAAAGAAGTAATATTGCAAGTCATATTTCATAAAATGAATATTTCATAAGGGATTATAAATTAATTTGGCCATTCGACCTTTTTAAGAAGCCTTCCAACTTTGTACAAGCGTGTGCACACACACACACACACACACACACACACACACACACATATATATATATATATATATATATATATATATATATATATATATATATATACAGGGTGTCCCAGAATTAACTATATTTCAATGAAATCGGACAAATTTAATAAAAACTGACATAATTTTGTGTTTATTACTAAATTATGATACAAAAACAAATAGATTTATAAATCATAAGTCAAAACTTTATTTACTTGAATGTGATAAGCCTTTTTCATCAGTGTCGAACGCAAGATTCTATGAACTGTTGTCTTGGATATGTTGAGTCTTCGACCGGCCTCCCTAACCGAAGTTGTTGGTTCATCCTCAAACAATTGTCGTACCTGTTCGGTAGTTACGTGCTGTCCTTGGGCGTCCTCTTCCCACCTCGTCGTGTACGGATCCAGTTCTTTTAAATTTGTTCACAAGTTCACGAATCGCTTTGTCTGTAGGACCGGTTCTGTGGAATCTTCTTGTAAATTTTTCTCTGATTTCATTACATTGCATTCCTTTGATACGGGATGTTACAACAAAGATGCGTTCTTGTGTATTCATTATTAATAGGGTTCTGAAAGAGAATGAAAATAAAACTATGAAAAAATTATGAAATAAAATTATGAAAAAAACTTAGAAATTTATACATTTTTAACACATATTAACCCTTTAACGCCGGAATTGTTTGTAGGGTTAAGTTATGAATGCGTGTATTTGAAAGGTTACCAATATGTATCGGTCGTCCTTTTAGGGTTAAACATGATAAACATAAATAAAAGTGTTTTTAAAACATTTGTCCGATTTCATTGAAATAGTTAATTCTGGGACACCCTGTATATATATAATATATATATATATATATATATATATGTGTGTGTGTGTGTGTGTAGGCACAAATGAGGTGGAGCGTGTGGTGGTTCACAGATGTAGTGAGGGTAACTGTTTTTGTGAGGTAACAATTTTGATACCTCAGAACGTTAAAATTTACAAAAAAATTTCTCGGAACATTTTTATTCTTCGAAAAAAAAATGTTAGTCCTCATTGGGTTATATTAGTTAAGGTTTTGTCAGGTTAAGTTAATCTAGATTAGCCAGTACCTCATTTTTTAATGACGTAACAGGAACCACCCTTCAAGTCGACAGTTAAGTTCCAGACACTTATCACACTCTTTTCTGTTCGATGGCCGTTAGGTTTGGATAATTAGATTTTTAGATACATGGATATAAAACTGTCGTACCTCGCTTACGTGGAGATGCGAACACGTGTGTGTGTGTGTGTGTGTGTGTGTGTGTGTGTGTGTGTGTGTTTTTTTTATACAGAAGATGGATCAGGCTCGTTAGATCTCGCAATTTTGTCGCCTGTTTATCGAATAATAAATTTGAATCTTGGGTAAAAAAATTTATGACCAAAGGGAATGTCATCATCTTCATTTGGACAGTACGTTATAAAGTTTTATGCCTCTGCGCTACTCTTTATGCCTGTCGTAAGGGCAGAAAAGCCGATGTTACGCCATAATAAATGGCATAAAAAAGTTCTCTCTTATGACGTTATTGTTTTTGGCTCTTCGTTCATGTTTCATTTCATTCGAAAAAGATTTAAAAAGAAATATTCAATAACTGAAGTACAATAAACTTATAGAATTCCGAATTTTAGAATCTTTGTACATCTATAGAAACAAACCTTCCATTAACAATAATAGTTCATCTTACAGATTACAGCTTTTTTAACTAACCAACTGATTTTCATAGACATATCATACCTTCTAATTTACTAACCATACAGTTTTCTCTCAGTTTCTGCCAAGTATGGAGGTTAACGTAAACATTGTGTATTTATCAGTTGAGGTAATTTTAATTTAATTTAATTTTAATGATTTTAATTTTTTGTAGTGATGTAATTTTAATGATTTTAATTTTGTATTGATGTATTCATTATTCTCATTTTTGTTTTAAGGTTTTAAGACTTATAATTCACTGATGATGACAAAAGATTTGTCGAAACGTCTGAAGTATAAAAAAAAAATAAACGGAAATGTTTGCTGTGTTGGTCCTTCTTTTCATATATATATATATATATATATTTTTTTTTTGCACAATATATATATATATTATATATATATATAATAATATATATATATATATATATGTTAACCCCTCCGTCTATGGCCCGGGTGGTTCGAAGTCGACGGGGGTTCTAGTTAGGTGGCAGCAACGGATGTGTGACTTGCAGTAGTTTTCTTCTATATTACTCTCCGAGTTCTTCTATAGTGGCTCGGAGGACTCTGATAGACTTACTAAAAATGCTGAAGGTTCCGGATTCTTCTTATAGCGTATCCGGAAAGTTTAATGACTAAGTTCTTCTGAAGAGAGCAAGGCTCGAAGGATAAGATAAAAACTATCTTACTGTAATTTACTGCTAAAATGTACAGGTAGTGCTCAGCCTCTGAATTAGCTTCTGAATGACAATGGAAGTTTTTACTGGGTTTATATACCCAAAAACTGCTAACATCATTATTATTAAATGCTAAAAAGGCTGTATTATTTTTGCACAATATTCGAAAATAAAGTAAATTTTTAGCTGTGGTAAGGCTTGAACGAGTAAACAAAATATTTGAAGACGAAACCATATTTTTATCTTAAACCGCGACTTTTCAGATCTGATGTTATCATGATCTGCCAAGTTAACTAAAAGTGGAAATCGGACTATGCATCTTTACACTAAAATATGCATATGAGTAAAATTTTAAGGTTTAAGATGTACAATTTTAATGCTTAGGCAAGACATGATCTCATCTTTTATAACGAAAGGAATGTATACAAAATATGAACATTGCAAAGCTTAAGCACGATTCCTTATTAAGCGAAATCTAAAAAATGATTATGAGATTTTAAAAAAACAACAGGTCACCAATTATTTGGCAAAGTAGAAAGCAAATCAAAAATTTTATCCAAACTCGCGTTGGGCGATTTTGGTCCTTATGTAAAAATGAATACACACACGTACATACATATGAGTATAGGCATTATATAAAGTTAAATATATAAGAATATACAGGATTATATAAATACATGAACCATATAACACATGAATTTTTAAAATGGATACTTTTTCTTAAAATGGATACAAGAACTATATAAATGAATACAAGAATTACATGAAGAATAAGATAGTATAGGAATATGGGAATTATTTATGGTTCATTTTTACAGGGCTCTTCCCTCTAGAATGATATTAATATAATAATGTAACATCCTAACTAATGCTAACTAGATGATAACTATGGGTTTTATAATACAGATTTATATATAACATAAGTCGGGTGGTTAAGTCTAGTTCACGTGGTCTGGGTACGCACTCTTGGTCGTGCATAAATAGTTTCATGTTCCGTGTCACTTGGTTTTCTTTGTTCCCAGAATGATCTTTTCACCACAAATATACCGAGGATAATAGCACATACAATAATGATACTAACGGCAGATGTTGAGAAAATGGTTACCGGTTGTAGTATTTGTAAGAGGTTTTTGGTTATCATCCGAAATTTTAAACCGGCTCAATTGATCATTCCATTCAGGGGCATGTAGTTCGGGTAGGATGGTTACAGGTTTTATGGAGAGATTTAAGATCTCTATGACGGGTTTAAATTTAATTTGCGACGGGAATGGGTATGAGTTATTAAGGGTAACCTTATACGGGTTGTATATTTGGAGGGCTTTTGAACGCAAGGAGCAACCAATTGGTAGCCGAATAACCATAGGGATTGTAATGAGGGAATAATTCGATGGACACTCGAGAGTAGCGGCAGTCCTGTTCGCGAAGAAACCCAGATGTCTGGTCCAATTCGTAGTTGGATGGTTTTAGGGGAATGAAATTTTTTAAATGAACATACCCACACGATAAAGCAAGACCTAGTAGTTGGAAGAATAACTGGTTTGAGTGGAGGGCAGACGAGTTGTTTATTTGGTTGCGGGAATCGGCAATGCCGGACGTCGCTATCTGACATCATAGAATAAGCTGATAGATCTTTGGTGAGGAAAAGGTAAGGTGGTACGGTGGGTAAATACAATCGATAGACATTAGAGTTATTTTGGTAGGGTGTTGGGAAAGGGTGAAATTTATATACGTCATAAGTGAGGACATCGAAAAATGGTATAATTATGAGGTATGTGTAGGGGCGTGGTCCATGTACAGTCCAGGTGTATTCTAGAAATTGAGGGTAATTAGTGTGGTTGAGTGGGAATATGGGTGATAATTTTAATTGTGACTGGGCGGTGTGAATCAAGGACTGAAGTATTTCCCATGGTATTAGGGTGGAAAGAGTGATTTTTCCATGGGCTAGCTGGGTTGCACGCAAAACCTTGGAATGAATCGTAGTTATTCGTTGTAAGTATTTATCGATTAGGGTTACTTGTAGGTTCATTATCTCTATTAATTCTAGATATCTTTTGTGTTCTTTGTATTGAGCTAACATGGATTCAAGGTATGTGAATCTGTCCGAAAGGGAGTGGAGGAAGCGATTGTTTTCGTGTAATGACCTAATAGTTTGTTCTAACATGTGTCCATTATATTGTCGATTTCGCGCGAAGAGATTCAATTTAAGTTCAATTCTTTTAATATCTTCTTCGGTTGCTAATCCGAATAAACCTTTGAACAGTTTCCCTCCTATATCTATCAGTCCCCTTTTACTTCTTTGGTTAAAGTTTTCTGAATTTTTAGTTTCAGTTTGTATCCATGGTAAGGCTAATATTTCTGATAGGGCGCGTGCTGTAGTTTGAATATTTTCGAGGGTATTTTCTAACAGAACGCGACTAATCTGATCTTTTCCTTGGAAAGAATTCTGGACTTTACTTTCAAACGTTTTTAATTGGGTTTGTATCTGAAGGAGATTGATTTTAATTCTAGCAGGGGGTTGCAAATTTATATAAAGGTCTGCGTGCCCTTTCAAAAATTTACCTTCTGCAAGTTTTTCTATAACAACTCCGGTAGAAATTTTAATGCTAGGTCTACAAGAGTAAATAATTTGGAAAATTATAAGGGGGACAATTTTATTCATTTCTACGCCTTAGTTATACGGAGCTGGGGGTAGTTGTGTGGATACTTGTGTGGATACTTGTTTGTGGGCGAAGGGGTCGGCCTCGTTTTGGTGGCAATGGGGGTCGACCGTTGAGCTCGGATTCTGAGCGGGTTCGTTTCTTATGTGAAGGTTCTAGTTCACGTGGGTGATGCATTTGCGGGCGGTATGTAGGGTCCGTGCGTCGATCATCAATCGGCGAGGGTGGTGACAGAGGAGATGGTGGAGTTGGAGGAGATGGTGGAGTTCCACTGAGTGATCCTCTCGAAGGGGTTTCTCCAGGGTCTGGGTCCGATGGGACGCTTGGCTCTGGGGCCTCCTCTTGTTCAGAGATTGCCTCGAGTATGGTGGTATTACGAGGTACCAATCTTCGTCATGGGTAGCGGTTCCCGCGGTGACCACTTCAGTTTTTTGATCCCTGCCCGATTTGTTAATATCTTGACCTTTTGAAGGATAGGCGGCTCGAACGCCTGGCAGCTGTTTTTTGGGAAGGTGTTGTTCGGAAGCTATCTTCAAATTGTCAGCGTGAATGATCTTTAGTTTGGAATGATCCCGGAGGTCGAGGATTTCATAACGATTTTTTCCGAGGTTTTTCATAATCCTATATGGGCCATCCCATTTTGGGTATAATTTGCGATGAGCACCTGGCGGTTTCACGCTCTTCAGATAACATCGCATACCGACGATTATAGTCCGTTGACGGGGATGACGCCTATGTTGCTCTTGCTCCATCTGTTGGTTTCGTTGGTCGAGGGCATAGCGGATTATGTCAAAAATCTTGAAAGATCGTTCAGCTAGTTGCTGATTTGCTTCTGCCATTTCGGAAGATGTTAGAACTGCCGGGTCGGTTTGGTCGGGCAAATCAAAAGGTAGACGCTTGTCGTAGTGATAGAGACGAAATGAGGGGTGTCCCCGATGGACACATTATAGCCATTGTTGATGGCTGTTTGTACCATGGGAAGGGAATCATCCCATGTACGGGAGGATG
The DNA here is from genome assembly GCA_023014485.1 of Bathynomus jamesi. NCBI lineage: Eukaryota > Metazoa > Arthropoda > Malacostraca > Isopoda > Cirolanidae > Bathynomus > Bathynomus jamesi. The sequence continues at coordinate 1,244,396 of JAJOZX010000648.1, read as the reverse complement.
CATCGACAACGTGGCGCAGGGCTTCCAAGATCTTTCGATTGTGCCTTTCCACTAAGCCGTTTGCCTGCGGATGGTATGCCACAATGTGTGTATTTTTAATTTTACACATGTTACAGAGTGACTCGAACAGTTTGGAAGTGAAACTAAGGGCGTTATCCGAGATTAGGATGGAAGGAGTGGTATGATTTTGGATGACGCGTTCCACTAGGGCTCTTGCCACAGTTTCCGAGGTCTGGTCTGGAATGGCGGCTACTTCGCTGTAACGCGAGAAGTGGTCCGTAAACACAATGATGTACTGATTTCCCTTTGACGTTTTGGGAAATGGTCCCAGTATATCCATTCCAGTTCTTTGCCAGGGCCTTTGGCATACTGGATATTTATGCATCGGAGCTGTGGATGGTACGTTGCCCTTATGCTTTAAACACGACGGACATTCGGCGATGTATTCTTGTACCTTTTTTCATCTCGGGAAAGTGGTATCGCTCCAAAAGACTCTTGATGGTGCGATCCGGCCCCATGTGTCCATACAAAGGTGAGTCGTGACAAAGTCCAATGGCTATATCGACGAGATCCTTTGGTATCTCCACGAGGTCGTTTCCATCTTCGTTCCTGAAATGTACGAGCCCATCTTTGAGGTTGTACTGTTCTTTTACCTTCGATGGTTCCTTTTGTTCCAGGCGCGCCCGAAGGTTTGGGTGTGTTGGTCCTGTTGTTGGGAGTATTGCAGACACTCGTAGTCGAACACAGGAAGAATTCCTATTTTATTCACTTGGGCGTCGGGCTTGAGTCTCGACAATCCGTCTGGAATAACTTGCAGTTTTCCCGGTTTGTATACGATTTTGCTGCAAAGTCCTGAATCAACAGAGCCCATCTACTCAATCGTCCTTCAAGTAGCTTGTCCTTGAAGAGGTACGTGAGTGGCTTATGATCAGTCTTGATGGTTACATCGTAGCCATAGACGATATTTCGGAATTTTTTCAAAGCCCAATATACCGCTAGGGCCTCTCGGTCCGTAGTGGAATAATTCCGTTGAGGTGCAGAGAGAAGTTGACTGGCATAAGCAATGGGTAATTCCACACCGTCTACGTCCTGTAACAGGACGGCTCCTAGTCCATAGGAGGAAGCATCTGTGGCTATGATGAAGGGTCTTGTGTAATCAGGATATTGTAAAATGGGATGACAGGTTAGTTTATTAATTAAAGTTTCAAAGGCATGTTGGTGATCGGATTCCCAGTTAAATTTCGAATTTTTCTGGAACAAATTAGTAATGGGTTTAGCAATATTTGAAAATTGGGGGATAAAGTTCCGATAGAATCCGACAAAACCAATAAATGCACGGGCGTCGTCGATGGTTTGGGTACAGGGTACCTTTCCAGGGCTTCGAGTTTGGCTGGATCAGGTTTAATTCCTGTGGACGAGAGTAGGAATCCTAGGTATACCAGGGATTCTTGTAAAAAATTGCACTTTGCAAGCTTCAGTTTAAGGTGTGCTTTTCTCAAGTGTGATAGCACATTCTGAAGGCGTTGAAAGTGTGTTTTTATGTCCGAACTGTAGACGATAATATCGTCAAGATAAACGAGAGCTTCGACACCTAATAGGTCGGAAAGGACTATATTCATCAACCTAGAGAAATTAGCAGGCCCATTTCGGACTCCGAAAGGTAAAACCTGGAATTCGTAATGGCCTCGGTTAGTGGAGAAAGCAGTCAATGCCCGAGATTCGGGACTGACCTCCATTTGCCAATAACCCGATGCTAAATCGAGGGATGAAAAAAGTTCGCTTTCCCTACGTTCAGAATTGTTTCCTGCATGTTTGGAATCGGGAAACGGTCTGGGATGGTAATGTTGTTCAGGCGTCTAAAATCTATACAAGGGCGAGATGTTCCGTCCTTTTTGGAGACGAGAATCATAGGAGCGGACCAGGGACTAGCTGAAGGCTGAATGACATCCTGCTCCAACATGTCCTTGATGTGTTCCTCAATAGTGACTAATTGGGAATGTGGAACCCGATAGGGAGGAATGAAAATGGGTTTGGAATTGGGTTCCAACTTGATTTCAAAAGGGACCAAATTAGTTCGGCCCAGAGGATCTCCTTTTAGGGCAATCACATCTCTATTTCTTATCAGGAAATCGAGAAGTGATTCCATTAGTTTGGGATCCTGTAAAGCTGGTGACTCCTGAAGGGAGTGCTCCAGACATTTCTTATATTCTTCTTTTAATACTGAAGGATTTAACTCTAAGGAACTGGAAACACGATTTATCATACTGATGGGGAAATCTGAATCTACTTCTACTGTGGAAACAGTTCCTATTTTCTGATTTGAAGTTAATTCTATAGGACTTTTTCCTTTGTTTAAACAAACAACAGGGATAGCTGAATTCTGACTCTGACTAAGGACTTGGGCAATAAGAACATCTCTTTTGAAATTACTTTTCTCTGTAATCAGAGTACGCTCTGACTCTAATAATTTTCCTTGACTGTAACTACTTTTGCTAGGAAACAAATCTTCTCATAAGGTGCTACTGTTATATGCTCGGTAGGGCATATGAAAAATTGTGAATCTGATTCTGGTTCGGCGACTAAAATTTGCCTTATTGGCTGAACTGAAGCTGGCTGACTGGAAACTGGCTGACTGGAAACTGACTGTGTTGATCCAACTGGATTCAACAACTGGAACTGATTACCCTGGGGTCTGATTTCTGGAGCGGTTGTCCCTCTGGATGCAACCGGCTGACTTGAACTGCTATCAAGTGGAGGGGGTTTCCTATTTCTTTCGGAAATCTGAACTGACTAATTCTATTAGCATTAAGCTGTCTGTCATTCTCACGGAGATGGTGTGTCCTATTTCGACACTTTACTAACTTTCCGGCTGGGTAAATCTCCCATTGATTCCGGTTAAAAAAATCCATACCTAGTAGGATGTCTGTCTGAAAGGTGGCGACTGTGTCCACTATACAACATTTCGGGGTATACCGCGTTTCCAACTTCTAAATATAACTCAATTTCTCCGTATGTAGGTATGGGTGTGCCCGTAACTCCTCTGAGTTGGCAGGATGGTGCCTTAAGTTCATATTTGTAATTTGTATTCTCTAATAATTCATCTACACATTGTTTCTTAATTAACGTCGCGTGTGCTCCTGTATCTAGGAGAGCAGTTAAATCTTGGTTATCGGTGCTACAATTTATTATTAAATCTAGGAGGTCCGCACCTATTATCCTGATGGGGAGTTTGTGTGCGTATCTGGGTTCATTACTGTAATTTAGGGGGAGGAGGTTGAACTGCGCCTCCAATGTAGGGTCTAAAAAAGGGCTCGAATGGTCTTCTATGGGAGGACCTGGGTCATATTCTACGGGATTATCATACGCTGGAGGGTGTTCTTGAAAACTGTACTCTGGGGAAAATGATTCCTCCACGGGTACTTCTACGTACCGAACTAGTTGACCTTGCTGGTTGTACTGAGGTTTGTACATGGGGTAAGAGTGTGGTTGACCCTGTGGTCGTAATCTATTGGGTTGGTAGTTCGACTGAGGCTGGGAATGGACTGGTTTCTGGGGATTGGATGACTTTTGGGATACGTTTTGGGAACGTGGTTGGTTTGGTTTCTGAAAGTGGGGTCTATACCCTGCAGGGGCTTTATCAGCACACTTTTGGCGATCGCCACGGCGATGACCATGTTCGTGACAGTGGGAGCAATAGAGGGATAATTACACTGACTTATCATGTGCCCAAAGCTATCGCAGTTAAAACACTGTGGAGGAGGGCGTGTATTCTGGGTTTGGGGGGCTTGTTTCTGGGGTGTTCCCTGCATTGGCCTCGATTTATAGGGTTGTTGTTGGTGTTGTGGCTGCTGCTGCTGAATATAATGTAGGGGTTTCTCTACCCTTTCGGTAGTTTTGGTTTGCTAAATCGGGGTAATGTTCCCGTGTTTTGTTTATGGCTACACTTACAGGTTTGTCAACATTTAAAAACTCCTGAAACTTTTTTTTAGGTGCTCCGGGTAGGTTTTGGTAAATGGTTGTGCTACTATTAGATTTCTTTGTTTCGAAGTGAAAGTTATGCCACATGCATTTTCTGCGGCCGGAGGGCTTCTCCTACAAGTTTATGTGTACGTGTAATAAAATTGTTTAAATCTTCGTGTTCCTCTTTCTTCCATTTAGCTTGGAAGACTGCTTCTAACGTGGCTAAGGGTTGTGCAAGGTTATTTCTTTAAAAAATTCTAATAAGTTTTGTTTAAAATCGTCCCATGTTGTAGCTTCGCTAATTGATGGGACGTAGGTGACTGTGTCATGAGCATTCCCTTCTTTCGGGTCGATAAATCTTTTTGCTTCCTAATTTTTATATCATATCGGTAATTTTCGCGTAAGAAATGTTGCTCTAAAGATTCAATCCAAGGTCTTACGCGTGGTTCAACAAACGATTATCTATGGTCCCCTTAAAAATTAAAACAGTATGAGGAAGGTTTACTAGTCTGCCTAAGTTAATGTATGCTGGGGCGGGGTTTGAGACTGAGACATATTGGCTTGTGTGTTTGGGAGTATGTTTGAAGGGCGCGGGGTAGGTGGAAAAATGGGTGTAGGTAAATTTTCGATGTCAGAAAGCGCACCGTCTGAATCGCTCATATGTGAAGGTACTTATTAATGTGTTCTAATTAGGTCTGCTTGACCGATCTTAATTTATGGAATGATCACTTAAGGGGTTTTCCTAACTACACTATCTAAAAAAATAAATGCACAACAATTTGCCTAACTAGGGGAAAATTTGAAAAGATTTTCACAAAAATAAAATGTACAAAATTTCACTCGAATGTACGTGAAGTATGGTAATACTAGTTTGGTACATTAAATAAAATTATACTATACTAAATAGAATAGTAAAAATAACTGAAAATAATTCTGACAATAATTCTGTGACAATAATTCTGTGACAATAATTCTGTGACAATAATTCTGTGACAATACTGTTTTCAATAAAAAATGTATCACTGGTGTCTGAAGTGTTCACTGTGTTTTGTGTTGATTCTGGCTCAAAATTAAATATTAATTGTTAATAATAATGACTTCAAATGTTTAGAAATTATTTTAAAAAAGAGTTTTGTACTTAACAAGATTCCTACGGCGAATCCTTAGAGACGTGACCTGAAGACTGTCTTGCTGGCCACTTGTTCTTGGATGAAAACTAGCGTGGAGAAACTTGGAGTCGTGACGCACCGGTTCAAGGGTGGATGTGACGAACTAGAAGTTCGTGACACGGTCAACTGGGTGTTGGTTCTGGTTCCAGGGTCTGGAAGACTGGAAGAATCCTGGAGTCGTGAAGATCCTGGTTAAAGGGTCGCCAGTTGTTAACCCTCCGTCTATGGCCCGGGTGGTTCGAAGTCGACGGGGGTTCTAGTTAGGTGGCAGCAAACGGATGTGTGACTTGCAGTAGTTTTCTTCTATATTACTCCGAGTTCTTCTGTAGTGGCTCGGAGGACTTTATAGACTTACTAAAAATGCTGAAGGTTCCGGATTCTTCTTATAGCGTATCCGGAAAGTTTAATGACTAAGTTCTTCTGAAAAGAGCAAGGCTCGAAGGATAAGATAAAAACTATCTTCAACTGTAAATTACTGCTAAAATGTACAGGTAGTGCTCAGCCTCTGAATTAGCTTCTGAATGACAATGGAAGGTTTTTAGTGGGTTATATACCCAAAAACTGCTAACATCATTATTATTATTAAATGCTAAAAATGCTGTATTATTTTTGCACAATATTCGAAAATAAAGTAAATTTTTAGCTGTGGTAAGGCTTGAACGAGGTAAACAAAATATTTGAAGACGAAACCTATTTTTATCTTAACCGCGACTTTTCAGATCTGATGTTATCATGATCTGCCAAGTTAACTAAAAGTGGAAATCGGACTATGCATCTTTACACTAAAATATGCATATGAGTAAAATTTTAAGGTCTAAGATGTACAATTTTAATGCTTAGGCAAGACATGATCTCATCTTTTATAACGAAAGGAATGTATACAAAATTGAACATTGCAAAGCTTAAGCACGATTCCTTATTAAGCGAAATCTAAAAAAATGATTATGAGATTTAAAAAAAAACAACAGGTCACCAATTATTTGGCAAAGTAGAAAGCAAATAAAATTTTTTTATCCAAACTCGCGTTGGGCGATTTTGTCCTTATGTAAAAATGATACACACGTACATACATATGAGTATAGGCATTATATAATTAAATATATAAGAATATACAGGATTATATAAATACATGAACCATATAACACATGAATTTTTAAAATGGATACTTTTTCTTAAAATGGATACAAGAACTATATAAATGAATACAAGAATTACATGAAGAATAAGATAGTATAGGAATATGGGAATTATTTATGGTTCATTTTTACATATATACAAGGCCCTTTTCCTAGGTAAGCAACATTTCAAGATGAATAAAATGACAAACTCTTGAACTAACATTCTTTAATTACCAAACGTTTCGGAAGTCCAAATTCCCATCTTCACTGGGAACTAAAAATAAGATAATCACATCACACTCAAAAGTTAAAAAGGGAACCTCCAAATATATACATGATTTGCTTATATGGTGGTACATGGTGAAAATGCTAATAGATGATTTAACAAAATTTAAATAGTTAAGAGTACATTACCGTGTAATGTTCAATTCAATTCAATTCTATTATTTAGAATTGGTTTATTACTGAAATTGTAAATTGACTCCATAAGTCTTAGGTAAGTTTCGCAGGTTAGTTTACAAAGGATTGAAAAACTATTGAGAGTGGCACGGTGACAAACGCTTAACCTGTGTTCCCGGATGGATGATTTAAGCTGGTTTATTCAGCGGCACTGAGTTCCTGCTACTAACTCCCAAATCCTCATCGATCCTTGTTTTTAATTGGCGTGAAGTGGAGCCAATATATGTGGCATTACAGCGACAATGAAAAGCGAGACGAGACATCAGGGAATTAGGTAGGCCCTCCTTGTATCTAAAAAAGAAACCAATGGTGAAAGTATTAACACAACATACCTAAAATCAATATGTGGATAAAGTGGAGTTAATAAGGACTTTAAGTCAGTTTCACTATTTTTGCTAATGTATCCATAAAATAGGAGCTGAATGTATCTAATATCTTTCGGAACTGTACAGGGTGTCCACAATGTCTTGTCACCCGAGTCTTGTCTTGTTACCCATTTGAAATGTGTGATAGCAGCAACTATACGAGTATATTGGGTAGTTACCTGGATCCATGAGCGACCACGTAATGGCAAAACCATTGAAAATATTCGTGCAGACTTCCAAGCCCGATTCAACCGTGCAGTTCCTCCAAAAAGGGCTCTGTTGAAATGGGAAAAGAAACTGTTCACAACAAGAACTGTAAAAGATAAACAAAGAACTGACAGGTCATCTAAATGATAAATGGGTCTGAAAGAAAAACTAAAATCAGTTAGTATTTTACTGTGGTGACAAGACATTGTGGACACCCTGTAGGAGTTGGGTGTTTAGGGCTATAAATATTATTTAGATATGGTCCAACATATTTAGAGACCAGACTAGCAAGGTAGAGATTGTCATGAAAGCACTTAGCCAAGAAAGTAGTTATGACTACCACTGAAGATGGGAATTAGGACTTCCAAAACGTTTGGTAATAAAAGAATGTTCGTTCAAGAGTTTGTCATTACACACACACACACACACACACTTACTGTATGTGAACTGTCTGTAGAAAACAATTCTCGCCTTTATCAAATTCCCCAAATGAAGCGGGATGTTGCAGAGGGGTCGAACACGGGTCGACCTATACTGAACAGTTGTTCAAATCCAACCAGAGTAACCAAAGTATAACTGCCGTTTTTATGTACTAAAATAGTTATTTGCATAATTTGATTCAGTGTCGGTCAAATATAATTGAAAATGCTTTATATTTATACTAAAGAAAAGTTACCATTAAGAATTTATTTAATTTTACAGTAACAAATAATATGGCAGTTTTGATGTAACTTATCTCAGGAAAAAACTCTCCTCTATCGAAATTCTAGATTACGCTACCGACATAAATTACCAAAATGAAGTGTAAATTCCAGCAACGGCAATATATTACTGTCAAAGATCGAACAAATCCTCGTCTGTCGTATAAAGAAGAATTTATGAGTTTTTTTTGCTTTTGGTCGTTCAACAGAAGAGCTGTGATGGTGACAATCTGATTCACTCCCTATGATTAGTTGTTCTAAAAACGAGTACACTTCTTCAATCGGACACACACACACACACACACACACACACACACACACACAAAGGGTTAACAAAAGTAAATAGACACCACGATGATTTTCCTCAAGAACAAATGGCAAAGTTCATCAGTGGAATTATGCCAGAACGTGTGTCAGCTTTACATAACACAAAGCGGAAAGTAACACGATTCTAAATATATTGAGTCAATAAAGCTGTAATTATTTATAGACTTTTATTATTAAATCGAAAAGTATAACAAAAACCGAAGGTGTCTATTTACTTTTGTCAACGTTATATATATATATATATATATATATATATATATATATATATATATATATATATATATATATATATTATATATATATATATATATATATATATATATATATATATATTATATAGATTATATATATGCAAATTTAACTTCTACTATAAAACAAAGCTTGGGTTGCCGAGTTTCCTCTATTTAATTACTCAGCGCACCTTAAGAAACAGGTACTGGAAGAACTTTGTTTGCAGTCTTATTCCTTAACTAAAAGCATAAAAGTTATGAATGAAAAAAAACGAAAGGAAAAGTCATTTGAAAAGATTTTAAATCGTTATTTGCTTTTTCTCACCTTCAACTTTTCTCGGTTTCTATTCTTGAAAGTTTAATTTGTTCAATCTCTCTTTTTTTTTCTGTTTGTGATTAAAGTTTGCTTTTGATTGATTGCTCGCATGCGCACACATCACTATTCTCTCTCTCTCTCTCTCTCTCTCTCTCTCTCTCTCTCTCTCTCTCTCTCTCTCTCTCTCTCTCTCTCTCTCTCTCTTTTTAAAATCCCCTTCCAATAAATATTACACGGTACAAAATCGTTTTTTTGAGCAAAACTTGATAAGCTTTGATGAATATAAAATAATTATGTTAAAGTTTAAAGTTTCCTTTGTTTTGATAAAAATAATCCCGAAAGTTTGAATCCTGAAGCAATAAACTGAAATGTATTTAAAATTTATTTACTTTTTAGCTCCCTCTTATTAACGAAATTGAAGTTTAGTTATAATTTTGTCTATATTTATGTTTTAAACATATGAACATTGACGAAAGTTGTTTTCTTATATATATATATATATATATATATTATATATATATATATATATATATATATATATATAATACATATATTATATGGGATGAATTTCACAATTAAACACGTGAAATGAATGAATGCTGCAAACCCACAAGGAAAAGTAAAACGATTCCAAGGCCTTTCGTGTATTCAGAGCTACACCTCGTCAGGGAATGCAGAGAGAAGGCAAGTTGCCCATAAATATATACAACGTAGCGGAAACCAAAGCAATTAGCACATACTTAACAAGAGTTAATGAGAGGCAGAAGGAATTTTAACAGGATATTGTCAATTTTATACATTCCCGCACTGTTATTGAAATTATTTTTAAAATGAATAAATGCACATTCTAGAATATTTCTTTCTATTATATCTCTATTTTTAACAAGCGCTTGAGAACTATCTCACTTGATGCTATGATTACATCTATACATATGGTTAAACAAAGCATTGGAATTATTAGCTGTTCTACACGCATATTTATGCTGTTTTACCCTAATATCTAACGTTTTACCCGTTTGGCCTATATATATACTGAGTTACATTGTGTACATCCAATCGAATACACACAACCAACAACATTTTCCGGGCTATTCTTTATTAGGCATGATTTAACAGTATTATTATACTTAAAGACTACATTGATGCCTATTGCTTTAAGTAAAGTCAGGAGATATTGAAAATTAACATGGTAAGGTAGGCTAAGGATATATTTTTTTTACGCTCAAATTCCTTTGCAGTTACATTATTATAATACCTATTCTTTGCTTTCCTAAGAGTTATCTAAAAATGAAATAGGATAACATAATTTAGCACCAATATTCATGATATTGCATAACTCGGAATCTAAAAATTCAGGACTGACAACTCTCAATGCTCTAAGAAACATAGCAGAGAAAATAGAAGATTTAATCGAGGGATGATGGTCAGAATAAAAATGCACATAAGAGTTGTTATTAGTAGGCGTGCAATAGTCTTCAAATTTGAACTGATTAGAGCATCTCCAAATTTTTAGATCCAGAAAAGATAGGCTTCCATCATTTTCTTTTTCAACTGTGAACTTAATAGATGGGACTAAATTGTTGAGCCTACCAAGAAATAAGTCAACATCGAAATTATTAGGCCAAAGGCATAAAATATCATCTATGATATATATACCTGTACCAAATCAGGTTAAAATTAACAATCGAAGGCAAAATTCTACTTTCAAAAAATTCCATATATAAATTAGCTAGTACAGGTGAAAGGGGATTTCCCATCGCCAATCCAAACGACATAGCATAAAACTTATTTTCAAACTGAAATTTACAATCTCTGACACAAAGCCTAATTAACTCAATAAGAGTGTTGTGTTGAACAGGGAAAGAATAGTCAGAGAGCTTATCTTTTAAAAAATCAAGTAGGTCATCAACAGGGACTTTTGTGAATAACGAGCATACATCAAAGCTTACCAATTTGAAATTAGGGTTATCAGGAAACTTCAGTTTGTCAATAAGAGCCATGCTATTTACAATATGTGACTTAGAAATAGAACCAACTAACGGCGTTAATAAACTAACTAACCATTTAGATAGCTTATAGGTTACGGAGCCTACTGAACTAACAATAGGCCTCATGGGATTATTAACTTTGTGTGTTTTTACTAAACCGTACAGATATGGTAGTGACGGATTGATACTAAGAAACTGCTGCGAAAACCCATTATAGTTGTTTTTTTAATATTTCTCTTAGTTTTCTCTTAAACATTTTATTAACATCCTCCAATGGGTCTCTATTTAGAGGTTTGTACGTGTCGCAACTCTTATGTGTATTTTTATTCTGACCATCATCCCTCGATTAAATCCTCTATTTTCTCTGCTATGTTTCTTAGAGCACTGAGAGTTGTCAGTCCTGAATTTTTAGATTCCGAGTTATGCAATATCATGAATATTGGTGCTAAATTATGTTATCCTATTTCATTTTTAGATAACTGTCTTAGGAAAGCCAAGAATAGGTATTCTAATAATGTAACTGTAAAGGAATTTGAGCGTAAAAAAAAATATCCTTAGCCTACCTTACCATGTTAATTTTCAATATCTCCCGACTTTACTTGAAGCAATAGGCATCAATGTAGTCTTTAAGTATAATAATACTGTTAAATCACGCCTAATAAAGAATAGCCCGGAAAATGTTGTTGGTTGTGCGTATTAGATTGGATGTACACAATGTAACTCAGTATATATAGGCCAAACGGGTAAAACGTTAGATATTAGGGTAAAACAGCATAAATATGCGTGTAGAACAGCTAATAATTCCAATGCTTTGTTTAACCATATGTATAGATGTAATCATAGCATCAAGTGAGATAGTTCTAAAGCGCTTCTTAAAAACAGAGATATAATAGAAAGAAATATTCTAGAATGTGCAATTTATTCATTTTAAAATTTCAATAACAATGCGGGAATGTATAAAATTGACAATATCCTGTTAAAATTGCTTCTGCCTCTCATTAACTCTTGTTAAGTATGTGCTAATTGCTTTGGTTTCCGCTACGTTCTATATATTTATGGGCAACTTGCCTTCTCTCTTCATTCCCTGACGAGGTGTAGCTCTGAATACACGAAAGGCCTTGGAATCGTTTAACTTTTTCCTTGTGGGTTTGCAGTATATATATATATATATTAGCCTAATGGTTTAGGTGAAAGTCGCGGGTTCAAGTCTTGGCTGGGACTTTGTTTGTGATTTATGATATGATCGGTTAAGGCGTTTCCTCTTGATTTTTCTTAGCCGAATCTTGGTTCTGATTCCACGTTAAAATGCAGGTCTTCCCCAAAGTTGGGCAACAAACTTAACCTTCGTCTGAATGAACAATTCGGACGGAACTATTGACAGAAGTTACAGACAGAAGTACAACATGTGTAGTGTAAGATTCTACAAACAGTTTTTGTCGCAGGAGCTATAATTGTAACTTTGTGTATACATACTGCGTTTGACTTTTTGAGTACACTGTATGAAACTGGTATCATAAAAGTGTTCGACGTACGGCCACACCCTCACTCAATTTTATCATTTTTTTTATTCCTTTGCAATTGTTTCTCTTTCGCATTTATTGCCTCGGTAGCTGACCGTTTCAGTTTTATCAAAAATATTCTTTTTTGGCACTTGCACTGCGTCACTTGGCACTGTGTTTTCTTACATGTTTTCTTATTTGTTTTATTTAAAAACAATCAACATTATTCATGATTTAATTATAATTTCTTGTCTTTGGAATTTGGCTTAATAATCAAATGAAAATTTTATATTTAATTGTAATGATCAATATACTTTTTAAAGTTTTTATACTAAATAATATATATATATATATTTCAATAATGATATTTTATTTCCTCTAAACTCTCGTTTGGATACCGTATGTAAATAGATTCATGAGAAAGATTTCTTTTTAGCTTCATGAAAACAGGTCTACATGAAAGTTATTGTTTACAGCAACACACACACACACACACACACACACACACACACACACGCACAACAACATAAAATGTTCCCTCTATTTTAACTTAGGAAAAGACTCAATAAGGATAGTTCCGAAGTCTTTCAAATTAGTTTTACTAACTATAATGTTTCTATCTTTTTAACCCCAATTAATGAATAATCACAAGATGTGCAACTGTGTGGCCGTTGAAGATTTGACATTTGGTGGATTAAAAGTCTCCTTGCCGCAAACATGATCGTGTTGAGAAGGCAAGATGAATTTCGGAAAATGTTAAATCGTTTACGTTCTGTGAACTTGAGTAACATCACTCAGATGCTTAAATCAAACTAGTCACTATGTTATAAATGGGATAAACAATAAAGCTTCCGGGAGAAAATATAATCCTTAGCGTTTTTCAGCGAGATGAAACTGGTTTGATATTTACTACCAGAGAGATTTTATTGTAAGATTTCAAATGATTCAAGGAATTAATATTATTTCCTAATGTTCTTTTGCCATATCAATTAACTAACACCCATAAATGATAGAATTACATATAATACAGCCCTAATTCAGTTTTGTATCCCGCTAATATGTGTCCCAGAAGTGATATGGTGGCAAAAAGTGCGAAGGGTGGGGATGCCAATGCTAAGTGAGGGGAACAGAGGGGGAAGGGGGAGGGGGATAAGGAAAAAACAAAAATCTTTCAAAGAAAGGAGGGAGAGGGGGATGATAAGATTAAGGAGAGGGAGAGGCTGATGAGAAAAAATAAATATAAAAATATATAGTGTATATGTGTGACGTAATACTATGAACTTTAGCAGCCACCATCCAAATCTCTCTTAGGCATAAGTGATATTAATATAGAGCAGGGGTTCCCAAATTGTGTTCCGCGGAACACTTCTCACGTATACAAGTGTTCCGCGGAACACCAATTTGGGAACCCCTGATATAGAGTATAGTGACCTAACCTGATCTAACCTAACCTAATGTTGGGGAGAACCAGTTCAATATACTGTAGACTATGGTAACCTCACCTAACCACCTAACCATGCCTAAATTGAAAATTAAAAAAACAACAACCTATTCTAACACACACACACACAGACACACACACACACACACACACATCTGTCGTAAATGCATTTTGTAGGTGTAGTTTAGTCCACTCATCGTTCCTCGTTTAAAGATCGAAGACCATCACACTTGTGCAAACATACTCCATGCCCTGATAAAGGGTCAACAGACAAAAAATATAATTTAATCATTTCTCTCTCTCTCTCTCTGTAACATATATTATTATTATCATCCCATTGGGAGGCGATCACGGTCATTGCCTTGGTGAATATTACTATTATTATCTCTTCTGTCCCCCATCTCCACACCTAAAGTCAACTACTTCCAGTCACACACACACACACACACACACACACACACACACACACACACACACTCACACTCTCTCTCTTTTCACTGAGGGCAATCTAACATACAGGTGCTATCCAAACCTAAATTCACTTAAAATCAGTGAATACCTGACTTTACAGAATCTAAAGAATTATAAACAAATTTATTCATCATATTTTCTACTTGATAAGAGAGATTAAATGTTAGTTATTATAACATCCACTCTGCATAAAGCATCATTTGAGATTTTCCTCTCGAGACCCACACAATTGTTTGAGTTTTACATATACGAAAAATTTTGGGAGTATGATATGATATCCTCACTCCCTTTTATGAGCTGCATTTGAGGTTAAGGAAAGATCAACCTAACCTAAATGAACTAAGGGTAGACCGGGTTAAGGAAGACTTCTTAAGCGTTTATAAGCTATATTTGAGGATTATCTTTGATTATACCACACATTGAATAATCACATCACAGTGATTATTCATTGTGGGGTATAATCAAAGATAGAGTCAACGGCCAGAAACCTTGGGACTTCAATCAAACGATGACTTTGATACGCCAAGAGTTCGAGACGTTGAATAATAACAAAGAACTGTGCTGCCCTATTTGTTGTTCAGTGGTTCAAAGATGCAACGTGTGTATTGAACATGATGGAGGACACTGAATAATTTCTGTAGTAAATGATAAATATTATTCTTCACAAGGTGATTCCATTATTTACGGTACACCGACTTATGTTGCACCCTGTATATAGATATGGGATGTGAGGGTTTCTCAATGATATCCAAGTTTGTCAAATTTCATCTGCAACAAAAATGTTTATTAAATTTTTTGGATCATGTCAAGAATAGCGAACCCAACACCTGCAGGGTTCGCTATTCTTGACAAGGGAATTTTTGGGTTCGCTATTCTTGACATGGTAAAATTGGGTTCGCTATTCTTGACATGGGAAGTCCTCAAGGACGTTTTCATAACTTCAGACGGTAGGTTTATGTTTCCCAATTTTAAGTAATTAGTTAAGGACGTATTAAATGCTTTTATATTAGTCTTTTTTTATTTAACCAAACTAGCACGACTTAACCTAACCAATCGTCAATGACGTACAGTATAAAGAATCCTCTTCTCTTAATATATAAAAATAAATAAATAAAAAAAATTTATTGTTTTTTATTTATTTTTTTAGGTTAATTGTACGCCCTTGACGATTGGTTAGGTTAAGTCGTGATAGTTTGGTTAATTTTTGCTATTCTTGACATGGGAACTTTTGGGTTCGCTATTCTTGACAAGGGAATTTTTGGGTTCGCTATTCTTGACATGGTAAAATTGGGTTCGCTATTCTTGACATGATCCAATTTTTTCTCATTTTTGTGTGATTTTGTATGCCGTAAACTAACTACTAAACATAAAATTTAGCCTATTAACGCTTGCCAGTCTTGGTAGAGAGGACAACCGCAATATTTTGATCAGTAGACACAATAATGGTTCTTGATGGTGAGTTTGACTGGCCAAAGACAACACGCTGTACTGAACCAATCTGTTTTTGAACCCTGAAGTATGAAAGTAAAAGATAAGTTACCAATTTTGGAATAATACAGTACTCACATTAACCTACAGTAATAATAACATAAAAACGCAATATACTTAAGGTATATTTGTCGGGATGACGTAAATTCTGAAATGCCAAATAGCCTAAATTTCTGTATAATAAACCTTTATTAAATTTAAAACAAATCAAGGTCTCAAAATCTCACTTTTATCCTATTTATGGTATCCTATATACTATTGAGCTAAAATGTATCTGTGTGTCTGTCTGTCCGCTTTCTTCGAAACCGTGCATAGACTAAACGGCACATCAGAAAATTCTGGAACCACCACCAACTGATAGCCTATGAGCTTCCGATGTGCTCTGTGAAATTTCCCGGTCCTAGGTCACAATTACTGGGTCCGATGGCCCCAGCACCGCGATAAAACTACAGAAAAGAACGCAGCCATGAAAATCTTGAGCTTTACATTGTGACATATACTGCTACCCGCCCGGAGGGCGCCAAAAGTATTTCTGTAGATCCAATCCACAAGTATATTTTCTAACTTTCTTATTATGCCCTTGAATTTTTCCAAAAGACTGATAAGAAAAAGTTACATCTAATTTGTCCAAACCTGAAAACACTTTGAACAGCTGTATCATATCGCCCCCAAACACTGTCTCTCTAAACTAAACATACCTAGTTCCTTCATTATTTCACTGTATTCCAATCCTCTTAAGCCAGAGATAAGTTTGGTTGTCCTACATTGCATGTCTTCAAGCATATCTATATCCTACATATGGTGAGGAGACCAGGTTTGAAGGCAGTATTTTATGTGAAGCCTACGTATGACTTCCTTACGCTTGTAACGAACTTTCCTCGTAATAATACCTAGCATTTTATTTGCCTTATTTTTCACATCTAAAACACTGCATAGAAAATTTTGGATCAACACTAGCTATAATGACAAGATGTTTTTTTCCCCAACTGACGTCCTCTATCCAGTTTCTTTGCATCTCATAACCAAAGTTTTAGCTGTTTCTACCAAAATGGATGGCTTTGCGTTTTGAACATTGAATTCCATCTGCCATTTACTAGCCTGGGAAACTAGCCAAATCTATCACGATCTTTTTGTAGTTTATAAGAATTTTCTATATTTGTAACTGGTAACAACTAGGCCCTACTTTTGTACCATCTGCAAATTTAGATATTTTATTACCTACTCCCTTTTTAAATCAATTAGATATAAAATAAAGAGTAATGAACCTAACACAACCCCCGTGGGGATACCGTGGAAAAATCACCTGGGCCCGAACCTCTAGGGGGCACGGGAAGAGGGGGGATAAAATCTAAAAATATTAATAATGAAATATAATTAATGAACATACATTTTATAGAGATTATCATAGTCAAACTGAAACAGATAAAATATTATCTGCGGTCCACCAATGCCCAAGACCGACTGACATATCTGGGAACCATTGTGATTGAAAGCCAGTTAGCCCGTACTTTAAATTTCATCAGAATCATTTACCACTTTGCTAGAGAGAAGGCAAAGAAAGTACACTTCTAATTGTGAAAATCTTGCACTAAACAGTTGTCTTACCCGCATGGACTGGTACTGCATTTGTAAATTGTTTGGTGATAGAATTAATATAATTGATTCGAAAAAAAATGGTCATATTTTTGTGAGTTGTTTATTCATACTGTATGTTTTGAATAGTAACTTGGACATATAATCAGTTTGCTTGTTATGTACACAAAAAACATTCATAATAAAATACTGAGTAAACAGGGGGGCCCATATATCAATCTTTCCCGGGGCCTGGCAGCTTTCGGCGGCCCTGTGTATATATAAATGATTTGACAAGTACAAAGATGGGAGGTTTAAGTTAAATAGAAATTCAGGAGGAATTAAACATAGGTACAGAAAATTGGTTGATAATTTTATAAAATAAACAAAATATTGAAGTTTATAAGTAGGATTTTAGCTTTAAATGATAAAATTAAGAAGCTTTCTAGCAAATGAGTTGGTTCATAGGTTTGTAGGGTAATTTTAATAAGAAGGATCTTTTCAGTAAGGAGGGTTTGTATTTGAGTAGGAAGGGTACTGCTTTATGTGGCAGGCGGGTGAGCGCGGATGGTACGACAATGGCGCGTAGGCGATGGCCACGCGATCCTCAAATATAGCTTATAAACGTTTATGAAGTTTCTCTTAACTCGGTCTACCCTTAGTTTATGTTCGGTTGCTCTCTCCTTAACCTCAAATGCATTTCATAAAAGGGAGTGAGGATATCATCCTCCCAAAATTTCTCGTAAATGTATAACTCATAAACAATTGTGTGGATCTCGAGGGGTAATTCTCAAATGACGTTTTATGCATAAAGTTGATGCTGTAATAACTCATCTAATTTCTTTTATCAAGTAGAAAATATGATGAATAACTTTGTTTTTAATTCTTTAGATTCTGTAAAGTCAGGTATTCACTGATTTTAAGTGAATTTGGATCTGGATAGCACCTGTGTTAGATTGTCCTCAGTAAAAAGAGTGTGTGTGTGTGTGTGTGTGTGTGTGTGTGTGTGTGTGTGTGTGTGTGTGTGTGTGTGTGTGTGTGTCACCTGACTGGAAGTAGCTGACCTTTGGGATAGGAATAGGGTATAGAAGAAATAATAATATTCACCATTGATCGCCTCCCAACGGAAAAATAATAATAATAATTATAATAATGTTCGGCATAAGAGAGAGAGAGAGAGAGAGAGAGAGAGAGAGAGAGAGAGAGGAGAGAGAGAGAGAGAGAGAGAGAGAGAGAGAGAGAGAGAGAGAGAGAGAGAGAGAGAGAGAGAGAGGCCATATGGTCGTATCTGAGTATTTGTACAACTTTCGAAAAAGCGATGAGGGAATGGCAATCATGACAATCAGAGGTTTCTTGGATGATTCATATATATATATATATATATATATAATATATATATATATATATATATCGGGTGGCCCAAAAGAAACGCCTTGAGATTTGAACATCAATAACTTCAAAAATATGCAGTTTACACTTCCAAAATTTACATAACTTTTACCTCAATCTATTGATATGCTCTCTGCTCTCATAAAAATTTCAGACCTTTACATAAAATACTTTTTCCACAGCTGATGGAACAATGAGGTATGGTGAAAAAAACGAATATCCTAAATCCTAAATGTGTATAGCTGTACCTGGCAACTATTCTAAGACTTGTAGTAGTTTCCTTAGACTATGGATAATCTGTTAGTCTCTGAAAAACGTCAGATGATATAGGCTATGCCCATCTTAAATACTGTTAATTAAACATGCCCTTCAAATGATGGTTCTAACTAACGGTGAAAAAGCGGTGGTTGAAAAGTGTTTCTTGGAAAAAAGTTGGACTGAGGCAAGAATTTTGAGGGAATTTCCAGGAGTAACTTGTAATGTTACATCTGTAAATAGAATAATTAAAAAACTTAAAGCAACCGGTTGGACGGCACGGAAGCGTGGAAGTGGTCGGCCTAAAACAGTTTACACTCAAGACAATATAGCAATGATCGAAATAATGAGCCGATCTCAAGAGGATCGACCTAGGTCACACTGCTCTCAGAGGAAAATTGCAAGAAATTTAGGTATCAGTCGAAGTTCCATACAAAAAATGCAGAGAACGGTAGGACTTAAAGCATTTAAAAGGATCCGTGTTTCAAGACGTGACAGCAATGTCAAAGCTAAAATAAAAATTCGTTGTACAAAATTGCTTGATAGATTTTCGTCCAATGATGTTAAAAAAAATATTTTTACAGATGAAAACGATTTCACCATCGAGATTGCTCGAAACTCCCGGAACGATGTTGTTTATGGTCGGTGTAAGAAAGACATTCCTCCATCGAGACTTTACCACCAGACAAGTCGGTTTTCCAAAAAAATCATGATATTAGCAGGTTTATCGTGGAATGGAAAGACGAAAATTCATTTCATTTCAGAAAATAAAAAAATTAATTCAGAAACCCATGTAAATCTCTTAGAAGAGAATCTTTTGCCTAGTTGTCGGCGTCTGTATTATGGAAACAATTTCATACTCCAACAAGATGGTGCTACAGCTCATACTAGCAAGTTCACACAGGATTATCTACAACAGAATGTAGTTAACTTCATTGGAAAAAACAACTGGCCCCCGCAATCACCTGATTGCAATCCCATGGATTATTGCATATGGAACACTCTAGCAGAGAAGATTTATGAAGGCCAAACAGAAAAGTTTACAGAAATGCAATTAAAGAAAAAAATACTCGAATGTTAGGACAGAACAACATTAGCAGAAATCAGAAAATGTATCATGTCGTGGAAGAAAAAGTTAAGATTAGTTTGTAAGCAGGACGGCGGACATATTGATCATATTTGTTGATAAGATGTGAATAATAAATTTTATTCAGTTTATGATATTCGTTTTTTTTCAGCATACCTCATTGTTCCCTCAGCTGTGGAAAAAGTATTTTATGTAGAGGTCTGAAATTTTTATGATGGCTTACCAATAGATTGCGTTGAAAGTTACTTAAATTTTGGAAGTGTGAATTGCATATTTTTGAAGTTATTGATGTTCAAGTCTCAAGGCGGTTTTTATGGGCCACCCGATATATATATATATATATACATACACGTGTATATTTAGGCTCCACCCACAATTATGTCAACTAAATTGTGATCGCCTTGGGAGTAGCGTGAAAAGATGATGCTTGGGATGTAGGTTAGGTTCCTATACAACAGGAGAGGATGATGCTTGAGAATAAGTTAGATTAGGTTATTTTATTTGTATTAATTTATTATCCAGTTTATGTTAGGTTACTATAGTTTATATTGAACTGGTACTCCCTCACATTAGGTTGGGTTAGATTAGGTTACTATATACTCTATATTAATACCACTTATGCCTAAGACACAGAATTGATGGTGGCTGCTAAAGTTCATAGTATGACGTCACATATGTTTTTATTTATTTTTCTTATCAACCTCCCCCTCCCCACCCCCTTTGATATATAAAATGGCAGTCCCCACACCCCCTCTCAATGTTTGCCACCATAATATTCGCTAATATAACTCTTTTTTTTTTAAAAGAAAAGCACTGATCACGCAACTTCCTATGCAAAATCCTCACATAAAATGTAAAATACCAAGTTGAATCCTATAAAAGAACTAATCTTGCAGCACAATAAATAACCACGAACAAATAATTATACAATCATAAATCACACAACACCATATACAACCAAAAACCTAGCATCCTAATTCGACTAATCTGAACTAAATTCATATCGATTCCGAAATATCCTGAGTTACCAATAGCCATTTCATAATATGATATAAAAATCTAAACCATGGAAATGCGTAATTCTTCAGAATTAGTTTCTATATTACTTCCCTTATAAAAGCAATGTGGAAAGATTTCTAAGAAATTGCTGATATGAATTTCATTCCAAGAACTGCGAAAAAGATTTAAATTCTGCAATTTTATTCAAATCATAAAAGTTTTTTTTTAACCCCAAGACATTTCTAGAAGGAATATTTAGCAATGCAAATTTTTACATGAATGTTATGGAAGCTATAAAACTATCGGTTAGTATTTAAAAGGAAATTATTATTATTATTATCATCATTATTATTATTATTATTATATTATTATTATTATTATTAAAATAGAGTAAGAAGACCGTTGAAGAGCGAAGCAACCTAACTAATTTACGACACAAAAGTTGGATCTAATTGAGAATTATTACTTCTGCTACGGGCTTCTCGCTGTCGCTATCGAGAAGATTGCTCCTAAACGAAGAGGAGAAACTTGTGCTGCTTTACTTCTATTTACGCTGTGAGTTTCACGATCTTGACTTTGTCGTACTCGAATTTCATTGAGGCAACTGTATTACGTGGTTCAAATGACATTAAGAAGAGATCGTTGCATTCATGGAACGCCTTCAACGCATATAAGCACTACGCACCCCTAAATTAATTAATTCCTAACAAGTCCCGAAGATGTCCAGATGTAACTGAACGAAACGTCAGAAAACGTGGTACAACAGATGCTAACATCTATATATCTGTAGATTCAACGCGGAAAAACACACTATTTGTAGAATCAGACGGAACAGAATTTAAAGAAGATCACGTCGTAAGCTAGAATAACCTCCCCTCCCAAAAAATAAAATTTGGAAAAACTTTTAATACCTTACCATTTTCTTTATTCTTTAGTAACGATTTTAATATTTCTCCAGTGTAACTCTTTATAATCCAGTTTAGTTTTTCTGTCCTTATTCCTGTATTATATATATATATATATATAATGCAGGAAGCAGGGTCCAAGGGGGAATGCCCGCTAAAACATCTCTTCCATAGAGGAATAAGAGAGCCAAATCAACGTCCAAAGTTTTCGAGATGCCAGGACACTCTGCGTTTAAAAGATTGAAGGTCATAGACAGGGGATAAGATGGATTGAAGAAGGTTGTTCCAGAGTTGACCGGTTGAGTAGATGAAAGATTGAAAATACCGATTAACACTTGCGTTAGAGAGTTGGACAGAAAAGGAATAAGAATGTGTTGAAAGTGTGGTACTGCGTGTTCTCCTTAAAGGAGGAGGCATTCAGTTAGAGAGTTCAGAAGAGCAGTGTCCGTTATAATAGCGATAGTAAAGAGAGAGAGAGAGAGAGAGAGAGAGAGAGAGAGAGAGAGAGAGAGAGAGAGAGAGAGAGAGAGACTGAAAACAGTTGGTAAGAGGCGGAGAATTGATGAGACGAAAAGCCCTTGATTCCACCCAGTCAAGTAGAGCTGTGTGGGTTGAGCCACCCAACACATGATAAGCGTACTCCATACAGGGGCGGACAAGACCCCTGTACAGAGACAGCAACTGAGTGGTGGTGAAGAAGCTGCGGAGCCGGTACAGTACACCTAACCTCTAAAAAGCTGTTTTAGAAAGGGAGTATATTCCAGGAAAGATCACGAGAAAAGGAAACGCCAAGAATGTTAAGAGAAGAGGAAGGATTGAGTTGTGTATTGTTGAAGTTAAGGGGATAGTCGTGTGCAAGATTGTGGTGAGTAGACAATTGAAGAAACTGAGTTTTTGAAGCATTGAAAGCCACAAGGTTTTCTCGGCCCCAATCAGAGATAGGAGAAAGATTAGAGGTCAGGTGTACCATAGCCCTTCCACGCGAAGCATTGAGTGTCTGTTGAGAAGGACGATTTGAGAAGCGGGTAGAAGGGTGGAATCATCGGATAGGACAAGAAGTGTGACTTAATAGATCATCGATAAATAAAAGGAAAAGAGTGAGTGACAGAACAGAACCCCGTAGAACACCACTATTAAAAGCTTTAGGAGAAGAACAGTCAGCCATCTACAACTGCAGCTATAGATCGGCCAGAAAGGGAATTAGAGATGAAGGCACAGAGAGAAGGATAGAAACTTAAGTAGGGCAGTTTGGAAATTAAGGATTTGTGCCAGACTCTGTGAAAAGCTTTTGATATGTCTAGCGCAATAACGAAAGTTTCGAAATCCTGAAAGGAAGATGACCAAGAGTCAGAGAGATATGCAAGAAGATCGCCAGTAGAATGTTCCTTGCGGAACCCATACTGACAATTTAAAAGAAGATTCTGAGAAGTGTTTAAGAATCTTCCTATTAAGGAGAGATTCAAAAACTTTAGAAATACCAGAAAGCAAAGGAATTGAACGATAGTTGGAGGATTGAGAGCGGTCACCCATGTTTGGGACAGGCTGAATGAAAACGAACTTCCAAGTTCCAGCAGGAAGGAAAAGTACAGATGAGAGCCAAAGACGAGAGTTTGCCTAGACAGGATGTTATCACAGTAGCACACTTCTTGAGAACAACAGGAGGGACACAATTAGGACCGTACGCCTTTCTATAGTTGAACTCAGATAGGGGGAAAAAAAAAACCCATCTTTGGAAGGAAAAGTACAGATGAGAGCCAAAGACGAGAGTTTGCCTAGACAGGATGTTATCACAGTAGCACACTTCTTGAGAACAACAGGAGGGACACAATTAGGACCGTACGCCTTTCTAGAGTTGAACTCAGATAGGGGGAAAAAAAAAACATCTTTGGAAGAGATTATAATTTCAGACAAAATTAAGTCAGAGGGAGGAGATGGAGGAACAGCACCAAAATCGTCCAGGATTGAGTTGGAGTCGAAAGTTTGTGCGAAGAGTTCAGCTTTATCACGAGAAGAGACAGCAACTGAGCCGTCGGAATGGAAAAGAGGAGGGAAAGAACTAAAGTTGTTGGAGAGGTTCTTGGTTATGTGCAGAAAGAGCGAGAAGAATTAGAACTAGATAGGTTTTCACATTTTTGTCTGATGTCAGAATTTTTGTCGAGTCGAAGAACAGATATTGAACGATTCCGGCCAGAAATATAAGCTGAGTGAGAGTCAGGAGTTGGATGGCGACGATACATTCAGGAAAGTTTCCTCTCTGTTGCGGGTAGCATTAGAACAAATAAAGCTGAACCGAGGTTCTTTGGCATTAGTAGCAGGAATAGAATATGGAATGTACGTTCGCATGCCCAAGAGAATTACCTCCGTAATGCGCTCAGCGCTCTCGGAGGGGCTCCTGTCACGGAAGCAGTAATCATTCCATGGGAAATCAGAAAAGTACTGCATAAGGACCTCCCAATCAGCGGCGCCAAAGTGCCAAAGGCGTCTCCTCTTGGGAGGATCCAAAGGCTGAACTGGAGCGATAGGACAGGAAACAGGTATAAGATTGTGGTCGGAGGAGTTCAACGGAGAAAAACGTTTGACAGAATAAGAAGGATGATTGATGAGAAATAAGTCGAGAATGTTGGGCCTGTCTCCAAGGCGATCACGGATACGAGTAGGGTGATGTACACTCTGCTCTAGTTCATTCATGATAGAGAAATTGTAAGCTTGTTCACCAGCGATGTCAGTGAAATGGGAGGAAAGCCAAAAGTGGTGGTGAACATTGAAATTACTTAAAATGAAGATTTCAGTAAAAGGAGAGTGCGATAGAATGTATTCCACAATAGAAGTGAGGTAGTCAGAGCGTTCTGGATAGTCAGTAAAATTAGGGGAAAGGTAGACAGCACAGATGCATTTAGTTTAAGAGTGACATGTAAGCCGTAGCTATAAGGTGTAGAATTCGGAGGATTCAAGTTCGAGAATACGAGAGGAATTAAGGTCGTTTTGTACATATACGCAGCATCCACCTTTGGAATAAAATTGAGTATAGAAAAAGTAGGAGAGTACAAAAAATGGGTTGCTGTCAGTCATCCCCAGACACCCGAGTTTCAGTGAGGAAGAGAAGGTGAAGTTTAGAGGAAAGGTGGTGTTGAACAAATTGAAAATTTGAGGAGAGGCCACGAATGTTGCAGTAGCAGAAACAGCCCCGCTGCCCGGGTCTGCGTTCCCGGTATCGGCAGCGGAGGAGCTCGAGGTGGGGACATATATGGTCCTCTCTCCAGGGAACTCCGAGGCTGTTACGGTCGATGCCATTTTTTTTTTTTTTTAAGATTATGTAGTATGTAAGATGCATGTATATGTGATAAATAGTGAGAGAAGTGTGTGTTTGAGAGCATGCTGAACTGCTCACAGGTAGATGAGACCCACAGAAAAAGATCACCTAAGGAAGACAGTGACAGGAGAAACGGGAGTTCCAGCACCCTATCTGCTGCTCATCGTACCCCCCGGAGTACCTCCCTGGGTGATTAATGCCTACAATCTCTTATAGGAGGAAATTGTAAAGAACAGTTTATATAAATATATAATAATTAGCATTTATACGTGAAATAGCTAAATATGTGAGCATTTCGTTTTCTCTCCACGCTGATTTTTAAAAAAAAAATTGGTCTTCACTTTTAAGGGAGACGAGTACTATAAAATTTTAATATTCAAAGCAAAGTAATAAAAGTTTATAAGATATTACTCTAAATATTACCAGTAAAGAGTCGTATATGTGCATTGAATTAGACCAAATTTCAGTTCTCTTCGACTCGTAAAAGACATTTTAAAATTCTCACCCAATACAAATCTACATTAATTACAAAAATTCTTAATATTTGTTGAAAAGGGCATTCACAGATGCTATAGCAAACCTTTGCTGAATATAAGAATAAAAAAAAATCGCTGGAAATTTTTAAAATTAAACTGGCATTTATGTCGATTTTTATCTTATTTCAAAAACATTTTATTCAGGTCTGTTTTGTGATATATATATATATATATATATTGGCACCACGATTGATCGATAGAGTGTCAATGCGATGCTGACAAGGTTGAAATGGATACGATGACAGAATAATATTAAGAATTCAATATGGTCTCAATATAGAAGTTGAAATATTTCAATATTTTAATGTCAGTTAACAATCGCAATAAAGTTATTGATATTATTTATTAATTATTTGATATTTATTTCTCAACATCACTCATCGATACATATATAGGTTCTGTATAACAGAATGAATATCATCATTTCTTTTCACATAAATACTAATACTTTAGGTATTCACTTAACATTCGTTCAGTATTTGTATTTATATTATCAGTGCAATTATGTAGCATCAACATCGGATCAACAATGCTTCACTAGTTTTTAGATAATATAAATACTGCTGCAGTTAGTCATTAGCGAGGGATTAAAACGGGTCTGTATCGAAGGAGTGACATTTCAAAGGAGTGACATAACAAAGGAGTGACATAAATACCGTAACGAAGGAGTGACATAACGAAGGAGTGACAAATCGGAGATAAAATTCAAAGGAGTATAATTATTAAAATTTTATTTAAAAAAACAAAATTTGTTAGAATTGTTAAAATTAAGATTTTATTTCAAAAACTAGAAACCTAACCTAACCTAACCTAACCTAACCTAACCTAACCTAACAGTTGCAAGCCTCTCTTCCCTCTGGATTTGTTCTTTCTTCTTCTTTGTTGGTATTTTCGTGTCACTCCTTTGAATTTTATCTCCGATTTGTCACTCCTTTGTTATGTCACTCCTTCGTTATGTCACTCCTTTGAATAGGACCGATTAAAACTGATAAGATATCAGTTTTTCATGTTTACATCGATAATGAAGTTTGTGAGATTTAGATTTCCTTTATAGTGTGAACATGCAGCATATTGCTTCAGCTATTATTTTTTTCTTATGGAGGAAGGAGGGGCCAAGGAGGAATGCCTCACCATAGAGGAAGAAAAGGTCCAAAATCAAGGTTCAGGGTTTTCGAGATGCCTGGACACTGCGCTTGAAAGATTGAAAATACTGAGTAACCCTTGCGTTAGAGAGTTGGACAGAAAAGGAATGAGAATGTGTCGAAAGTGTGGAACTGCGTGCTCTCCTTAAAGGAGGCGGCATGCAGTTAGAGAGTTCACAAGAACAGTGTTCGTTATAATAGCGATAGTAAAGAGAGAGAGTGAGGCAGCATTGCGACAAAGAGAGAGAGAGAGAGAGAGAGATTGAAGACAGTCAGTAAGAGACGGCGAATTGATGAGACAAAAAGCCTTTGATTTCACCCGGTCAAGTACGGCTGTGTTGGCTTGAACCATCCTATACATGAAAAGCATACTCCATACAGGGGCGGACAAGACTCCCGTATAGAGACAGCAACTGAGGTGGGGTGAAGAAGCTGCGGAGTGGGTACAGCACACCTAACCTCTTAGAAACTGTTTTGGAAAGAGAGTATATGTGATCTTTCCAGGAAAGATCACAAGAAAAGGAAAAGCCAAGAATGTTAAGAGAAGAGGAAGGATTGAGTTGTATATTGTTGAAGGTAAGGGGATAGTCGTGTGGAAGATTGTGATAAGTAGACAGATGGAGGAACTGAGTTTTTGAGGTAGTGAAAGCCACAAAGAAAGATCAGAAGTTAGGTGTACCATAGCCGTCCTACGCGAAGCATGGAATAACTGCTGAGAGGGACGCTTTTGAAGCAGGTGGAGAAGTGGAATGGAATCATCGGCAGAGGAGTGGATGGGCAGATATATCAATGTTATTTCAACATCTCATCTCAGCAGTTCGGTTCTAGCTGCGTATTATATATATATATATATATATATATATATATATATGAAAATTATTTCACGAAATTAACACGTAAAAAATATTTATGATGAATAAAACCACGAAGGAAAGGAAACACAAAGTGATGCTGAAGCGCTTTCGTCTGACATCTTCAGGAACACTGAAGTAAATAAAGAGTTCAAGACTATATATAGGTTACAAAAAAAAAAAAATAAAAAAAAAAAATATATATATATATATATATATAATATAGAATAAAAATTGTGGGAGGAGCATACAAATTTGCAAGGAAAACTACCAATTTTAGCACTTTGCCCGAATTCAACACAAGATCAAATGGATTGTTTATAACCAATTTTATAGATAATGCCTGAATGATATATGTCACAAAAAAAAAAAATAAATAAATAAATAAAAATAAAAATTGTAAGAGGAGCATAAAAATTTATAAGGGAAAATTACCAAAGTTTTAGCACTCTGCCCTTCTTGTCTAAATCCATTCTGAACGAATTCAAAATAACGGGATCGAGTTGAAAAAGACCTTTGCTCTTGTTAAAGTTATTTGTAAGTTGAATAATAGCAGACTCAAGAATATTTCTATTAACAATGTTGCTAGAGTGAAACAAAACTGAAGCATTATTCCAATCAATACAATGGGATAACTCTGACAAATGGACAAAAAGGGCACTGAACGACTGTCCCGTTCTAACGCAATATTGATGCTGTTTTACACGCGTGTGCAAATCCTTTCCCGTCTGACCAGTGTAAAAGGAATCACATTGTTTACAACCAATTTTATGGATAATGCCTGAATTATTGGTAGGACTATTTTTTACTATGATATTTTTCACAATATTGTTATATGAAAATACTACATTAATATTCAAAAGTTTAAGTACATTAGCAATGCCTAAAAAGCCCGAGAAAAATGGAAGTACTAAAATATTCTTTGACAAAGTGCGAGTGTTATTAATCACACGATAAAAGGTTCGTTTTGCCTTGTTAAGACAAGATTCCATGAACGTAGGTGTGTAGCACAGATCACTTCCAATACCGTTGATTTTTTCCAATTCGGCATCGATATATTCCGGACTGGCGAGCCTAAGAGCGCGGAGAAACATTGAAGAAAATATGGCCTTAATGGGGGTGTCATGTCCAGAGTAAAAGTGTACGTAAGACAAATTGTTTGTTTTTTCCGATAGATACTAAACTTAAAACCTGGGCTTTCCCAATGTACACGCACATCCAAAAACGGGATTGAGTTGTCTTGTTCCACTTCTAAAGTAAACTTAATGGAGGGGACTTGATCATTTAACTGAAGGAGGAAGTCATCCAGGTCACGATTCATGGGCCAGATACACAAATATCGTCGACGTACCGCAACCATAGGATGGCAATCCCCAGGATTCTCGGAATGTAAGTAATTTCGAAAAATTCCATATAAATATTGGAGAGGAGGGGCGAAAAGGGGTTGCCCATGGCCATCCCAAAAACCTGTTGATAATACTCGCTATTGAAAGTGAATTTACAGTCTTTGATGCAAAGCTCAATAAGTTCCAAAACGATGTCTGCAGGTAGTGGCAGGTCGTACTTATGTAATTCTCGTCAATCGGCACTTTTGTAAACAATGAATAAACGTCAAAACTGATCAATCTATCGTTGGTTTCAGTGCGTACATTATTCAATTTTTCAGTAAGATCCATGGATTTTTTTACATGTGAATCAAAGATAGTTTCGAGAATGGGGGACAAGACTTTGGCAAGCCATTTGGAGAGTTTATAGGTAATAGAGCCCACTGAGCTAATAATAGGGCGCATAGGGTTGCCAGTTTGTGGGTTTTAATAAGACCGTAAAGGTAGGGAAGAGAAGGTGAATGGACATGAAAAGCGGAATTAAGTCCTTATGATCTTTGAGAATGCGTTTCAAGCCACTATTGAATGATTTGATGACGTCATCCTGCGGGTTCTTCCTAAGTTTTCTGTATGTGGCGGGGTCCTGAAGCAGCTCGTTCATCATTCTAATGTAGTCCACTTTGTCCATAATAACTATGGTGTTAGCCTTGTCTGCTTTGGTAATATGGAGCTCACCATCTTTTTTTAATTGTGAGAGGCTATTGCGAAAACGTTTAGGAAAGTTATCTTCGTGGGTACTATTCGCAGCACTATAGACAAGGCCTTTAACTATGTTAACCAAAGATGAGGAAGATTACACTGTTTTTCAAAATAAGCAAGTCTATAACAAATTTGTAAAGCAGGTTTTTTTAACAATAAAAAAGGACATACCAAATCCAAGGGCACTTTTTGTATCGTCACTAATGTTTTTTGAAGAAAGGTTCAAAACACATTTTGAGCTTGCTTTTTTTACTCCACTGAATATTTCGAATGAGACTTTTAATTTTGCGATCCAAACTGTTACAAAGTGAAGAAGTTCTCCGACGCAACTCATTGTAAATTTCATCGAACAAAGGTTGGATACACGTTTGGGGAATAACGGTCACAAAATTACGTTTGGCAATGCGTAAATTTTGTCTGGTGACTTCAATATGTTTCTTTAAAATTAATCTGCTGAAGTTGTTGAACGGATGGTCGTCAATTTGTCTGAGGCGAATCGGAAGGAGGGACTTGGGAAGGACCTGCCCCTCTAGACAATTAGCAAGAAACTTTCATCGGATAGGAATTGCATGCCCCTTCATTAATGTAGAAGAAAACACGAACGCAAACGGAGACAAGAGAGGGAACAGCAAGCCGAAGGAACGCATGGTGTTCATTATATGAAACTTATTTCATGAAAGTAACACGTGAAAAATATTTATGATGAATAAAACCACGAAGGAAAGGAAACACAGTGGTGCTCAAGCGCTTTCGTCTAATGACATCCTCAGTAACACTGAAGTAAATAAAGAGTTCAAGACTATATATAGGTTACAAAATATATATATATATACTATATAATAAATATAGAAATAAAAATTGTGGGAGGAGCAGACAAGGCTAACACCATAGTTATTATGGACAAAGTGGACTACATTAGAAAGATGAACGAGCTGCTTCAGGACCCCGCCACATACAGAAAACTTAGGAAGAACCCGCAGGATGACGTCATTAAATCATTCAATAGTGGCTTGAAACGCATTCTCAAAGATCATAAGGACTTAATTCCGCTTTCCATGTCCATTCACCTTCTCTTCCCTACCTTTACGGTCTTATTAAAACCCACAAACCTGGCAACCCTATGCGCCCTATTATTAGCTCAGTGGGCTCTATTACCTATAAACTCTCCAAATGGCTTGTCAAAGTCTTGTCCCCCATTCTCGGAACTATCTCTGATTCACATGTAAAAAGTTCCATGGATCTTACTGAAAAATTGAATAATGTACGCACTGAAACCAACGATAGATTGATCAGTTTTGACGTTTATTCATTGTTTACAAAAGTGCCGATTCACGATATGCTTGACTTTCTCTCCCGAGAATTACATAAGTACGACCTGCCACTACCTGCACACATCGTTTTGGAACTTATTGAGCTTTGCATCAAAGACTGTAAATTCACTTTCAATAGCGAGTATTATCAACAGGTTTTTGGGATGGCCATGGGCAACCCCTTTTCGCCCCTCCTCTCCAATATTTATATGGAATTTTTCGAAATTACTTACATTCCGAGAATCCTGGGGATTGGCATCCTATGGTTGCGGTACGTCGACGATATTTTGTGTATCTGGCCCATGAATCGTGACCTGGATGACTTCCTCCTTCAATTAAATGATCAAGTCCCCCCATTAAGTTTACTTTAGAAGTGGAACAAGACAACTCAATCCCGTTTTTGGATGTGCGTGTACATTGGGAAAGCCCAGGTTTTAAGTTTAGTATCTATCGGAAAAAAAAAAACAATTTGTCTTACGTACACTTTTACTCTGGACATGACACCCCCATTAAGAAGACCATATTTTCTTCAATGTTTCTCCGCGCTCTTAGGATCGCCAGTCTGGAATACATCGACGCCGAATTGGAAAATCAACGGTATTGAAAGTGATCTGTGCTACCCACCTGCGTTTATGGAATCTTGTCTTAACAAGGCAAAACGAACCTTCTATCGTGTGATTAATAACACTCGCACTTTGTCAAAGAATATTTTAGTACTTCCATTTTTCCCTGTCTTTTTAGGCATTGCTAATGTACTTAAACTTTTGGATATTAATGTAGTATTTTCATATAACAATATTGTGAAAAATATCATAGTAAAAAATAGCCCTACCAATAATTCAGGCATTATCAATAAAATTGGTTGTAAACAATGTGATTCCTTTTACATTGGTCAGACGGGAAAGGATTTGCACATGCGTGTAAAACAGCATCAATATTGCGCTAGAACGGGACAGTCGTTCAGTGCCCTTTTTGTCCATTTGTCAGAGTTATCCCATTTTATTGATTGGAATAATGCTTCAGTTTTGTTTCACTCTAGCAACATTGTTAATAGAAATATTCTTGAGTCTGCTATTATTCACCTTACAAATAACTTTAACATGAGCAAAGGTCTTTTTCAACTCGATCCCGTTGTTTTGAATTCGTTCAGAACGGATTTAGACAAGAAGGGCAGAGTGCTAAAACTTTGGTAATTTTCCCTTATAAATTTTTATGCTCCTCTTACAATTTTTTTTTTATTTTTTATTTTTTTTTTTTGTGACCTATATATCATTCAGGCATTATCTATAAAATTGGTTGTAAACAATCCATTTGATCTTGTGTTGAATTCGGGCAAAGTGCTAAAATTGGTAGTTTTCCTTACAAATTTGTATGCTCCTCCCACAATTTTCATTTCTATATTTATTATATACACACACACACATATATTATATATATATATATATATATATGAATGAAATGAATGAAAAGGTTTATTGGCAGACTATAGTCCATATGACAAATATTATTAATACAATGACAGTTCATACACTAAGGATAAAATATATACAATTGATTAGAAATAATACTGCACTGTCGAAGTTAAGTGGAGCTACAGACAGACGTTTTCGTACCAAGAAGTCCATAGCTTAGAGGATAAATGGCAGGACTCATGGATAGCTTGGATGATCGGGTTGGTTGATTTTTTAATTCTTTGCATTAGACTGTGTTGAGCACGTCTTGTTACCTCCGGGAAGCTCGGACATTGCGGGTAGCAAACATTTGCGAAGCTGAGCATCTCGGGGGTAATTTATGTAAGAGTCTAAAAGACCTGTTGTACAGCAAATTTAGGGTTCTGCCAGAACCTTTTTTATAATTCACCCAGAGTTGCTGACCGTATATATTACTGCAGAAAGTACGAAAGAGTGTGTCTTTAGCTTCACTTGTACAGAAACGAAAGTTCCTTATGGTCATATTCGCTTTAGCACACAGGCTTCGAGATTGTTTTCTTATATCCGAGTCATCACTCAAGGAGCTGGTAATAGTTTGACCCAAATACTTAAACTCTTGTACTTCCTCAATTACTTCACCATTCATTTTAAACCTTATATCAGCTGGCTGATTACAGCTTTTAGGATGAAATTGCATAACCTTAGTTTTTGTAACATTAAAAAGAATATCATGTTTCTGCGAATACACTTCGCAGACTTTAGTAGCCGATCCAGACCTTTAACAGAGGGACTTATTAACACCATATCATCGGCATAAACTAAGTTATTTATCCTTGTGTTATCTATACAACATCCTACTGTTGCCTCATTAAGTGAAGCAATTAATCCGTCAATATACACATTAAACAGCATAGGGGAGAGCAAGGAGCCTTGTCTCACCCCAAGAGGAGCCAAAACACTCGGATAGTACATTGCCCCACCTAACAGTGAAAGATTGGTGGGAATACCAAAATTTCAATAAATTTAATATGTACATGGGAACCTTCCTGTCTTCTAGTTTTGCAAATAAAATATTGTGGTTCACCCTATCATATGCCTTACTTATATCAAGGAAACAGCTATAAATGGTTGAATTACTGTCAATGTATTTAGATATTGTTTCTTTAAGTACATAGATACACAGGTCAGTTGAGTGGGACCTTTTAAAGCCAAACTGATTAGAGATGTCCATAGGAAATCATTTAATCGGAGTAACAAGAGTTTTTCTAGTAGTTTCGAGAAGCAGGAAGCGACAGCAATAGGCCTGTAATTATTGCTGGACAGAATGTCTCCATACTTATTTTTGACCAGGGGCAAGATATATACCCTCATGAACTCTGCAGGGATATAGCTATGAGCAAGCATGGCTGATAGGAGCAATGATATATGCAGACATACTACGTCATTTGCATATTTTAAGTGCTCATTCGATAAGTCATCTACCCCTGACGCAGAACCAGTCTTTAACTCTTTAATTAACCTCTTTACTTCAGAAAATGATATCAAAATATTTTCCCTTGTCCCTCCCACAATCGTTTCGCTGCAATCTATCTTAAGATTATCCCTACTCACACTATTAAGAATGTTAGAGTAGTGGTTTTTCCACAGCTTTGCAATTTCATCCTCCCCGACACCCCATCGATTGTCGGAGGGAGGACATTTTTGACACCCGTTTGATTCTTAACAAATTTCCAAAATTTGTTATTATCGTTATTTATGCGAGCTTCACAGGCTTTTGATGCTCGAATAGACTCTTCTTCCTGTTTACATCGCCTTATGGCCGCCTTATACTGACCCCGACTTCTACACATATTTATGTATACTGGTCCTAATCTGGGTCTACCATGAAAGCACCACAAATCGTAGGCATCTTTCGATTCCCTCTTCAGGGGGCAATAAAATCATTCCATCCAGGAATAACCTTATTATTAGTTGTAAGATTTAATCAAGGGGCTTCCTGCTTCTCTTAACAGGGATATTATCTTACTATACCTATCTATGAGTTTACAGTGAGAATCATTTGAGCAAGGATTATTACAGCCAAGGTGCAAAATTTCTAAATTATTAAAGAGGTGACATGTTCTGTCTTTGTATTCTATTCTCTGCTGCATATTAACATTGGACCAATCGACGCGATTATTCTTACCTATTGAGTTCTTGTTAAGTCGTGTTGCGCATAAATTGGTAACGTTAATTAATATTTGTAATGGTCTATGATCAGAAAGAAGGAAATCATGCAAAATATGAACTCTAACAATTCGATCCTTTAGATTATTACTAGTGAGACAATGATCAATCCACCTGGTGGTACCACTCATATCGCTAACGTATGTAAAATTACCACTGGCTACCCCTAATACATCTACATCACTTATACTTAAATTGGCCGACTCGCACATGTTACCCAATTCTCCAAAGATTCCGAGTTCACATGTGCGTTAAAGTCCCCCATTATTATACAGTGAGAATATTTGGGGTTATCTGATAATGACTTTATTTTGTACAGCAAATCAATGTATTCATCTAGATTACTGCCGTTGTTGTATGGTAAATAGCAGTTTACAATTAATATGCAATCATTGTTCACTTTAATTCAATGCCTAACAACCTTACGTTATCGCTTGTTAAAAATCTTATATGTTTTGACAAATTTTTCCTTAATAAGAAAGCACACCACCAAAAGGCCTACCGTACATTAATTCATCTGACAAGTCTACTGCTGATGACGCATGGTACATAAAGTCATCATGGATGGTAGAGAGGAATTTTAGCTCTTGCTTAGGTAGCCAGTGCTCCTGCAGGAGTATCAAATCTGCACTGTCGCAGATTTTATGAACATCTACAGTTGAATTCCTCACTGACCTTACATTATATGAGACTATTTTCAACAAGTTATCCGCCGTGACTGATAGAAAATTTATTATTTGTAAGATTATTATTATTATACACAGTACAACTTTCAGGCATTACCGTTAGGCCGCCTATTATTATAATTATTATTATTATTATTATTATTATTATTATTTTGCCTGTTATCAAATCTCCTGGAAAAGTGAATAAACTCCTTAACAATAATACCGTCGGGCCATTGACTCATATTATACGGGTTGAAATGCACATTTACACCTTTAATTATTACTTTAAAAGAGTTATAATATGGAGATTTCGTGTTTAGTTTATTAACTATCACTATACTGTGTTCACCAATGATTTCTTCTATCATGTGTCGAATATCGCTTGCCTCGTTCGAGAGCTGAATTCGCGACACAAATAGGGTGAGATTCTCCATCGGTGGCCTCGCCGCGGAGACCGGTTGAGGAGACCTTTGGGACTGGCGCCTATTAACAGTTATCCACCCGTCCTGCTCCCTCGATCTCCCTGCGGCAGGGTTCGCCTGCCTGGGGGATGGGTGGAACAACCTTTGGGGGATAGGAGGCCCCTCCCTTACTCTGTGGCTTGGTGAGGGTCTGTTAGC
This sequence comes from Bathynomus jamesi, assembly GCA_023014485.1. Classification (NCBI taxonomy): domain Eukaryota; kingdom Metazoa; phylum Arthropoda; class Malacostraca; order Isopoda; family Cirolanidae; genus Bathynomus; species Bathynomus jamesi. The sequence continues at coordinate 1,208,273 of JAJOZX010000648.1, read as the reverse complement.
GGTGTTTATACCCTGACGCCCGCGCGTGCCTCTCCTTCTTCGGTGGGAGGGGGGGAGAACTGCGTACCGAGCGAGGCGTAATCGAACACCTCTCCTCTGCAGTGGGAGGCAGGGGAGAGGGCAATAATGCCTCGACTCTCGGCATTGAACCGTCCCTGTTCCTCATTGTGAGATCGGGAGCAGGAGTCCTTTCCTGAACGGGAGGGGGGTTGACCGCTACCCCTGCATGCTGCGTTTCCACCCCATCTTCAGGGGGGGAGTTGGAGGCGGGGATTTCGTTTCCCTCGCTGCCCGACACGCTTCTTGGAGATCTGGCCTGCTGAACTACTTCCGAGTAACTAGGCTTTGGGAGGAGCGTTTCTTTCAACGCATCTAACTCTGACCGGAACTGTTCTATCGAAATCGCGTTTTTCTGATTTGACACCACATGTTGGTGTTTCAGTTCAACTATCGACTTTTGTACCTCATTATACTGTTTGAGGAGCACCGAGACGTTTACGTCATATATATATATATATATATATATATATATATATATATATATATATATCTTTTTTGTAACCTATATATAGTCTTGAACTCTTTATTTACAGTGTTCCTGAGGATGTCATTAGACGAAAGCGCATGAGCACCACTCTGTTTCCTTTCCTTCGTGGTTTTATTCAGCATATATATATATATATATATATATATATATATATCTGTGGTGATTTTAATTTCCCATTCATGAAATATAAAAGGATAGGAAAAATATATGTATCCACCAGGACAAGGGGGGCACACGAGAAGACCAGGAGCAGGTAAAAATGCTACTAGCTTTAGCTGATGAATTTATGTTAACGCAAGAAATAACAGAAAACACAAGAAAAAACAACTGCCTAGATTTGGATTCACAAACAGTAATCTAATTGATAATGTAGAAATCTCCCCAACTATGATATCAGACCACAATATCATTGAAATAACAACTAATATAAAGGCAACAGGAAAGGAAAGAACACGCACAACAGAACGAAGCAAATTCGAAATTTTTAATTTTCACTCCAAAGCTATAAACTGGGAAGATGTGACATCCAGCATGGAAGTAATAGATTGGAAAACCATTTTCGAGGCCAAGACAACGGAAGAGATGCTAATGACGTTAGAGGAGAAGACGTTAGAAATTGTGGAAAAACATGTCCCAAAGATACAACAAAGAGGAAAGAGAAGCAGGTTCGAAAGAAAAAAGAGGGCATTGTTCCGAAAGAGAAAGAGTGACTGCAAAATTAAGTAATTGTAAAGATAACGACATCAGAAAAATATTAAATGATAAACTACAAAGTATCGATGTCGTCATACAGGAACAAATCGAGAAGCATACAGAAAAGAAGAAGATGACGCTATAGAAGCGATAAAGGGTTAACTCAAAGTACTTCTTATAATTTCGCAAAAAGAAAGTCGAAAAACCAAGCGACTATCGGACCTTTAAAAAATGAGAACAGTGATTTATCTGATGATCTAACAGAAGTATCTGAATATTAAAAGCTTAGTATGAATCATCTTTCAGTATCCCAAAAAACTGACAAATTGATTTGCGATAGAAACGCGTTCTTGAAGAAGAACACAAGGGGAAAGTATAACGGATTTCGACTTCACGACGGATGATATTACACAAGCATAGGGAAACTAAAAACACACTCAGCGGCAGGACCGGATAAATGGAATGCACACTGATCAAAAAACTGCAAGAATGCAATCGCTGAGCCCTATACTGGATATGGAGACGATCATTAGACACGGGAGAGAAATACCGGGCATCCTGAAGAGCGCGAACATAGTCCCAATATATAAAGGAGGAGATCGATCCCAGGCCCAAAAACTATAGGCCAGTGTCGCTTACATCTCATCTCACTAAAATATTTGAAAATAGTTAGACAGAATCATATGACTTTTTGAAACTCGGAAACTCAGAAAAAATTCATGATAACCACACGGGTTTCGATCAGGCAGATCATGCCTATCACAACTAATGGAACACTACAACAACATTATTGATTCACTTGAAAGTAATGAAAACTATGATGTACTATATACAGACTTTGCTAAAGCGTTCGACAAGTGTGACCACGGAATCATAATACATAAACTGAAATATATGGGAATAACAGGAAAAGTAAGGAAATGGATATATAATTTCCTTAGTGAGCGGAGGCAAGTCGTTACAGTACAAGGAGTATCTTCATCAGAATCAGAGGTCCTCAGCTCAGTACCACAAGGAACAGTATTAGCTCCACTACTCTTCATAATCATGCTAACTGACATAGATGAGGACGTTACCAGAGACAGCACAGTAACATCCTTTGCGGATGACACAAAGATCAGTAGAAAAATAAGAAACCCAGAAGACATAGGATCTTTACAAACCGACATAAACAAAATCTACAAGTGGACTGAAGACAACAATATGAAGTTTAACACCGAGAAATTTCAGCTATTACGGTACGGAAAAAGAGAAGACCTAAAGTGCATGGAATATTATACCCCAAATGGACAGGAAATTCAGAGAAATTCCAGAGCAAAAGATTTAGGGGTTGTAATGACAGATGATGCGAAATTTGAAACACAAAATAAGATTGCAGTAAACAGAGCAAAGAGAATAACGGGTCAGATATTGAGAACCTTTAAACGAAGGGATAGGAATGTAATGATTCCTCTACTGAAAACCCAGATCATACCCAAATTAGAATACTGCTCGGTCCTAACTTCCCCATATAAAAAAGAAGACATTAGACAGCTGGATGGGATCCAAAGAAGCTTCACAGCCAAGATCAATGGGTGCAAAGAACTAAATTACTGGGAAAGGTTACGAGAACTAGACCTATATTTACTGGAAAGAAGAAGAGAGAGATACACCATTATTTACACTTGGAAAATAATGGAGAAACTAGTCCCTAATCTTACTCTGAATCCCATAACTCCCCAAACAACGATGGAAAGTAGAAGCGGTAGACTGTGTCGTATTCCCAAATTGAAGGCGAGACAGGGAACATCCTTAACCCTGAAAGAAAATAGTTTTGTAGTGAGAGGACCAAAACTGTTTAATCAGTTGCCCAAAGACCTAAGAAACACGAAAGGGAGTTGCAGTGGAAATCTTCAAAGAAGACTAGACGCCTGGCTCAGAACAATCCCCGATGAGCCGGGCGTACCTGGCTATGTGAGGTGGAGAGCGCAAGAATCCAACTCACTACTTCACCAGGCCAACTCGAGAGGAGGAGCGACAAGCTTGACCTTCGCGAAATGAGAAATCATCGCGCGGAACCTTTGTAAGGTTGTAAGGTAAGGTAAGGTTATATATATATATACACAGAGTGTCCCATAAGTCCGGCATCATAGGAAAAATAATTAAAAAAGGCAAAACAAAAGCTTTTATTTACAGAACGTGCTCAATATGTATTGTTCCGTAGCCCATTCACAAAATTCCATCCGCCGGTCGGGATCATCTTCGCTTAATTTCTGTAGGGTCTGAAGTTTATATGAATGCCATTTGTGAGCCTGAAGAATGCGATGGATGCTACTTTTCGATACTCCTGTCTCGGCGGACAATCGCCGAAGAGACTTATTGGGACTTCTGTTAAAATGAGCCAGGAGAGCAGTCACTGTATCATCGTCAGTGGACTTCCTTGAAGGTCCACTGCGTGGTTTATCTTCTATGGATCCTGTTTCCTTAAACTTTGCAACAAGTCTGCTAACACAACTCTGTGTTATTGGTTCGCGGTCTGGATGCAGTCTGTTAAATTCAGCAGCGGCCTCTCTTTGATTCCGATTTCCTATGAATAGAATTATCTGGATTCGTTCTTCCTTGCTCACAGACATTATGGCCTGTAGAAAGAGAAAAATATGAATTATGGTTTGTAGAAATAGAAAAATGTGAATTTCTCCTATGATGCCTGACTTATGGGACACCCTATATATATATATATATATATATATACAGGGTGGGCGGAAAGTAGCTCCCTAATTTAAATTACATATAAATTATGTATAAATTGTGATTGTATTGTTATATTGTTATGGTGTGTTCTCTAAAGTGGTACAATTGTAACGGTAATCTTTTTTTCTCTAAAGTGTTCTCTCTGTGTTCTCTAAAGTGGTACAATTGTAACGTTCATTTTTTTTTTTTTCATTTCAGATTGAAGGGTAACATGGCTGAGCGTTTAACACTGCAGGAGCGTGCCTAGTTGGCGGCACGGTACGAAGTTTGGCAATCTGTCGTTCGAGTTCAAAGATGGTGGGGGCCATTCACGGACCACGTGCCCAAGTGGACCCGAAAACAATCAAGAACTGCCACTCGAAGCTCATGACCACGGGGTCTGTGGCAGATGTTCGAAGATGTGGTCGCCCTTCGACATCCAGGGCCCAGGAGACGGTGCAGGCAGTTCAGGAAATGTTCGCACGGAGTCCACGAAAGTCAACTCGCCAGGCAGCTCGGGAAAGTGGACTCTCCTGCTACTCAGTGCGAACTGTGCTGAAGGAGGAGCTGAACTGGCGTGCGTGGAAGCCGCATTACTGCCAATCTCTCTCGGACGAGGACTGCGACATTCGCATGGAGTTCGGGGAAATCATGCTGGCTTGGCATGAAGACTGGCCCCATCTCTTCCGCAACATCCTCTGGAGCGACGAGGCGTGGATACCGCTGAAAAACGGCAGAATCGGTTCAGTGTAACGGTGTGGTGTGGTATGACCTCAGATCAGGTTGTGGGCCCGTTCCTTCTGCGCAACACCATGAATGCTGAGCGGTACCTTGCTATGTTGCGAAACGAGGTCTGGCCGGTTGTCAGCACATGGGAGAACATCGACGATCTGATATTTATGCAAGATGGCGCCCCTCCGCACTTCGCTCTTGTTGTCCGTGAGTGGCTGGATGCCCACTTCCCTGGGCGTTGGATGGGTCGTCGTGGTCCACATCAATGGCCAGCCAGGAGCCCCGACTTGACACCGTGCGACTTCTTTCTTTGGGGGGGGTAAAGGAAGAAGTCTACCGCACCAAACCGAGGACATTGGAAGAACTGGAGGACCGAATTCGGGAAGTCATGTCCTCCATCCCGCCGGAGTTCCTGCTAAAGTCAGTGGACGCCATTCCTGGGCGGCTCCAGAAGCTGGTGGAAAGAGTTGGAGCCCACATTGAATTTTAGAAAACCTACCATGTATGCCTACCTTTTCATATTATTCTTCTGAAATAAATGGATAATATACGTATTTTTTTACCAATCCAAAATAGGGAGCTACTTTCCGCCCACCCTGTATATATATATATATATTATATTATATATATATATATATATATATATATATATATATATATATATGTTACGCCCAAACATCGAAATCGCTCAGTGAGCGAAAAAAACAGCCACAACGAGTTGTGGATGCACCTAAGTGATCACACACCGATGTTAGATATTTTTTCGCTTCATGGCCGTTCTCAAACAACCACAACGTCTTGTGGACGATTCGGATATATAACCACAACGCGTTGTGGACGATTTGAAACGAAAACACACCGATGTCTTTCATCAAACTCTATTTAAACACGACATATATTGAAATGATATGAACACGACTTATATTTATTGACGTATTCACCGATTAAACTAATTAATGACGTAAAACTCTTTTAATGATGTAAACAACCGCTGACACTATCATATTTTCTTACCGGAATTTTTTAGAGGCTAAAAAATCCTTGAAAAAAAGGGGGGAGAGGGGAGCACTACGGGGGCTCCGCCCCCGTACCCCCGAGACCTAACTTATACAGTTGATAATATTGAGTAAATGTACCCACCTTGCCTGGGTAGTCGGAGCCAAAAGAACTAATGTAAAGGATAAAAAAGCTAAGTGCACTTTTTAAAATTTATTACAAACCCAAATATTGTTTCAAACTAATATAATAAGTAGTCTTAAAATAAAAAGTAGTAGAAACATTACTATATTTTTCAACACCAGAGGTATTGCCAACAATCAAATGACCTAATTGTACAGACGTATCTTCAGTAGAAAACCAAGGTTGTCTTTTTTGGAAAACATTGGCCTTATCTCCGTACGCAGTAATTTGATATTGCAAACCTAACCTGGCATAACGGGAGAATCTATGCTAAGCGTTATGAATAAGAGTTTTAGGTCGGTGTGTGGTCGTTTCAAATCGTCCACAACGCGTTGTGGTCATATCCGAATCGTCCACAACGCGTTGTGATTGTTTGAGAACGGCCATGAAACGAAAAAATATCTAACATCGGTGTGTGGTCACTTAGGTGCATCCACAACGCGTTGTGGCTGTTTTTTCGCTCACAGCGATTTCGATGTTTGGGCGTAACATATAAGTATATATTATAGAAAGAGGCGTGTGTTTGATGGTCGGTGCTATAGCTTTACTGCGTGGGTTCTCTCTTTGGCAGCTAGGTGATTGTACTGTCGGTGGAACCGTCACTTAACTCTGGTAAAGGGTTCAGGGTTCCCGGGTGTTTCGATAAACCGTCCATTGACTCGTCCGTGGGTTGGTGCGTGACGATACACTCCATTTAGGATGGTAACGTACTACTATTTATGCTTTTAGTTCGGATTATTTTTAGGTTTTTTCCACTAAACCACAACTAAGTAAATTAGTTTGTTTTTCGAACCAGTAATTTAAATTCATAAATTCTCTTTCGACCAGTAATATAAATTGCTTTCTTATGAAACACAAAATTTTTTATACTTTTAATCTTATGTTCTCAAATTAATTTAACTTTACACTTACGTTATATAATTCAAGAGACAAGGTTAAAATTTGACCGAAAATCAAGTAGGCCTTCAAAAACGATGTAGCATAGCCTTATATATGCAACTTAAAGCCGTGGGGGTGAGTAGGGGGGAGTTAAGCAGCACGAGGGAAACGATGAATTGTCACATGAGGCTTTATGCTTTTATATATATATATATATATATATATATATATATATATATATATATATATATACACACAGCGTGTCCCAAAGAAATGTATACCCACTTTGTTCGATAATACCAGCTATGAGGATAATAAATATATTACTGTTTATATGTTTTTTTAATAAAGAATTTTCTCCTGAATCTAAATATGTAATTATTTTTATTAAAAATTGAAGAACAAAAAAGTTACAGATGTTTAAATTAGAATTATTATTTTCGAGACTTCATGTGCGATATTTTCTAATATTTTTTTTTATGGCCTGGCCTGCCTTTTAACCGACTGTTTTGAGATACTTATGTTTAGTGCCTAGCTTAGCCTAGCCATTTCGTTGAGTTCTAATTAGGCAAGACTACAGTTTTGCTCTAACCTTATCTAACATCTTATAACTCTGCGACGTTTGTTCTTTTCTAACGACAATTTGAACATCTTAGATAAAGTCATTTAACCATGGAATTTGTAAATTTTTTGAATTAACTAATAATTACAACATTTATGCTTCAATATCAACAGTAAACATAAGTATCTCAAAACAGTCGGTTAAAATATTAGAAAATATCGCACATGAAGTCTCGAAAATAATAATTATAATTTAAACATCTGTAACTTTTTTGTTTTTCAATTTTTAATAAACATAATTATATATTTAGATTCAGGAGAAACTTCTTTATTAAAAAACATATAAAAAGTAATATATTTATTATCCTCATAGCTGGTATTATCGAACAAAGTGGGTATACATTTCTTTGGAACACGCTGTATATATATATTATATATATTATATATATATATATATATATATATATATATAATGTTACAAAAACTAAGATTATGCAATTTCATCCTAAAAGCTGTAATCAGCCAGCTGATATATAAGGTTTAAAATGAATGGTGAAGTAATTGAGGCAGTACAAGAGTTTAAGTATTTGGGTCAAACTATTAGCAGCTCCTTGAGTGATGACTCGGATATAAGAAAACAATCTCGAAGCCTGTGTGCTAAAGCGAATATGACCATAAGGAACTTTCGATTCTGTACAAGTGAAGCTAAAGACACTCTCTTTCGTACTTTCTGCAGTAATATATACGGACAGCAACTGTGGGTGAATTATAAAAAAGGTTCTGGCAGAACTCTAAATTTGCTGTACAACAGGCCTTTCAGACTCTTACATAAATTACCCCCGAGATGCTCAGCTTCGCAAATGTTTGCTACCCGCAATGTCCCGATCTTCCCGGAGGTAACAAGACGTGCTCAACACAGTCTAATGCAAAGAATTAAAAATCAACCAACCCGATCATCCAAGCTATCCATGAGTCCTGCCATTTATCCTCTAAGCTGTGGACTTCTTGGTACGAAAACGTCTGTCTGTAGCTCCACTTAACTTCGACATTACAGTATTATTTCTAATCAATTGTATATATTTCTATCCTTAGTATATGAACTGTCATTGTATTAATAATATTTGTCATATGGACTATAGTCTGCCAATAAACCTTTTCATTTCATATATATACACCTTACCTTACAACCTTACAAAGGTTCCGCGTGATGATTTCTCACTTCGCGAAGGTCAAGCTTGTCGCCCCTCCTCTCGAGTTGGCCTGGTGAAGTAGTGAGTTGGATTCTTGCGCTCTCCACCTCACATAGCCAGGTACGCCCGGCTCGTCGGGGATTGTTCTGAGCCAGGTGTTTAGTCTTCTTTTGAAGATTTCCACTGCAACTCCCTTCGTGTTTCTTAGATGTTTGGGCAACTGATTAAACAGTTTTGGTCCTCTCACTACAAAACTATTTTCTTTCAGGGTTAAGATGTTCCCTGTCTCGCCTTCAATTTGGGAATACGACACAGTCTACCGCTTCTACTTTCCACCGTTGTTTGGGGAGTTATGGGATTCAGAGTAAGATTAGGGACTAGTTTCTCCATTATTTTCCAAGTGTAAATAATGGTGTATCTCTCTCTTCTCCTTTCCAGTGAATATAGGTCTAGTTCTCGTAACCTTTCCCAGTAATTTAGTTCTTTGCACCCATTGATCTTGGCTGTGAAGCTTCTTTGGATCCCCTCCAGCTGTCTAATGTCTTCTTTATTATATGGGGATGTTAGGACGGAGCAGTATTCCAATTTGGGTATTATCAGGGTTTTCAGTAGAGGAATCATTACATTCCTATCCCTTCGTTTAAAGGTTCTCAATATCTGACCCGTTATTCTCTTTGCTCTGTTTACTGCTATTTTATTTTGTGTTTCAAATTTCGCATCATCTGTCATTACAACCCCTAAATCTTTTGCTCTGGAATTTCTCTGAATTTCCTGTCCATTTGGGGTTAATATTCCATGCACTTTAGGTCTTCTCTTTTTCCGTACCGCAATAGCTGAAATTTCTCGGTGTTAAACTTCATATTGTTGTCTTCCGCCCACTTGTAGATTTTGTTTATGTCGGTTTGTAGAGATCCTATGTCTTCTGGGTTTCTTATTTTTATACTGATCTTTGTGTCAACGGCAAAGGACGTTACTGTGCTGTCTCTGGTAACGTCCTCATCTATGTCAGTTAGCATGATTATGAAGAGTAGTGGAGCTAATACTGTTCCCTGTGGTACCGAGCTGAGGACCTCTGATTCTGATGAAGATACTCCTTGTACTGTAGCGACTTGCTGCCGCTCACTAAGGAAATTATATATCCATTTCCCTACTTTTCCTGTTATTCCCATATATTTCAGTTTATGTATTATGATTCCATGGTCACACTTGTCGAACGCTTTAGCAAAGTCTGTATATAGTACATCATAATTTTCATTACTTTCAAGTGAATCAATAATGTTGTTGTGTATATATATATATATATATATATATATAATCAAGTGAACAATAATGTTGTTGTAGTATATATATATATATATATATATATATATATATATATATAGTAGTATCTGATGGGGGACCGTCCTCTGAATCCAGATGATATACTGTATGTTCTGCGTGCACACCAACCAGAACAGTTCTTCTCAGATGGCTTCAGGAGCTTCGTACATCGATGAGATAAACAGTAATGTCAAAGAGGATTGCTTTCAGAAAAATTACTCGTATTACAATAAATTTGCTTCCCGAAACATTTGGATACATCCCAGTATATATACACACACAGTTTATATATATATATATATATATATATATATAGAGAGAGAGAGAGAGAGAGAGAGAGAGAGAGAGAGAGAGAGAGAGAGAGAGAGAGAGAGAGAGAGAGAGAGAGGTACGAACCGTTTTGGAGAACAAGTCTCAAAAGTAAAAACGAAGATAAACAAGAAATTATTATTTGATAATAATAATAATAATAATAATAATATACACAAACCAAAGTAGTACAATAAACTGTCGAGTAATTTGGAGTTTATTTCGACTCTTTTACGTTAGGGAATGTGAAAAGAAAATAGAAATACACAAACAAAGTCCCCCACAATTTTCCGTTTTCTTTATCATTCCCTGAAGAGGAGTTAAAATAAAGTAGAAAGCGGTCAAAAGAATAGTTTTGTTTCCTTTATATATATATATATATATATATAAGCAAACAACCACAGGGAAAAGGAAACACAAAGTCCGAGCGCTTTCGTGATATATTCACATTATCAAGGAGGAACAGAAAATAGACGGAGATTACAAAGTAAATGAGTTAAATAGACAAGCAAAAAATTCACAATCGGCACCTCAAATTAAAGGCCTTAAAGCCATCTAAAGATTTTACGCTATAGATGAAATTAGACAAAAAAAAAAAAAAAAAAAAAAACAATACAGAGAACAAAAATTATTATAATGGTTATTAACACTAATATTTAATTAAAACAGGCACTTAATTGGCAAGAATTTAATGAAAAACAAATAGATAACAAATAGATAGCATAATCTGTAGGCTGCTAAATTACTATACAGATGAAATTAGACAAAACACCAGTACAGAAAACAAAAATTATTATAATGGTTATTAACACTAATATTTAATTGAAGTAGGAAATTAAGAGGCCCGAAATTAATGAAAACAAAGGGAAAGTTGCCATCGTCTTACAGATTATTACAAAATTTCTACAAACAGTCTGGAAAAATATTGTTTTCCCAAAAGCAACCCAGTTCAAAAGTCCAATAAACCCCCCAGCAACCAAAGATTATACACCAAAGAAATATTACAATTAAAATAGAAACATAAGAATGTTAACAGTTCTTACAATAATATTTATTTATTTAACCAGGGCAACCCATTAAGGGGCAAGAAGTTAAGAAAACAGTAGGCCCTTCGCCAGCTTTCTGACTATGCACGAATCTAATTTGTACAACCCAGGGCTAATATTAAGGACCAAATCCGCATTATAACAAAAAATGTTTTAGTGTTACCATTCAGAGAAAATTTCCTTGATCTGCCGAATCTGCTGAGGACTTTTAACGTAAATATTGCGTTAAAAAATTTAGATGTAATTAAGAATTCATTGATTAAGAACTCCCCTTTAAGTGAACATGGTTGTGTATATAAAATCCCTTGCACAATATGTAATAAATTTTACATTGGCCAAACTGGTAAGACCCTTGAGTTACGTATTAAACAGCATCAATACAGTATAAGAAGTGGCCAGGAATCTAACGCCATTTTCATTCACGTAAGAGATACTAATCATCCCATTGATTGGAAAAATGCTTCCAAATTAAGGTTTAGTAAATCTATTGTTAGCAGAAATATATTGGAATCAAGTGTGATCAAGAATAATGCGGATTTGGTCCTTAATATTAGCCCTGGGTTGTACAAATTAGATTCGTGCATAGTCAGAAAGCTGGCGAAGGGCCTACTGTTTTCTTAACTTCTTGCCCCTTAATGGTTTGCCCTGGTTAAATAAATAAATATTATTGTAAGAACTGTTAACATTCTTATGTCTATTTTAATTGTATATTTCTTTCGTGTATAATCTTTGGTTGCTGGGGGGTTTATTGGACTTTTGAACTGGGTTGCTTTTGGGAAAACAATTTTTTTCCAGACTGTTTGTAGAAATTTTGTAATAATCTGTAAGACGATGGCAACTTTCCCTTTGTTTTCATTAATTTCGGGCCTCTTAATTTCCTACTTCAATTAAATATTAGTGTTAATAACCATTATAATAATTTTTGTTTTCTGTACTGGTGTTTTGTCTAATTTCATCTGTATAGTAATTTAGCAGCCTACAGATTATGTTATCTATTTGTTATCTACGTTATCTATTTGGTTTTCATTAAATTCTTGCCAATTAAGTGCCTGTTTTAATTAAATATTAGTGTTAATAACCATTATAATAATTTTTGTTCTCTGTGTTTTTTTTTTTTTTTTTTTTGTCTAATTTCATCTATGGCGTAAAATCTTTAGAGGGCTTTAAGGCCTTTAATTTGAGGTGCCGATTGTGAATTTTTTGCTTGTCTATTTAACTCATTTACTTTGTAATCTCCGTCTATTTTCTGTTCCTCCTTGATAATGTGAATATATCACGAAAGCGCTCGGACTTTGTGTTTCCTTTTCCTGTGGTTGTTTGCTTATTAATAAGGTCACGTGTTATTTTGTGATTTTAGTGCATATATATATATATATATGATGAATAAAACCACGAAGGAAAAAGAAACACAAAGGGGTGCTCAAGCGCTTTCGTCTAATGAGCACCCCTTTGTGTTTCTTTTTCCTTCGTGGTTTTATTCATCATAAATACTTTTCACGTGTCACTTTCGTGAAATAATTTTTCATATATATATATATATATATATATATATATATATATATATATATATATACATATATATATATATATATATATATATATATACATACATATATATATATATACTGGTGGTCAAAATTACGGAAACGTTTTTAAAATGCTCATTATATAATAAGAGAATTCTTTTCATTATTTTTATACTTTAGAGGAAGCATAATGATAGATCTGTCTAATTGAGGAGCTTTTTACTGTGGTGTTTTGTTTCATGCTCATCGTGGACAATAAAACTCCCACTTTATTTATTATTTGTATTTGGTTATACCTTCTTGATGAAGAACTACAATCTTGAGTCTATTTTCGTAAGATATTTCCTTTCTTGAGCCATTATAGAGGAATACCTGTAAGAGAACGGCACAAAATCAAACATTTGTTTAGATGCAAGTTTCACGAGTCGGAGATGATTTTTTTTAAGGAAAATGGGATCAAATGTATGAATACAAATAACAGGAAAACATTCTAACCAATAATAGCAATATTTCTGTTAATATAGACAATTATTTTACTGAAAACGTTATGTCACCATTAAATACAATTTCTTTCAGTAATGATTAATTGCTTGTAAGACTTGACGAAACAAAACACCGCAGTAGAAAGCTCCTTAATTGGACAGATATATTATATTTCCCGTAAAGTATACAAAGAATGAAAAGAATTCTATTATTACATATTACATAATTAGCATTTTAAAAATGTTTCCATAAATTTGACAGCCAGTATGTATAACCTTGATTAACCTTGGTTTTGCTTCCGCCAGAATTGTTCATTCTGATGAAGGTCAAACTTGTCATTCCACCTTAGACCTACAGTTTAACGTGAAATCCGAATCACGCTCCACCATCACCCCAGCGTCTTAACCACTAGGCTAATCAAAGTACCCATTTATCTACCAACCATTTTTTTTATTTTGTGGAAAGATGAACAGCTGGGTTTTGCTACTCGCCACTTCACTTGCCATCACCGGGTCTCGATCCCGGGCCGATGGATTCGTAGTCAAATATATAAATAACCTTGTATAATATATATACTGTATATATATATATATATATATATATATAATATATACACACACACACACAGGGTGTCACATAAGTCCGGCATCATAGGAAAAATAATAAAAAAAGGCAAAACAAAAGCTTTTATTTACAGAACGTGCTCAATATGTCCACCATTGTTTTCAATACACAAATTCAGACGTGATACCCAGTCAGCAAGCACACGGTGAATGATGTCAGGAGTAATGGTGTTACATGCCCCAGTAATGCGCTGCCGCAAATGGTTAACACTCATAATTTTCTCTGCGTATACCAGCGCTTTCAAGTGGCCCCAGAGATAAAAATCTAGTGGCGTGAGATCCGGGCTTCTTGCTGGCCATTCCACAGGCCCTCGACGTCCTATCTAATGACCAGGGAATTGTTGGTACAGGTATTCCCTTACTTGGGTGCTGTAATGTGCAGGAGCGCCGTCTTGCTGGAACCATGTTGGGAAATTTCCTTCTTCGTTCAAGACACTGGGAAACGCTTCTTCCTTGAGCATATGTAGGTAGGTGCCTCCAGTGACATGTTCATCGAAAAAGAGGGGGCCTATGATGCGATCCTTCCAAATGCCACACCATACCATCACCCGAGATGCACCTTGTTCCTTTGAAGAGGTATACCAGTGAGGGTTGTTTTGAGACCAGTAGCAGGTGTTCTGTCGATGTACCTCACCATTTCCATAAAAACAGCCTCGTCACTGAACAGAATGGTGGACGGGAAATTGGCATCCCGAGCATATTGTTCCGTAGCCCATTCACAAAATTCCATCCGCCGGTCGGGATCATCTTCGCTTAATTTCTGTAGGATCTGAAGTTTATATGAATGCCATTTGTGAGCCTGAAGAATGCGATGGATGCTACTTTTCGACACTCCTGTCTCGGCGGTCAATCGCCGAAGAGACTTATTGGGACTTCTGTTAAAATGAGCCAGGATAGCAGTCGCTGTATTATCGTCAGTGGACCTCCTTCAAGGTCCACTACGTGGTTTATCTTCTATGAATCCTGTTTCCTTAAACTTTGCAACAAGTCTGCTAACACAACTCTGTGTTATTGGCTCGCGGTCTGGATGCAGTCTGTTAAATTCAGCATCCGATTTCCTATGAGTAGAATTATCTGGATTCGTTCTTCCTTGCTCACAGACATTATGGCCTGTAGAAAGAGAAAAATATGAATTATGGTTTGTAGAAATAGAAAAATATGAATTTCTTCTATGATTCCGGACGTATGGGACACCCTGTACATATATATATATATATATATATATATATATATATATATATATATATATATATATATATATATATATATATATATATATATATATACAGTAGACCGTTTCACGATTATATGGTAATTTTTCAAATTGAATTTTGATAAACGCACACACTTTTATTTTTTATATAAAGGAAGAAAAACGAATAGACAAAATATCATTTTATTTGAATGATAAAAAGGCACCCCTCAGATGGCACTTCTTTTACATTAATGGATAATTAGAGCAAATATAAGACTGAACGAAAAATATGTTTTAAAACAAAGCGACTTAAATTCTCTTTAAGACATATATTGATTAAGAATATAGGGATTTCAGTGGCTGAGGGACCTCCTTTCTCTGATTTTCAATGATTTGAAAGGCCAGTTGTCTCTCTTCCTCACTCTTTGTGAGCTTCTCATTAAACTCTGTAGCCAGTTTGACTCCTCGTTCAGCACAGTCGTTGATTACTTTGACTGCCATGACCCGATTACGGTGCTCCTCAATGTCTTCAAGTTTCTTGGGAATTTCTATTTTCAAAAACTTGAAGAAGTCTTGTGTTTGAGTTGTGACAAAACTGGTAATCTTTAAGTCATTGGGGTTTTGCAACATTCGGGGGTCCACCTTTCTTGCCCTCACTTTTCGAGGAGGCGCGTGGTGAAGGTTGTGGAGCATTAGAACCTTATCATCTTCAGTCACGAGGTTTGAGAAAAAGCCAAATCCTACAAGATCCTCACTCAAGTACCAACCATGGTTCTGAAGTTTTTTGAGGGCTGTAGCACCCACTTCCTTATCAACCTGGATCTTGTAGATATGTAGCATCTTGAGGAGGGCCAAATCATTTGCTGGAGCATCAATTCCAACTGGAGATGTATACCAAGCTTGAAGATAAATTGTCACTGAAAAGGCGTTTATTCGTATCAGAGCTTGTTTTTCATGAGGGGTGAGAAGGAATTGGTTCCTAAATAAGTAAATTTTTAAGGAATAGATGCCCTTTCCCATCCATCTAGCTCTGCTGTAAGCTCCTGGGTAGTGGAATCTGCTATCAGAGCCTTTATTTGTTTTAGGCATTGGACAACCAAGGAAGATAAGTGCAAGTTCTAAGTATTCCTGTAGTCACCTCGAGTGTGGCCCTCTTGAAGTTTGGAGTTGATGAAAGAAATAAGCTTGTCTCTGTGCTTCAAGATCCAATGATCTAAAGATTCTGAGGTGAGATCATTGGGTTCATAGGGCTTGTAATTCTGCTGATCAATGTTATCCCAACAATCTCTGAATCGATTGAATAAGGGAATTTGTGGACCCGAAGAAGAGAAAAACATGTCAAAAACTGCAGTGATAAGAAGCTCGTGGATATGGTGGCGGCATGCCAGAAAAAGGAGTGATCTCTGAAGGGCCTTTTGGATGATGGTACAAGCCCCAGCATGGATACCTGTATTGCTTGCAGTAGTATCAAAACAAAGGCCTGCTACCCACTCATTTACTTGTGGCCATTGCTTCAAGACATCTAAAACTGCTCTCCCCATTTCTTCTCCCGTTCCAGAAATAAGCTTTGGAATAGACAGTAATTTTTCTAATTCGCCTGCACCAGTCACAACAATGGGCATTACATCAATCTTACCCCCATGCATGGATGGAAGAAGCTTTCCATCAAAATGAATTATTAAAGGGGTATTTGGTTGGAAACTGGCTTTAATGTCTTCTCCCATCTGCATCCGTGTTGATCGCCGAGACCTGTAGATAGAGGATGATGAAAGTGTGATCTCTTCAATTTTCCACTCCAGCAGTTGAAAGGGCAGGTGCCACAATGTGTATAGCAGCTCTTGCAGATGTTCCAGTGCAGTCCAGAGCAGCCAAGAACTTTTTATCCCTAACAATTACACCTGGTTCAAGCTTCTCTTTTTTGAAGATGATGATGAGAGGCTCCTGTAGAACAATTCATCACCAGATGATTCTTCACTTCCTCCTGACCGGAATTTTCACATTGGTTGAGATCCACAACCTTTGTCAATTGCCTCATTTCTTCCTTGATTTCCTTGCGAAGTTTTTCCATCTTTCCATGCTTATCTGTCGTGCTTTTGCCTTTCTTGAAAAACTCCTTGTCTTCTGGAACCCATAATAATTTTCCGATCGTTCCTTTGATCCTTAAGAAAAATCTTTATCCCCTGCATTTTTATTTCTGTTTCCACTTCTGAATGAGCTACATCGAAAAGCTTCTTTAAGCTGGTGACAAATTCTGCTTCATTCTTCTCTTGGGTAGGAGTTCGTCGAGTTCGGTTCTTGACCAGCCCTTCATGCTATTGTAAAGCCTTTCAAGCTTTGAGGGACAATATAAGGCTTGTGGGATGTAATTAAGGAGGCTTTTTCCCACATAGGAAAACTTCGTTGGCTACAGTTGCGCAAGCTACAGAGACATTTTGCTTTCCCACCTTATTGTGATAAAAAAGACGTTTAAGGACATCACTGTTAGTTGGAAGCTACTTCTCAGAAAAACCCTCTTCCAGCACTTGTCCGACCAACCAGACTTCACACTTGTTTTCTGGTTTTTGCCATAATTCTGAGGGAAAAAGTTTTACCACCTGTTAGTCTTAATAATAATATAATATAATCATTAATCACTCACCTAAATTATATTATGACTTGATTACTGTAAGAAAGTTGTAAAAGTAACATGAAGTAACCTTTCTAGAACAGTAAACTTGTGAAAATATCAGTAATTATAGATGAAAAAGCAAATAAAACATCATATAATCCATAAAGGGAAAAAATGGAAATTCTAGAATAGTTATCCTGAAGGAAGAATTTTCCAGAATTCTCTCTAAAGAATATAGGGGGGTTACTGGACCATTCCTGAAAATGACCTACTTATCTTCCAATTTATTTATGAATTTTATATACCAAATTAAGAGGACATCACAAAATAAATAAATATATTTGCCAGAAAAATGAAAATTTTCTCATGAGGGGTTAAAATAGATATGCATTGAGGGGTGGGATAACAATAAGCTCTTGTCCTAATATTTTGCAGGAAGTCTTTATTCATGACATATTACGTTTTTAGTATGTGTGCGTTGAGCCATCATAAATTTCGATTTTTCGAAACGGCCTAATATTATACAGTGTATATATATATATATATATATGTTCGTCCTCCCTCCTCATCTTGCGCGGAATATTCTCCTATACAAGCGTCGTTCTTTACGTTAATTATACTGCGTGCTTGCAGTTGAAATGTATATAATGTACGGCATGCGGGAGGTGCCCCCTTGGGGCATTGGTTTCTGCGCGTATGTAGGAGAATTATGACTTCTGATCGAGTGAGGCCCATGGTGTAATGGTTATCATATCTGACCGGCAATCGGAAGATCCCGGGTTCGATTCCCGGGTGGTTACCTCATTTTTTCATTTGTTCGTTCTCCCTCCTCATCTTGCGCGGAATATTCTCCTATACAAGCGTCGTTCTTTACGTTAATTATAGTGCGTGTTTGCAGTTGAAATATATATATATATAAGAGGGGGCGACCTCAGTCGATCCTGAACCATAGTTCAAATTTTCATAAATATAAAACACACACACACACACACACACACACACACACACACACACACACACATAATTATATATATATATATATATACATATACTGGATGATTACAAATGATCTTCCCAATTTTAAACATTTATTATGAAAAACTAACAAAGCTACAGCGAAAATCAAGATATACAAATAAAGAAGACCTCAAAAAGTTTTATTTACAAGCTATTGAAGGCAACATGAGCTCCTTTTGTGGCTCTGCAGACATCAAAGCGGTATTCTGTTTCCCTCCATACATTTTGTAGCATATCATACTGAACTTTTCTAACAGCCTCACGTATCCTTTCCGTCAAATGTTCCAAAGCTGTTGCCACTGGTAGAACAAAAACTTCATTTTTGACAATGCCCCAGAGGAAGAAGTCAAAGGGTGTTAGATCGGGCGAACGAGCCGGCCAAGGAGTGGGCACCCTACGCCCGATCCAACGATCAGGCAATTTGCTCATTCAGGAATGTGACATTGTGGAAATGGGGTGGCGCACCATCCTGCTGAAACCACACGTCAGCTTTGTCCTCTAGCAGTTGGGTCATCAGCCACAACTGTAGCATATCGTGGTAAATGATACCGTTAATTGTTTGTTCAGCAAAGAAGAATGGACCGTACACTTTCTTAGTGGTAAGAGCACAAAACACGTTAACTTTAGGGCTATCTCTGACGTGTTCAGTATTACAAATAAAAATTCCCTGAAATATTCTTTATTTGTATATCTTGCTTTTCGCTGCAGCTTTGTTAATTTTTTCATAAGAAATGTTTAAAATCGGGAAGATCATTTGTAGTCACCCTGTATATCACAAAGGAAATCGATAAGCTATTATACAATTATGGGTTCCTAATTAAGCTACTAATTCGATCGATATGACAGGATATCACTTATCATTTTTTAGTGATTATTTGTAAGATTTTTTCTCTCTCTCTCTCTCTCTCTCTCTCTCTCTCTCTCTCTCTCTCTCTCTCTCTCTCTCTCTCTCATATATATGCACCTTTTTAAAAATATATAAAACACTCATCTTATGAAAAATTCAGCTTCCTTTTTTCTTATATAAAATACTTTAGTCTCCCTGAAAGAAAATATTTTCTTTTTCCTCACAAGAAAGAAAATGGAAAATGTAAATGAAATTAATGCCAAAGTATATTGTAAAATGGAGACTTTCTTTTTAAAATTATGGCTTCCCAAAAATATGTCTACATATTTCTGAGCTGCTGTCTTAATGTTTCAGGAAAATTTCGATACGAGTTCTTTATAATAATAATAATAATAATAATTAATATTAGTAGTATTAATAATAGCGATATTTATTTATTTGTTTATTTATTTATGTCATAATTTTCTTCTGTGGTTGCCATGGAAACTCGCTTTATAGTTCAAATTTAATTATAATTTGATTTTAAAAATGTAAAGGTTCATTTAGCATCTTAAGCCTGAAGCTTGAAATTTCTTGCCTTTTATGCAAATATATTTACATGTAAGCAGGGAAACCTTATTTCGTTTTATAAGAATTTAAAGTCTTTTATGCATCAACTGATAATTCGATTTGTGTTTATGATTTAATTTTGGATGCAAGAAAAAATGTAGCGTTGAAAGGAAGCAGAAGAAGAAGGAGAAGAAGAAGAAGAAGAAGAAGAAGAAGAACAACAACAACAACAAGAACAAGAATAATAATTTGTAACTAAAGTAAAAATAAAATTTTTTTTTGCTGTGAGAAATTTTTTTTTAAGTTTTAAATTTAATTTTAACAAATTTTGTCAGTGGAAAAAAAAGAGACATTATTTCATTTTGAGGAAGTAAGTCCTCGAAATTCATTGCCTGGAATTAATCCTTTTCTTCATAATAGCAAATTTTTTTTCCTTTCAAGAAAATGAACAATTTATTTATTGTTTATTTAGTTTTTTCTTTTTCTTTCTTCACTTAAGAAAAATATCAACAGCTTCTCCAATGCGCGATAAAAACCGGCAGACATCTTCAAAACTAAAAAAAAAAAATCTTTTAGCGGTGGAGAAAAATATACTTTATTACGAAATCCTACTTCCGTTTTCTCATAGAGAAACAAATAATAAAAACCAATAGAATTAACTACTCTAAGAAACAATCGTAAATAGACAAAAAAAACAAAAAAAAACTCGACAAATGGTTTCTAAACCTAATTAAAATTAAATAAAAACAAAAATAAAACCAAAATAACTAAAAGAAAAAACAGGAAAAACCTGGAAGAAAATAATGGTGCAATCTTTCGACTTCCTCGTCGGACCGAAGTGAGAAAAACATGATTTTTTTAGCAGTTAAAAACTGCCTTTATTTGCTTGTCGTTTTCATTTGAAAGATAGCTTTGTTTTTCTGCACTCTATTACTCTCTACTTCCGTCAGATTTCGCCTGATTATTTCTGTGAAGGACATAGCAGACTGTATATGTCCTCTCTCTCTCTCTCTCTCTCTCTCTCTCTCTCTCTCTCTCTCTCTCACACACACACACACACACACACACACACACACACACACACACACACACACTTGGTCCTGACTTATTTCTTCCAAGGGTATTAAAAGAGGTTAGCCACAATATTGGTGTTGATTTAGTAACTTTATTCAAACAATCATTCGAATTAGGGAAATTTCCAACTGACTAAAAATTAGCAATGGTAACGTCACTCTTCAGAAAGAGGTACAGGTAAAGTCTTTGTAATTACCGCCCGATTAGTTTAACGTCAATTGTTGGCAAACTGTTGGAATCCATTATCACAGAACGTATCGTCAATCAGCTTGAATCAAACAGTTTAATTTTTGATTATCAACGTGGATTCAGGCGACATACACTGCGTTCGCACGTATTAAGCGGATTACATTTTCTCCAATGTTTTCAAAAGTTTTTTTCCCAGATTTCAATGAAATTTGTAGCAAATAATCACTATATGTAGCATCATTGATGGTATTCATTTCGATAAAATATTTTGATAATTAAAATAATTATCTCATTGTATTGAAAAATATGTAAAATACTGTGTTTCGAATTATTAAGCAAGTATTCTATTTACGGATCTAAATGGTGAAAATGGGTAAGAAGAAGGATTTAACATTAATTGAGAAAAGAAAAATAGTCAAGTTACTCGCTGAAAATATAAAACATTGAAATTGTGAAGCAGTTTGGCGGAGCTTATCGAACTGTAAACAAGTTTGTAGCGGAGGGTACCAAACTGAGGCAGCGAAGTGATAAAGGAGCTATAAGAAAAGTGACAAGGCGGCAGATATCTGTAACCAAGCGCAAATTGCAAAACATCCATTGTCCTCAAGTAAAGAGGTTTTTGAGCAGGCTGGCAATTATGTATGCCAGCCTGGCATACATAATGTACCAAGAACATCTCGATGTGGAATCCTCCAAACAATTGGCAAGACGTGTAAACCTACGATTCAGTCACCATTAACACCCAGGTACAAGAAGCAGCGTGTTGAATGGGCGCGTCGGTACGTGAAAACAGATTTTAATACTGTATTGTTCACCGATGAATGAAAAGCAACCCTTGAGGGACTTGATGTTTGGTCAAGAAGATGGATTGTTGAGAGCCAATTTCTACCATCGAGATTAAGACGCCAACAAGGTGGAGGTAGTGTCATGTTTTGGGCAGGATTGATAGGCAATGAAGTAGCTGTCCCATACAGAGTGCCTGATGGTGTAAAAATGAATGCCCATGCCCAGTCTTACACAAACTTTCTAAAAGAAAAACCATTCCATGGTAGAGATTGACCCTTAGCAATCCATCTTCTTCACCAACCATCAGATCCCTCAAGGGTTGCTCTTCATTTATCGGTTAACAATACAGTATTAAAATCTGTTTTCACGTACCGACGCGCCCATTCAACACGCTGCTTCTTGTACCTGGGTGTTAATGGTGACTGAATCGTAGGTTTACACGTCTTGCCAATTGTTTGGAGGATTCCACATCGAGATTTCTTGGTGCATCATGTATGCCAGCCTGCTCAAAAACCTCTTTATTTGAGGACAATGGATGCTTTGCAATTTGCGCTTGATTACAGATATCTGCCGCCTTATCACTTTTCTTATAGCTCCTTTATCACTTCGCTGCCTCAGTTTGGTACCCTCCGCTACAAACTTGTTTACAGTTCGATAAGCTCTGCCAAACTGCTTCGTAATCTCAATGGATTTTATATTTTCAGCGAGTAACTTGACTATTTTTCTTTTCTCAGTTAATGTTAAATCTTCTTACCCATTTTCACCATTTAGATCCGTAAATAGAATACTTGCTTAATAATTCGGAACACAATATTTTACATATTTTTCAATAAAATTAGATAATTATTTTAATTATCAAAATATTTTATCGAAATGAATACCATCAATGCTGCTATATATAGTGATTATTTGCTACAAATTTCATTGAAATCTGGGAAAAGCTTTTGAAAACATTGGAGAAAATGTAATCTGCTTAATAAGTGCGAACGCAGTGTAGATCTTGTCTAACACACCTGTTAGAATTTTTTCATAATATGTATACTTCATACGATACAACTAGAGCAATAGATTTAGTGTATCGCGACTTTCAAAAAGCCTTTGACAAAGTCCCTTACGCGAGATTGATGACAAAAATTAGAGGACTAAGAATTACCCGGCTCGTTTCCAAGTGGATTGAAGATTGGTTAAGAGAGAGAAAGCAGATAGTGGTAATAAATGGAGTGGCTTCGGAGTGAGTCCCCGTCACCAGTAAGGTTCCACAGGGTTCTGTTTGGGATCCTTTACTTTTTATCATCTATATTAACGATATAGACGTTGGGCTCCTCAGTACAATTTCTAAATTTGCAGACGATACCAAATTAGGAAATAGTGTAGGTAATGAAGAGGGTGTAAGAACGCTTCAAAATGATCTTGATCGGTTGGGTGAATGGTCTAGTACTTGGCAGATGCCATTCAACTTGGACAAATGTAAGGTAATGCACATAGGGTACAAGAACCCGAAGACCGATTACTCTCTGTTAAGGAGGAACTTCACTGAGTCTGATTTAGAGAAAGACTTAGGAGTTTATAACAGTAATGATCTCAAACCGTCAACGCACTGTGCAGAAGTCGAAAAAAGGGCCTTAAAAATACTGGGTTATATTAAAAGATAGTTCCAATTTAGAAATAAGGAGATTGTAATGTCTCTTTACAGTTCACTAGTTAGACCTTAACTCGAGTATTGTGTGCAGTTTTGATCTCCGTCCCTTAGGAAAGATATAGAAAGGTTGGAAAGTGTACAGGCAAGGGCCACAAAAATGATCCCTTCAATGAGACTGCAAAACTACCAACGAAGATTAGAGCTCTTAAATCTGTTTACTTTAAGACCAGGAGGTTGCGCGGTCATTCTATTCAAGTTTTCAAGATGCTCAGTGAAGTAGACACGGTAGACCGCAGGAAATTATTCTAATTTAATACCAATCTGACAAGAAATAATGGCTTTAAATTGGAACTAAAAATATTTAGCATCTCCATCTGTGGTAATTTTTTCTCCTATAAAATAGTTAATATCCGGGACCAACTTCTCTCGGAGGTTGTTTCAAGCCAAAATGTAAATATGTTTGAAAAAATAGTCTGACAAAGTTCTGAATACACTCAAGGTTTAAGACTGTTCTCACATATAACAATTTAAGAATCAATAAAGTAAGTATTTTGAAAGTAGTATTATAACGTAACCCCGCAGGAGTTTGTTTAAACATTTACTCCTACACTTAGTCCTCCCCCAACTTTAGAGAGACGTCTCTGGTTGCATTTTGCTTTACATAGCATGCTCAGCCATCGAGCAACTCAGTTTTTTATCACTTGTCTCATAAACACCTCTAAGTGAGAGACTATTGAATTCGCCGAAGCAACAACGAGTGATCACGCACGAAACACTTTCATTCTCTATAAGAGACATTACACAGGGATAGATACAAGGATTTCCCACTGATATTCCTCCGCAGAAAGAGAGTTTTTTTCTATTCTTGTGGTGGCACAACATGGCAAAGTATGAACGACTCAGTATATCACTTGCTGCATAAACAGAGTTCATGGCGGGAGACCCAAGTTGAAACTCGCGACAGTCAAAAAGTTGGCAGACACATACACATGACAGACATTCAATTACAGAAAACACGCTCACACCCTTGCCTGCCTTGTCAATATGTTTAAGAATAGAGTAGATAAGTTTTGTCGAAATAAATAATTTCCTAATGAAGAAAAAATAAAAAAAAAATTGCATGGCGTGGATTAGATGCGACAAAGTTGCGTTTTGCCGTCCCTATTTCTTTTTTTTGTCTTCCTTCTCTTGGGGGTGCATGTGAAGGGTGAGGGCATGGTGTGGAAAATCTGATTTTCTTTCTCAGTTCTTGTTCCAACCCTTTTCCTGTAGAAACATTTCATCACCTTGCCAGTGTGATGGCTTTGTGCGTACACGGGTGTAGACATGGAGAGTTTAACCTTTGCCTCTCTCTTTATCCTTTTGGGGTTACATGAGTGTAGACATGGAGAGTTTGCTTAATCATTTTAGGACTAACCTGGAGTGGGCCATGGGGGTCTTCGCTGGCCCAATACCTAGGAAAATAGAGCTGTAAATATTTTGTATAAAATCAAAACATATTTTCGAGGTTTTGGCAACGATACCAAGTAGTTGATGTTATGTTAGTTTATACAACCATGCTCTCTAGTGTATGGTTTCTATATGTGCATATCTAATTGTCGAGGTTGTGTATATATATATATATATATATATAATGAGAGAGAGAGTAGCAGTAATAAAAATAAAAGCCGATCTGCATGTGAAGTTCAGCAAAATTGGAACTCCTGAATAGAATCTAGTTTTTAACTTGTTTCAGAGTTTAATTAAATTGAAAACGTTTCTCTCACTTAAAGCAATAAAATCTTTTGAAACAAATATTGCAAAATGTTGCAAAGAAGAGGCCCGTATTAATTACACTTCTCATTAACTGACTTAATTAGGTTCCTTTTTTTTTAGAGAACGCGCAAAAATAGGTGAAGCCACGAGAACCATGCCGTAACCTTTCAGTATATTTATAGTACCTTAAAACGTATCAAACTCTAAAAAGCTTTTCACCTATTTTTTTTTTAATTCGAATCCATCCCTTTTTTTAATGTAAACAAATGCCATATAAAACTTAGCAAAACATTGGTAAGCAAATGATTTATAATCTTGCATAACATTATTGAAAACTGAGCAATCCTACAAAAAAACACCACGAAACCACATTGTCTGTTGAAGTAAAAACTACATTACCTTTAAGACCAAGTTAGCGTCATTCGTCTATTGGAAAAAGTATTTTGAGGAACTCTGCAATGTAAAATGACAAGACGTTATTATTAATTACACTACAACAAATTTTCGGTTCAGAAAACAAACGGGAATAACATTCGGTCATTCTTAATATTTCGAGTTTGCTGATTCCAAATCTGAAAATAGTTTTTTCTATCACGTCACGTTTTTTTGTAATGACTGCTTAAAATCTTCATACCAAAAAATAAGAATATATTGATAAACAGATAGGCTTTATCATATGGAACAGTTTAATTATTGCTATACTTCAACATATATGCACAAAATTAACATAAAACTCTCGTATTATACTGTTTTCAACTCATTATTTGTATTTTTGCTGGCGTTTGTGTGATGCTTCTGGTTCGTCACGCTTTAAATTCCAGCAGAAATCGGCCAGCATAAGAGGACTCCACTTCCCTTTGTATCGGCTCTCCATTGTGGCTATATCCTGGTGGAATCTCTC
Organism: Bathynomus jamesi; assembly: GCA_023014485.1. Lineage (NCBI taxonomy): Eukaryota > Metazoa > Arthropoda > Malacostraca > Isopoda > Cirolanidae > Bathynomus > Bathynomus jamesi. The sequence goes on along the minus strand of JAJOZX010000648.1, from coordinate 1,181,916 downwards.
CCCGTGTTCGTCGCTAACAGCAGATGCGTTTTCCGGAAAGAATGAGAGATGTGAATTAAAAAAATAAATTTTCAATGACATCTTACATCCGAGACGTTGGTATGAGTTGATAAGTTGATCCACAAGTGCAGCATAGTTGTCGTATTTAGTCTTTCCTAGTAGACCGCTGCACACGTTTTTGAATGCACGCCAGGCTGCCAACTCAACCTCATCCATCACCGCTTCAAAGTGTTCGTCTAGCATGAGTTGGCGAATTTGAGGGCCGACGAATATGCCTTCTTTAATCTTGGCATCACTTATTTTTGGGAATTTTTCCTTTAGATATTTGAAGGCATGCTTATCCAGTTTCAACGTCTTTGCAAATTGTTTCATCAGCCCTAGTTTTATGTGAAGTGGCGGCAAAATAACCTTTTCCTTTCGTACTAGTGGTTCGTGAATAACATTGTGAGATCCAGGTGAGGAATTGTCTCGCGGAGGCAATACTGAGCGTGTGTAGTGTTCAGACCTTGCTCGGATATCCCACTTGCATAGGAAAAACATGTATTTCGTATAGCCAGTTTGCAATCCATTGAGAATAGCCACAACCTTCAAATCTGCGCAGATAAGCCATTCATGTTCATTGTATTTTATACAGTCCAGAATAAAAGCAACATTGTCATACGTTTCTCTCAAGACGACTGAATGAGCGATCGGAACAGAAGGCATTGTGTTCCCATTGTGTAGCAGTACACCCTTAACACTGTACGTACAGAGATGCATCAATGAACAATCTCCACTGATTCGGTTCATAGCACAAACTCAGAGCATCGAACAGACCATGTATATCAATGCAATAACAAAGATTCTTCTTCATTGTGAAATATTCCTGCAAATCCAAGGAGCGCTTTCGGAATGATGTAATTCGTACGTCTTCCGCCAGCAGATTCCATTCTTGTAGACGTGAGGCCAGCAGTTCACTTTGTTGCTTGGTAAGTATTAAATCACGGACCAAATCATTGAGTTCAGGCTGCGTGATGAGATGTTGTTCTTTCTTGGACTCGACTTGAGCTTCATAGCATTCGCCGTCTGATTCCGATTTATCAGAGTCTGTGTTATCGGTCGGCATTTCAGATGGAGGACGAGGGATGGCTATATCTGTAGAATGTTCCACAGGACGCATAGCAGAACGAAGATTTGGGTAGACTAAACTAGACTATAGCCTTTTTCCCTTTTCTGTTGCAACCTGTAATGTGAGACAATAGACATTGTTGAAACTTAAGATAGCATAATTGTGTAATACATTATGCAGAGCAGGATATGCTAAAATGTGCTAAAAACACCAAATTTGACGTATATTCAGAAAAATAAAAGATTCAAACCTGTGATGTTCGTTAAGCAGAAATAGCAATCAGTTGAATGGTCCAACGGCTCTCTCCATACCATTGGGACACCGAATCCCAGACCAGGACCGGTGCCTTTGAACCAGGCAGATAACGAACTTGTACATCTCACACAGCAGATGTGAGGCGCCCAGTGCTTGTCCTGATCACCAACTTTGCATGCGAAGTATAATTCATAGAGCTTTTCCACATGAGAAGGTAACTTCCTTTTATACTGTTCTAACGTTAATGTCCCACAAATATAACAAAAACTGTCTGGCGAATTTTTGCACTCTCTAGGCATTGTAGCATAACAAATAAAAACCTGAAAAATAAGAAAATGAGAGATCAATTTGCAATTTTACACAATATAGACGTTGTCGGTGAAATATACATAATTTGAGAGCTGTTATTCAATAATACGCGCTTATAGCACCGATTTATGATAAAATATGGCTGACAGTTTTGTTTTAAATGATTAATGAAAGAAATTTTTCATAAAATCAAAGTGGAAACACAGAGCCGAACACCACCACCACAGCATATGCATGACTGAACAAAACGTAAAAGATGCGTTCAGAGAACCAGTGGTTCTCAAAATGATACAATGAAATAGGGTCATTTTCATAAAATCATTGGGTGATACAAATAAATGAGTGTTATTTTCGCAATCTACGCATATAATTAGCCATAAAAATGACGATCTCATTTCCATTTTTTTTTCACTGTTGTACAGTGTTATTAATAAAAATAAATTTTAAAAATGTTTACGAACATAATTGTATGCATGTATATATAATGCTTCATACGCTAGATGTTACACAGTTACACACATTAAATAAGAAATAGAAAGCAGTGTGTGTATATATATATATATATATATATATATATATATAATATATATATATATATATATATATATATGTTATATATATATATATATGGGATAAATTTCACACTTAAACACGTGAAATTAATGAACGATGCAAACTTTCTTGTGGGTTTGCATCATATATATATATTAAGAAGTGATTCTACATCAAAACTAGTCATGTAATAACTAGTATTATTAATAGATTTGCTAAAATCGACAAACATAAAAGAATTGCATAAAGTGTGTTGATTACATGTTATGGGATCAATAATGTGGACTAAAATTTTAGCTAAATTAAAACTAGGAGTGTCAAGGGCAGACAAGATAGGACGAAAAGGAAGCCCTAGTTTATGAGTTTTAGAGAGAGCACTTTGAATAATGTACTTGTAAATAAGACGTGTAACGTTATATGTGATAATTTATTTCCAAATAATATTGACTCCTTTTGGCTTAAATAAGTAATTTCTTACGTTTATTACATCTTTTAGTGGACGATACACTTTTTAAATTTAATGATGAATTATACAAACAAATAAATGGAGTGGCTATTGATTCTTTCCTGGGGTCCATCTTTTGCTAATAGTTTTTTTTCTCATTATGAACAGATTTGATTACATGATTGTCCCTCACAATTTCGTTCTGTTGCTTATAAACGTTAAGTGGACGATTGTTTTATAAAGAAAAAAAAAAAGATCACGCTCCCCTTTTTCTTGAGTACATGAACTTTCGACATCAGAACATTAGAGTCGAATGATAAATTCATAAACAAAGAGTCGAATGATAAATTGCCATTTCTCGACGTTTTGGTTACACGCGATATGTCCTCATTTACTACTTCGATTTATCGAAAGAGAACCACTACTCCACTTGGTACCAATTATTTTAGTTCAATTTCTTCTATTTTTAAAATTGCTAGTTTGAAATGTAAAATTATTAGAGCTTCTAAAATTTCTTCCGGTTGGTTGTTATTTGATGGGGAGATGGCGTATCTTAGATAATTTTTTAATTTTAAGCTTTATCCATCGAACTTGATTGATAAGTGTATTTATGATTTTTTAAATGATGTTTTTCAACCTAAACAATGTCTCCTACGGTCCCTAAACCAAATGTAAATAAGCCAGTGAATAAAAGTTGATTGGTTAGACAATATTAAATTTTATGGAAGCAGCCAAATCATTAAAAGGACTGATGAAGCTGTTTGATGAACATAGGCTTCAATATATAGATGTAATATATACTGACTGCTAAAGCCTTCGATAAATGTGACCATGGCATTATGGCACACAAACTTAAGAATACAGAAATTACTAAATTACTGGAAAGCTCGGAAGATGGATATTTAATTATATATATATATATATATATATATATATACAGGGTGTTTATAAAGTCCCTATCTATTTCAGTGAAAACGTGGCAAAAAAGGTAAAATTCAATAACAATATAATAGAAGGTATACATTTAATGAATACTTAAGCATATGATTCTACATGAGCACCATCAGATCGAGTTCGAATCTGTCAGCGGCATTGTGGAACACATTTTGGAACATGACAGGGGTTGTTTTTGTAACTGCTGTTACGATACGAACACGTAAGTGTCCCAGCTTCATTCAGATGGCATTTTAAACACCGTCGTCTTTAAACAAGATGGGGCACCTTGTCATTACGCAAACATTGTTCAGGAGTACCTAAATGAACGATTTCCAGATCGGTGGATCGGATGTGGAGGCAACAGGCCCTGGGTGGCTCGATCTCCTGACCTAACGCCCTTGAATTTCTATGCATGGGGCTTTATCAAATCAAACGTCTCTCAAACGAGGGTACAGATCTGCAAGATTTACGTGCTCGTATCGTAACAGTAGTTACAAAAATAACTCCTGTTATGCTCCAAAATGTGTTCCGCCATGCTAACGACAGATTCAAAGTCTGTAGAGATACTGATGGTGCTCATGTAGAATCATATGCTTAAGTATTCATTAAATGTATGCCTTCTATTATATTGTTATTGAATTTTACCCTTTTTGCTACGTTTTCACTGAAATAGATAGGGACTTTATAAACACCCTGTATATTCCTCATAGTGAATTGGTTTTCTTAGTTTAAATAATGCAAGTCTCTTCACATTTTTTAATCATAAAGAGAGTTTCCAGTTTCTTTGAGAGCCTCTGTTGTTTACTTGTTCCCGTGTGCGAGCTGCAGTGCTCGCTACGTAGGTCAAACATGCCTACAATTGAAACAGATGGTCAACAAGCATCGGGGTATCTCTCATAAAGGCTGGTCGACCAGTGTCTAGTCCAGAATTTCCATTTGGTTTAGATCATCCATTTCAGATTAGTAATTTTTATATTTTGTCATCTTTTAATACTGTTAATCTTAAAATATTACTACTGACTCTATGATGGTTTGAACGATGGTTCAAGATCGACCTGCGGTCGACCCCTCTGCAGCATCTCGCCTCATTTGTGGGATTTGGTGAAGGAGGGAATTGCTTTCCGATCTCCTCCTGCCATTTGTACCCTTTATTCTGTAGCACCTTGTTATTACCATATCTTAGAAGTTGGAATTGTTCTTCGTTGAACTTCGTATTGTTGTATTCTGCCCACTTGAAAAATGTTTCAATGTCGTTTTGTAATTTTTCTATGTCACCTTCGTTCAGTATTTCCTTACATATCTTTGTGTCATCCGCGAAACATGATACACTACTGTCATTAATATTTGCATCAATATCTGCAATTATTATTATGAACAGCGAGGGAGCTAATACTGTACTTTGTGGGACAGAGCTCACGACTTCTGAGACTTCTTATTTAACTCCATTTACTACCAATCTTTGTGTTCTTTGAGTCAGAAAATTAAATATCCATCTTCCTAGTTTTCCAGTAATTTCTGTATTCTTAAGTTTGTGTGCTATTATTCCACGGTCACATTTATCAAAGGCTCTAGCAAAGTCAGTATATATTACATCTATATATATATATTGACTATGTTCATCAAACAGCTTCATCGGTCCTTTTAATGATTTGACTGCTTCCATAAAACTTAATATTGTTTAACCAACCAATTTTTATTCATTGTCTATGGTGAATTTTAGGTATTCTAGTTTTATTTGTTGTGCCACACGGCGAGTTCCGTTCCGTTCAGTCTGTGATATTTGTCTTATAATTTCATCTTGTATAACTGTTTTACTTTTTGCGTATTTGTTTATCTTTTTTTAGATTTGCTGAAGTTGACTCCATTTGAGATTCGAAACGTCCTGTTGGAATAAATGTTTCATACAGTCGCTTTAGTCTTCATCTTCATATATATATATATATGAGAGAGAGAGAGAGAGAGAGAGAGAGAGAGGAGAGGAGAGAGAGAGAGAGAGAGAGGAGAGAGAGAGAGAGAGAGAGAGAGAGAGAGAGAGAGAGAGACTTGTAGTTCACATTTCAAATAGAAGGTAACAGTTTAAAATGTTTTCACATGCTGCCTATACACCCATTTCAGGGTGCGAGCAGCTAGCAGCAGCATTGCCAAGTAAACAGGGTGTCAATGTATTGACGAGGCCTCCGTACGTAGTTCATTTCCAATAAAAGCAATAATGCTTCTTTATATGTATTGTATATTATACAGAGTGGGAGTAAAGTCTTTAAGGATTTTACATACATAACTATTTAGGTAACAGCATTATATACAGGGTGTCCCATAAGTCCGGCATCATAGGAAAAATAATAAAAAAAGGCAAAACAAAAGCTTTTATTTACAGAACTAGATTTTATCTCTGGGGCCACTTGAAAGAGCTGGTATACGCAGAGAAAATTAGGAGTGCTGAACATTTGTGGCAGCGCATTATTGGGGCATGTAACACTGACATCATTCACCGTGTGCTTGCTGACTGGGTATCACGTCTGAATTTGTGTATTGAAAACAATGGTGGACATATTGAGCACGTTGTGGCGTGAGATCCGGGCTTCTAGCTGGCCATTTCACAGGCCCTCGACGTCCTATCCAATGACCAGGGAATTGTTGGTACAGGTATTCCCTTACTTGGGTGCTGTAATGTGCAGGAGCGCCGTCTTGCTGGAACCATGTTGGGAAATTTCCTTCTTCGTTCAAGACACTGGGAAATGCTTCTTCCTTGAGCATACGTAGGTAGGTGCCTCCAGTGACATGTTCATTGAAAAAGAGGGGGCCTATGATGCGATCCTTCCAAATGCCACACCATACCATCACCCGAGATGCACCTTGTTCTTTTGAAGAGGTATACCAGTGAGGGTTGTTTTGAGACCAGTAGCGGGTGTTCTGTCGATTTACCTCACCATTTCCATAAAAAACAGCCTTGTCACTGAACAGAATGGTGGACGGGAAATTGGCATCCCGAACATATTGTTCCGTAGCCCATTCACAAAATTCCATCCGCCGGTCAGGATCATCTTCGCTTAATTTCTGTAGGATCTGAAATTTATATGGATGCCATTTGTGAGCCTGAAGAATGCGATGGATGCTACTTTTCGACACTCCTGTCTCGGCGGACAATCGCCGAAGAGACTTATTGGGACTTCTGTTAAAATGAGCCAGGATAGCAGTCGCTGTATCATCGTCAGTGGACCTCCTTGAAGGTCCACTGCGTGGTTTATCTTCTATGGATCCTGTTTCCCTAAACTTTGCAACAAGTCTGCTAACACAATTCTGTGTTATTGGCTCGCGGTCTGGATGCAGTCTGTTAAATTCAGCAGCGGCCTCTCTTTGACTCCGATTTCCTATGAGTAGAATTATCTGGATTCGTTTTTCCTTGCTCACAGACATTATGGCCTGTAGAAAGAGAAAAATATGAATTATGGTTTGTAGAAATAGAAAAATGTGAATTTCTCCTATGATGCCGGACTTATGGGACACCCTGTAGATAAGTGTTCAAATGATGAAACAAATCAAATAAAAAGTCTATAAGAATTTTATTCATACAAATAATTTGTTAAATTGTAATTTAATCTTCAAAGAGTTCTCCGTCCGCTGTGATACAGTCAGGGCTGTGGAGTCGGTGATAAAATTTGCCGACTCCAACTCCGACTCCAAAAATTTTAACATTCCGACTCCGACTCCGACTCCAGAAATCTGACTTGTATAATTACGACTCCGACTCCGACTCCGATGGAATGTTAAGGCCAAATTGATTACGATTAGCTTTATTAGGCCAATGGAGATTCATAAACAAGGCATTTCGTCACCACCACATGACTCATCAGGTTACTTAGTGGCTGTAACTATGCCTTAATGGCTTTTTTCTCTTTATTAAAAAATTACAATAAATCCCAAAATACAAACTGATTGAAACTTAAACAAAATAAGATCATTGTTGGTTTAGCAAATTAATAAGATGTTTTTGTATTATTATAAACATCCGTAACAAAATGTACTAACCTAAACTGAATTTGTTCTTAAAAAAAGGATCGCTTCCATTAAATCTTCTTTCAGTGATGCTTATCAAAATTATCAAATTGAAATCTAAAAATCTGAAAAAGATTTAGGGTTGCTAGTACAAAATTTTTAAATTTCCTTATTATTAATTATGTTAATTAATTAATTATAATCCTTATTAATTATAAGCAACTATATTTATATATTATTTATATTTATATATTTATATGTTATATATTATATATTATTTATATATTATATTATATATTAAAACATTAAGTTAAATCTATTTTATTCATAAAATTGAGCTAGGCCTAGGCCTAGGCTGCTATGGTTATAATTGAAGGATTTGCACTGACTCCGACTCCATCCAACTATGCACTTCCGACTCCGACTCCACTCAAAATTGACCGACTCCACGACTCCGACTCCTGACTCCGACTCCGACTCCACAGCCCTGGATACAGTTGTGGATTCTTGCTGTGAAACTTCATTGTTCTTCTGAACATATCGAGTGGGATCTTTTCAGTTGTTCACTTGTTCTGCCAAGGGCATTCACATTTGGATAGATGAAACCAGGAGTGTAGAGTTTGTCACGCAAATAAGCCCAAAGCCAAAAATCACATGGGGTTAAATCAGATGATCTGGCTAGCCACTCGATGGGACCTCGCCGCCCAAGCCATCTTTCTTCAAGGTTCATATCTAGAATCTCACGGGCAGCTGCGGCGCTCCATCATGTTGGTAAAGCCAATTCCTGCCAATGCCATTAGTAAACTGTGGCAAAACTTTGTCCATCAGTACATCAGTACCTGGCAATAGCGTTTTCCATCCATCGTATCTCTCGATATGTCAAAGGAAACGAGTCCTGAATAGCCAATGCACGCCCAAACTGTTAGTGTCACCATTTTAATGGGTTTACCGAATTGTATTTGGGGATTTTTTTTCGCCCAGTAGTAACATTGTGTTTGTTTCCTTCACTCGTTGAACCGAAGACACATTCGTCTGAAAAATTGATCTTTCGAAGGAAATATGAATCACTGTTGAACTTTTGTCTCATTGTTTCAGCAAACTGCAGCCGTCTATCAGAATCATTGTCGTATGTGAGCTGAAAGTAAATGAGTTTGTAATCGTGCTACCCCTGTGATTTCGATATTTTTTCCACTGAAAATTTGGAAATACCCAATTCCCCTGCGATTTTTCTCGTTGAAGTTGTTGGATCGACTTGAAAACGGGTCAGGACATTTTCTTTGTTGTTGTCTCCTGTCGCCGTTTGGACGATCTTTTACCAGGCTCCCTGTTTCCAAAAGTTTGAGCTTCCAGTATCGAAGAGTGGTTGCATTTGGTTGTGGTTATATTTTTCGTGAAATAAACGCAAACTTTGTTCACAGTTATTATAAGAAATAGCCCACGATACAAGATACACTTTTTGTTCCTTGCTGTATTTCATCCTTACTGACATGACGTTGACTGTGGATAGGGCCTAGGGCCTAACTGCTCTAGCCTAGGGTCATTCCTGGCCTTGTATAGTTGCTTTGAAAAGTATCGCATACACTGCAGTGATATCATTTGAATTTATTATTAACAAATTATTTGCCTGTATAAAATCTTTGAACACTTTTTTCCCACCCTGTATGTTGACTCAGTGAAGGCAAAATTTAAAAAAAACCCTCATATGACTTTGTATATACATATATAACCTCTTAATCGGATGAAACTCAACTGATTGCATGTAAGTAAACGATTCTCGAACAATAAATCACAAATCATTGTAGAAGAATAATGATTTTCGATTATTCTTCTTTCCGTTATCAAGAAATGATGAATGATTTTTCCCCTCCTCTTCCTTCGGAGCTTATTATTCATTACTTCCCTTAATATTCTCTCTGACTTTAGTTTCATATCTATTTTGAAAAAGTATCTCGCGTCATTACCGTTTTCTTTACTCTAAAGGTTAGATCTGTATTTATACAATTTTTTCAGATTTTTTTTTTTTTTTCTTTTTAATACTATTTCGTCGTTTTTGCCATTCACGTTCAGGGAGAATTTCTTCATGTAATTTCGCAGGATTGAGAACCTCTTAAAGATTTTTTGTAAAAGTCAATAGAAAAACCAAATTAACTCTACCGAACCCGATAACTCAACCGAGTTCATAAATCAGACGAGTCACCCTATAAAAGTAATTTCGTTCGCGAAATTTTGTTTTCTTTACTAAATTATATTTCGAGGGGTCACTCAATAATCCTATTGATTGTGATTGGCTGTTGATTGTTTGAAAAGAATCTCAGGATAAATAAAATGAGTTTTCTGAGGAAGTAAATTAGATTTATTTATTTATAAAAAATATTACTTCTACTAATACTTGCATAAGTTTCAGTTTATATAGCGGTTCATATTTAATCATATAATCAAACACTTAATTGACCTTGTTGGGAGAATTATTATTTTATTTTAATTTATTGCTTCATAGCTGCTTTAATGGCACAAAGCTTCGAGCTACCCAACTTCAAAAAGAGGATCCTAAGCTTCACATAAAGCTTTTTAATCATATAAGATGAGGGGTGTACAAGTGAATTATGTAATTTGAATGTTAATAATGAGGAGGGACAGAAACTGGCACAGCGCTCAGGCAAGATGAATGCGACCTATTGCGCTAACTCTCCTATTATTTTTTACCAGCTTCATCGGGAGTCGAACCCCCAACTTCAGTGTCTTCACTTTGATTATAGGGAAAAGGTGTTACCTACTCGTCCACGAGCGCTCTCTAATTTAAATATTACAGTTGAAGAGTAAAAATCATCTCTGAACGTGGCCATACAGAGAAATAAGATTCGATGAAAAGTATTCGAATTAATACATGTAGAAATTATATAAATTATATACGAAAGATATTTCGAACAAAGAGTTAAAGGGATTTTCTTGATTCTCATTAATTAAACAGCATTACATTAGAAAAAAATACAAAGGTTAGTTTTAAATAAGACATAAAGTTTGTGAGAAATGATATGAAGATAACAATTATTCTTATGACTAGAACAGTGCACGGACGAAGGACCATCGACAAAAATCGACAGAAATTTTCGGGTTCTGAACAAATTATTCTCTTTCGGGTGCGTGCCGGCGCCCTTCACCGGGCCCGAGACATCTGTACTGCCTGTCTTCCGCTGTCAGTAGCTTACATAGACTGATTATTTCCCACTCAATGTCATTCCTATTCCTATTCGCGGTCCGGAAGTAAGAATGCGCAAAGTGAGAAATCCAGATTTGAGAAGAAGGTTTCTCCATTTGAGAAATAATGTTACTCTCATTCGCATTCGCATAAAGGCGCCAAATGAGAATAATTAATCTTTCCTAATGTAAACTAACATTAGCCTAACGTAACGTAACAGGAACAAAAGTGGGAAATCCGTGGATAGGAATGAGAATAGAATGAAATGGGAATAGATCGATTTGAGAATTGCCTCCTTTGAGATTCTCACTCGCGGATTTCTCACTCTGGGCGCTGAATGAAATGGGGATTACATTGAGTGGGATGATACCCAGGGATCTCCCAAAATATATTGTTTCATCTGGAACTCGTTTCCTCACGTAGGGGTAGGGGGTGAGTGTGCCCCAAGGATCACCTGAACCCGAGTATTAACAGGGTGAGTGGCCGGCTCAACCTAATTCAGGGTCAGCAGCCGAGAGTGAACCAAGAGCCTCATCCCCCCAGAGTCCGACATCGAGACCACTGAACTACCGGAAGCACAAACATTGTTTCAGATAGTAATATAGGATCAGCTAGGAAGACATACTACACCCATAAAGTAACCCATCTTCGGCCTAACCTTTGTCTGTTGGTAATCCCATGAAAAATTTGTATTAGAGATAAAGGTAGCTTTTCAAAGGTGAAGATTTGTTTTATGAATACAAGAAAATCCATTGTTCTTTGTTGCCACTTTTTATAACGAAATAAATTTGTAACGAAACATTTATTTCGGATATAAGGTTTTTATGAGGTAACTAAAGGGAAAATATCAAAATACACAAACGAAAAGATAAAATAAGTAAATAATCCGCCATATTTCTTGTCTCACACAGTGAAAATGTTGAATATAATTCTAGTTTATGAAAAGTCTTTTCGACTTTTAGAATTGCTCTTTATTCTGTTCTGTTTGGAACAAGCAATTGATGATCAGAATGATTCATTTCTGATAGTCAGAATGACTCATTATAGTTTGTTATACTCATAAAACACGTAGAAAACATATCAAAACTATTTTTTTCTTCAAGCTTATTACTGAGAGAGAGAGAGAGAGAGAGAGAGAGTTACAAAGAAAAGAAGTACCTCAAAAGGCCTTGCGGCCCATACCGAGGAGGTACCAATGGCAACGGGTGCCACGGAAAATTTTCTACACCCTCAAATAGTGTGCAGAATTTGGTCTAACCTTTTCTTGAACTGATCCACAGAGGAACTGTTCACAACTTCTGAAGGTAACCTGTTCCACGTGTCACAGATCTTATAGGTAAAGTAATTCCCACACACACTAATCCTAAACCGTTTCAAATCCAACTTCCAACCATTGTTGCGAGTTGGGTTATCATTTAAACTAAACATGCTTCTAAAATCGACATCGTTGAACCCGCGTAAGAGCTTGAAAACCTCGATCAGTTGACCGCGCAGCCTCCGAGTTTCCAGAGAGGAGAGAGAGAGAGAGTTACAAGGAGTTACAAGGAAAAGAAGTACCTCAAAAGGCCTTGCGGCCCATACCGAGGAGGTACCAATGGCAACGGGTGCCACGGAAAATTTTCTACACACTCAAATAGTGTGCAAAATTTGGTCTAACCTTTTCTTGAACTGATCCACAGAGGAACTGTTCACAACTTCCGAAGGTAACCTGTTCCATGTGTCACAGATCTTATACGTAACGTAATTCCCACACACACTAGTCCTAAACCGTTTCAAATCCAACTTCCAACCATTGTTGCGAGTTGGGTTATCATTTAAACTAAACATACTTCTAAAATCGACATCGTTGAACCCTCGCAAGAGCTTGAAAACCTCGATCAGTTGACCGCGCAGCCTCCGAGTTTCAAGCGAAAACAAGTTCAGGGCGCGCAACCGTCGATTGTAGCCCATATGCCTAACGGAAGGGATTAACTTTGTGGCCCTCTCCTGCACTCGCTCCAGCCTCTCAATATCTTTCCTGAGGGTGGGCGACCAGAACTGCACAGCATACTCCAGGTACGGCCGAACAAGGGAATTGTACAGTGAGAGCACAATCTCCTTGTTCCGAAACTGAAATTGCCTCCTGATATAACCCAATAGTTTCTGGGCTTTCTTTTCCACCTCTACACACTGTTTCGTAAACTTAAGGTCGCTGCTAATTAGCACACCCAAGTCCTTTTCTAAATCAGTCACCTCGATATTACTGCCCAACATCGAGTAGTCCGACTTGGGATTGGCGTAGCCAATGTGCATCACTTTGCATTTACCCAAGTTAAACGGCATTTGCCATTTTTCGGACCACTCTCCTATCCTACCTAGGTCCGCACGCAGTTCCTCGATCGCTTCGGGCGTCCCAACATTGGCCCCAAGCTTGGTGTCATCAGCGAATTTGGCGATCCGACTGACGATGCCACCGTCGATATCATTTATGTAAATGGTAAACAACAGTGGCCCCAAAACGGAACCCTGAGGAACCCCACTAGTGACCGAGGCCCAAGCCGAACTAGCCCCTTTAATTACCACCCCCTGCCGCCTATTCCTCAGCCAGTTTTCAATCCACTTACCTATTTCCCCACCGATACCCAGCGCGCGCACTTTGGCCATTAGCCGGCGGTGAGGTACCTTATCAAAGGCTTTCTGAAAGTCGAGATAAAGTATATCAATCGCCCTACTCTTATCGTACTCACTCAACATGACGTGGAAAAACTCGAGCAAGTTGGTGAGACACGACCTATGCCGTCTAAACCCATGTTGGGAGTCCCCAAGCAGCTTGTAGGAATCCAAATGGTCAACGATTCTATCAGCTATTATCCTTTCTAATAATTTACCTACAACTGAAGTGAGACTAATAGGACGATAGTTCCCTGGACTTTCGTGATCCCCTTTCTTAAAGATAGGGGTCACGTTGGCCTCCCTCCAGTCACCAGGCACCTGGCCCATCACCAACGATTTGTTGAAGACTGTAGCCAGGTGGGGAGCCACCTGGTCGCGCACTTCTCGCAAAACACTGGGGAGAAACTGGTCTGGCCCAGGAGCCTTAAACGCGCTCAGTTTGTCTATTCTATGAGCAACGACTGTCGCGGTACATCTAACACTATCCAGAGAGAGAGAGAGAGAGAGAGAGAGAGAGAGAGAGAGAGAGAGAGAGAGAGAGAGAGAGAGAGAGAGAGCATTAATTTTAAACATAAAATAAAACAAACAATCTTTATTCAGAAAAAGAATATATTACATAGGTAATACCGATAGTTCAAGCGAAACATCACATCCATAGCTCTGCAGAATATTGGCATTTATGTTCGGTTTTGTATTTAGTGGCAAATAATGTAATCAAAGTGTTCTTGTCTGAATATGCCGTTGGGAAGCATGATAGCTTTCCAGGAAAAATCTTCGAGATATATTTCAATTTTTGCAACAGAAAATAAGTAAACAAATAAATAGAAATAGTGAAAAATAAAATAAAATTGCTCATGACTAATTTCTGTCACTACGAATCAAACTTCAGATAATTTTATTTTAGAAATAAAAAAATAAAATAAGTGGTAAACAGTAAATGATTATAATACCGATAGTCGATTAATTTCTGGTATTACAACCGAAAAACTGATATACAGTACATTAATAGGTATTAATAACGTGTTCATTTAGTGATTTGCCAAACGAAATTAATGATGATGCCTGTCTAACATGCATAGATATGGAGTTTTATATATCTGCTCCTTTATAAAAGAGAGCATTTCCTGCAACTTGCATTGAACATTTTGGCTTGTGCATGCAATCACTGGGAAGCCTTGTTTTATGATTATGAGTGGTCTGATGCTGGGTAATCGCCCTGTTAATGGGTAAAGTATAGTTTCTATTAGCAATTTTGTACATATTGATACCGATAGTTAGTTTATACAAGTCATTTAGGTTTTGGATCGTGTAGTGTTCAGAAGTCAGCGGATGAGAACTGAGGAAAGTGTGTTAATGTGGTTTGGGCATGGTGAAAGAATGGAAAATGACAGAGTTGTGAAAAGAGTGTATAAAAGTGCGAAGGTCGGAGGAGGAGAGGGAAGCCAAAAAGAAGGTGGATGGACAGAGTGAATGTTTGCGTCAGGAAGCGTGAACTTGATCTGGGTGATGCACGTAGCTGCAAGTAGGTTGGAATGGAGGAGGTTTGTTTGAGGTATGTAAGTTCGGGACTCTGTCTCTTTTGCACTACCCCGCATGGCGTATAAAGCGCCGCAGGTGTGGAATTTAGCCATATGAGGGGGTGAGGGGATGCTGGTCCACTGGGATGCCAGTGTGAATGAATGTGTATGCTTTAGTTCTTACCTTTTCTCTTCTTCATTACTTTCTCTATTCTATATCCGAGCATGTCTACTTTCTCACCCCAACTCATTTTGGAAATGAGATTCTTGATAATGTCAAGTTCAGTAAAAGCTTGTTTGCCCACATCCATTTATTTACTGTGCAAACGTACTTTAAACAATTTTTCTTAATAAATGTTTGCTTAATCTATTGTTTAAATTTAATAACAAAAAATTTTAATTATTTTTTTAATTCAAAATAAAAGCTTTAGAAATATTTACATAACTAATGGAATGGAACTATATATATATATATATATATATATATATATATTATATATATATATATTATATGAAAATTATTTCACGAAAGTAACACGTGAAGAATATTTGCGATGAAAATAACCACGAAGGAAAATTAAAACACGAAATAGTGCTCAAGCGCTTTCGTCTAATGACATCCTCAGGAACATTGAAATTGATCACAAGATCGAGACAGTATATACAGTTTATAGAGAAAAACAAAAATTATGTCTCATTCATATTTGTATTTTTCATGTCTTTAAATATTGCAAAAGAGTTTACAGTCTCCGTAGATAAGTCACACAGAAAGTTGATGCCCTAATTTGTTTCGCGTTTGATACGAAGGATGTTTTCCTATCGTCCCAATTTAAACGGTTAAAGTCGTGCAATTTTTAACCAGAATCACACCTTATTGGTTCGTTTTCATTTATTGCTAGAAAAAAGACCGTTGGTTTTGCTTCCGCCCGAATTGTTTATTCTGACGAAGGTCAAGCTTGTCACGCCATCTTAGACCTACAGTTTAACGCGGAATCCGAGCCATGCCCCACCAGCAACCTAGCGTCTTAACCACTAGGCTACCAACTGTACCCATTTGTCTACCAACCAATTTCCTTATTGTGTGGAAGGAAGAACAGCTGGATTTTGCTGCTCGCCGCCTGATGTCACCGGGTCTCGATCCCGGGGCCGATGGATTCGTTGTCAATGACGCTAACCACTACACCACCGAGGCGCATTAGATAACAAAAATTGCAAATTAGGTGAGAATATGGATAGGGTTGCCAGATGTCCTCCACAAAAATACCGGACACCAGCAGCCGGCTTGGGGGGTAAAAAGTAAAAATGTATTTTCTTCATTAATAGCAAATCGGTTCATTAGAAGCTTTATAAAATCAGTTAATTATATGGATAAATAACACTTTATCCGGAAAATAATATTGGAACCTATTTACAAATAACATTGAAAACATTTAGGTATTAATGAAAAGAAATCAACTTTATCCGCATTTAACTTTTATTCGAACAAAATTACATAACATGCACAAAATTCTATCCAATACAGCGCTGTGAAACTATCCAATTCTTTATCAGATCGCAATAGGAAAATATATAAAATAATTATTGACTTTAAAAACAACAAATTATGGATAACCAAAAAAACTACACCTATTAACACAAAAATAAAAAAGCAAAAACATAAAGACGTGGTTTGCGTTTACGTGTCCGGTATTCTTTGATTTTTTTAACCGGATAGAGAGCCCAAATATCGGACACCTGGCAACCCTAAATATGAACCCATGGCCATGTATTTATTACTGTAATCACTCAACACACACACACACACACATTTTTTCCCTTTCTTTTCGTTTGGGTGAGAGTCAGTGACGAGGGTTTGATTTTATGACCTTTCAACTGCCTTGTTCCAAATTTTTCTTAGATGATCACCGTATTTTGATTGAATATACAGTATATTTTAACTTGTGATAATTTGTGTGAACTATATTGCTCATTTTTTACGTCCATTGAATTTCACTTTATTATTTTACTGATACTTTATACATTTTTTGGGTGCAAATACAATAAACCGCCGAAAAGTTATTTCCATCTTATTTTGATATCAATGCAGAGAGAGAGAGAGAGAGAGAGAGAGAGAGAGAGAGAGAGAGAGAGAGAGAGAGAGAGAGAGAGAGAGAGAGAGAGAGAGAGAGAGAGAGAGAGAGAGAGAGTCCATTCCCCACGAGGTATAACAGACTATATATATATGTGTGTGTGTATATACACATGGGGAATTTTTCCCATTCTTGAAATTACTTTGAGAGAAGTTATTTAGTAGGAGAGGGAAACTTGCCATATGGCCGCTCTCCGACAATGAAAAGAGAAAGAAAGAGATAGTTCGAAGTTTTGAAGTTGACTAATTTTACTCGAAACTATTTTAAAAGATTTCCATTTTTCAACTTCATATATATATATCAAAGCTATTGATATATATATATATATATATATATATATATATATATATATATATATTTATGATAAATTTCATAATTAAACACGTAAAGTAAAATTAATGGAAAAAATGAAAGCGATTCCAAGGCCTTTCGTGCATCCAACAGTATGTCTAATGAGGTGTACTGCTGAATACACGAAACACTTTGGAATCACTTTTATTTTTCTTTGTGAACGTGTAGCATATTATATATATACAGTATATATATATATATATGTATATATATATGTGTGTGTGTGTGTGTGTGTGTTTTTCGGCTTTCTTGAATTCTTCAAATACGGTTTATAAACATCTTTCTCCGTTTTCTCTTGTACACGTCCTCTTTGTTTTCAATGTTCCTTTCTATATATTTTCTATTTTGTTCTATATTTTTTTATATCCTTTTTTTATATATTTACTGTTTCTTTTCTATAACTTTCCATTTCCTTTCCATATTTTTCTATTCCTTTTCTATTTTTTTCAACTTTTTCTATGCACATTTCTATATTTTCTATATTTATCTTTTTCTTTTTTATGTCTTTTTTAATATATTTTTGTTTAGTTTCCGTATACCTCTTTCTATAGGTACCTTTTCTGTATATTTTTTTTTTCTCTTCTTTCACTTGGTCTCGTTCGTGTTTTGGTTTAGATTTTTATTTTTTGGGAAATCGCCTTCCGAAGTCGTTCGTAATTTCCTTTTGTGGAAAAAGAAAAGAAAAAGTTTTATTTTATTATCATAGAATAGAAAATTATTTTCCTCCTTTAGTATATATATATATATATATATATATATATATATTATATATATAATATATTATATATATATATATATATATATATATATATATATTGCGGCATTCCGTAAATTCCTTCTTGGCTTACGGGAGAAGAATTTCTCGTGTTCAGAAGAAGAAAAACAAAGTGGTGAATTTCGAGCGAGTGAATTAGAACATCGTCTGGAGAGAAATTCCTTTCTCAAACGTAAATAACAGACAACATCGTTTCAGATCAATTGCACCACTGCGCCGAGAGAAGGCCTCAGCGACCGGTATAAAAGCAGTCTCACATTTTCACTTCCTTCTTTTGACGATTGGTAGATGGTCGCGTGACCTCGCTGGAGGTTGTGATCTTTTCTCTTCCATTCTCCGAGGCATCGTTAGTACTGCCACCGACATTTGTTGTCATATATATTTTAGGAGGTCTGCTGGCTCCTTGTGGGGTTATCAGACCTCGGGATTCGGATCCCTAAACCTACATAAAAAGCTTGCACGTCCGCGCATGCCTGATTGAGCCCGGACATCTGTCCTTTTCTACTCACGCCCTCCCCCCTTTTCTGCTTCTTTTCCACCTTTTTATCTGTTTAAGTTTCTCTTCTTCACTGTCTTCTTTTCTTGATTACATCAACCATCGACTTCTTTCTTAGTAAATCTACAACCAGCATCGCAGGAAGTTGGGCTCTACTCAACTGCCCGCCTCGTTTGGTCTGTCCGTTTGACTCTCGCCTCACCTCCGCCTCACTTGACCTTCCATCTTTGTTTCTCAGTCAACATGGACCTCATCACTGCTGCTAACTCGCAATCTTCAATCGCCACGCAACCTCTTAAACCGTCGATCAACTTCTTCAGTACCACCACAAATTTTTAGTCATCTTCACGATATCGACACTGAAGCGCTTTTATATCTCGCGTTTGTATGCACTTACATTATTATATACCTTTATATGTATTTCTGTACTTAATTTTACTGTCAATTGAATATAAATAAGAGAGGCAACTCAAATCATAGTTTCCTTGTCTTTGTGCATAGTAAAGTGTATATATATATATATATATATATATATATATATATATATATATATAACCTTGGTTTTGCTTCCGTCCGAATTGTTTATTCTGACGAAGGTCAAGCTTGTCACTCCACCTTAGACGTACAGTTTAACGTGGAATCCGAACCACGCCCACCAGCAGCCCAGTGTCTTAACCACTAGGCTACCCAGGGTACCCATTTATCTACCAACAATATTTTTTTATTGTGTGGAAGGATAAACAGCTGGGTTTTGCAGCGCGCCGCCTGCCGTCAACCAGGTCTCGATCCTAGGGCTGATGGATTCATAGTGAGCGACACTAATCACTACACCACCGAGGCGCATATCACCCTGCATATATTATATATATATATATATATATATATATATATATATATATATATATATATATATATATATTACAGTGGTTAAAAAAAGAGGACTTTTTAAAAACATCTTACAAGTATGTTCCCGTCACACTTGCTACGAATGACTATTTCAGTCCATTCCTACAACTTTGAGAAGTTAATATTTGACCAAGAGTAATTATTAACTGTAGTATACTGTATATTACTGTATGTACACAAAATAGTTAAAATTGGGGATAAAAAAGTTATTTCATATGTTATATGTCCAGGATTAGGTTTTGTGGGGTGGGTACCCAAATTCGGCATCCTCTCTGTCGATTTATATACCCATCAAGTGTGTTCTATATGTACGCAATCTCATAAAATGCATACTAGGGAAAAAACCCAAAATATACGAGTATAAAATGATAAAAAATATAAAAAGTGAGCTGTATAAACATATTTTATACTCAAGATTCCGTATTTGATCGAATGACATCAATTCCAGACTGACGACATCTGGTCGACAAGTTATTGTGGGTTGGATTACGTTAGGCTAAGCTAGGTTAAGTTAGTTTTTTTACGGTGTCGATGTAATGTCTCGTCGACCAAATGAATATAGATCTATATCCATTTGGTTTCGTTTTTTGGTATATAAGATATTTAAAAAAAAATTTTTTTGTAGATGCATAAACGTGTATAAAACTACACACTCCGCGCCTGCTCGGGAGAACCAGTCACGAGCCTACACGAGCGGAATTTATTTTATCTATAACTCACTGTATTACTGACGATTTAGTCCTGAATAAAATCAACTCTGTGCATGCGCGCTCACGCAGGCTCGTGATTGGTCCGAGCGAGTAGTCGCGAGTAGTTGTTTTACGCATGCTTTCGCGTTTATACAAAGAGATAAACTCGCGAATACTTCATACATCAAAACAATATGTCAAATTTATGTCAACAGATCATATACGGAATCTTGAGCATAAAATATGTATGTACAGTTCACGATTTGTTTTTTATCAATTTATGTATTTTTTTGTTGTTTTTCCCGTGTATTTTAAGAATATATAATTTTATTCAGTACTACTCTTACCACTACTATTACTACTACTACTACTGCTTATTCCTACTGCTACTACTAATACTGCTAACAATAATAAAATAAAGAACTGCTTTTTACTCATCGACAACTCGAAATTACAAACTGAGGAACAATAACAGAATATCATTTGAAAATAGTCAAATGAGAAATATTTAATCTGCATAATGACTTCACCGTTACATCGAGAAAAGCATCTGAAAGGTGTGTAATGCTTATAAGCTTTCAACTAACCTATTTTCATAGAAATTTCCATACATTTATTTTAACCTGTCAATTAGGATTTAGAATATCTGCGTGGGATAATTATTAAAAGTGATAAAAATTTAAAACTTGCATATGATTTCTAAATTTGCTTCATATTCAAGCAAAATGAGGTCATAAAAGTTTTATTTTGGTGATTTTAATTAATTTAGAATATCTACATATTTAGCAGCTTATGTAAATTAAAAATCATTCCACGGAATACCTGAAAGGTTGAAAGGTATATATATATACACACCTCATTTTTTCATTTGTTTCGTTCTTTCGCTCTCATCTTGCGCGGAATATTCTCCTATACAAAGCGTCGTTCTTTACGTTAATTATACTGCGTGTTTGCAGTTATAATATATATCACACATTATATATATATATATATATATATATATATATATATGGATGAATTTCACACTTACACACGTGAAATGAATGGGTGATTAAATCCACAAAGAAAAAGAAAAAAATGATTCCAAGGTCTTTCGTGTATTCAACAGTAAACCTCGTCAGGGAATGAAGAAAAGGGCAAGATGACCAAAATATATGCCAATGTACAGTAATTAAAACAAAAAAAGTGAAAAGAGATTAGCACAAGGTTAACAAGCACTGATAAAAAGCAAAAGACATTTTAACAAGATATTGTCAATTTTATACATTCCCAAACTATTATTGAAATTATTTTTGAAATGGATGAAAGCACATTCTAGAATATTCCTTTCAATTATATCTTTGTTTTAACGAGAACTTTAAAACTCCCCCTTAATACTATGATCACTTACCTCTAGAATATATGCCACCCAGCCCACTAAATTCATTTTCTCTTGTTCCTGCTACCTCTACTGAGGTCCAGAATATTATTGGTAAATTAAAAAATACAAAAAATAACATTCATAACATTCCTGTACCTATATTGAAATTTGTTAAATAAGATATCTGTAACTTTGGCTAAAATTATCAATCAAAGTATTTCCAAAGGAATATTCCCATCAGTGCTAAAAACTGGTTGTATCACACCCCTTTTTAAAGGGGGTGATCGTACACTAGCAACAAATTACAGGCCGGTGTGTTCATTATCTGTGTTCAGCAAAGTTTTTGAAAAAATAGTAAAAAGTAGAATGCAGCGATATTTAGAATCCTACAATTTATTATCTCCAAATCAATATGGCTTCCGTAATAATAAAACAACGGAAATGGCTATTTTAAATCTTATGGAAAATGTAAATATAGCTAAGGAGAACAAAGAAATAATGATATCAATATTTATGGATTTGAGTGAGGCGTTTGATGTAATAGACCATAATATTCTACTTAATAATTATATTGTTACGGCTTTAGAGGAGCAATCAGTGATTGGTTTAAAAGTTATTTGTCCAATAGATATCATTTTGTATCAGTAAATAAGGTTGCTCAACTAAAGCGCTTGTCAAACGGTGTGCCACAGGTCTCAGTTCTGGGTCCACTGTTATTTTTATTATATATAAATGATCTTCCACTTTCATCTGACATACTGAACTTCATAATGTTGCAGATGATACAACTGTCTCTTTTTTTGCAAAGATGTTAATACAGCTAAGAATATATTTCATCAGAATTCATCAGTGTAATGAAATGGTTGATCACCAATAAACTCTTCCTAAATACCAGTAAAACAAATTTCATGATTTTTACTAATAAAAGAAATGTATATCTTGATGAACTTAATGTTAATGAAATCGCCATAAAGGAGTGTACTGCAACAAAATTTCTTGGTGTAATGCTAGATAGAATTGCAATGGAGTGATCATGTAAATTATATCGCGAAAAAGATTTCAAGGAGCGTTGCTATAATGTTTGAACGAAATGTAGTCCTAAACAAGTTTTATTGACTCTTATCATACTCTTGTTCCTTATATAACATACTGCACCCTTGTTTGGGGAAACTCCACTAACAACGCATTAAATGGTATCTTTGTCATCCAAAAACGAGCAATAAGGTTATTATCTGATGCTGATTTCCTTGATCTCTCTAGTGCATTATTTAAAGAGCTAAACCTATTAAAGCTGAACGATATAACCAAACTGGCACATTTTATTTTTATTTACGAGTGTAAGAACAAAATTATTAATTTGCAATGGGTAAATAGATATTTTGTAACTCATCAAGAAATCCACTCGTATCAGACCAGAAATAGATCAAAGCTTGTTATACCTCAATTTAGATTGTCTTCATCTCAAAAACTACCCATTTTCATTGGATTGAAACTATGGAATGACTTGCATGCCGATATAAAAAATATTGTAAATGTAAATTTGTTTAAAACCAAGTTGAAATCCCGATTAATAATGGTATACTAACAAAAATCTAGGATTAATGTCCACTAATATTGTTTAATATTGCCCATTAATATTGTTTAATATTGTAATACATGTTTCAACTATTAATAATACTTATTTACTTATTTATTTATTTATTATTATTAATTTATAACAACTAGCTGCTTATTTTTAGTAAGAGCCCAGTAAAGCCTAAAGCTTAAGGGCCAAATTAAATAAAATGAATAGTCGAGCTTCACAATTATTTATGTAATTGTAAATTGAAAAAAATTTATTTATTTTATTATTATTAATAAAGGTTATGCTATCTGTCTATCTATCTATCTATCTATCTATCTATACATGTGCTTAAACAATGCATTAAAGGTATTTGCTGCTCTACACGCATATTTATGTTGTTTTACCCTGATATCTAAAGTTTTTCCCGTTTGTCCTATATAAACTGAGTTACAGTGTGTACATCCGATCGAATACACACACAGCCTGATGTACTGTACACAGTGTAACTCAGTTTATGTAGGTCAAACGTGAAAAACTTTAGATATCAGGGTGAAATAACATAAATATGCGTGAAGAGCAGCAAATAACTTTAATGCATTGTTTAACCACATGTATAAATGTGATCATAGTATTAAGGGGGAGAGTTTTAAAGTTCTCGTTAAAAACAAAGATATAATTGAAAGGAATATTCTAGAATGTGCTTTCATCCATTTCAAAAATAATTTCAATAATAGTTTGGGAATGTATAAAATTGACAATATCTTGTTAAAATGTCTTTTGCCTTTTATCACTGCTTCTTAACCTTGTGCTAATCTCTCTTCAGGTTTTTGTTTTAATGTGTACATAGGCATATATTTTGGTCATCTTGCCTTTTCCCTTCATTCCCTGCCGAGGTGTACTGGAATATACGAAAGAATTTGGAATAATTTTTTTCTTGTTCCATGTGGATTTGCATTTTATATATATATATATATATATAATATATATATATATATGTGTGTTGTGTGTGTGTGTGTGTGTTAGTGTTAGTTTTACGTCTTAATTAAAGCTTAACAAATGACTCCTAAAGGAAAATGTGGAAACTGCAATGACCTAATGTAGAAGAGCTTTTGTCACCCTTAAAAGTAAGGCCGTATAATCACTCTGGCTTAATTTGATGGCCCAATTGGCACTCTTTTCGGCACATCAGATAATTGCTCTGCTTTAAGTGCCTTAATTTCACGGCACTCTTCCTCTTCCTACATCTTACAAAGTAAAGGCGTAAGGAAAGTACTTGGAAATTAAGAAATTTAAGGCACAGTAATTAACCACTGTACTTTACAGACTGCTAGCAGTATCATCATCTACTTTAGACTGCTAGCAGTATCATCAAACAAAGGCAATGTGATTACACAGTCTGGCTTTTATGCATGATAAAAGCTTTTTAAAATAAAGTCAGTGTAACTATTTCATAATTTAATTTAAAGATATGGTTATTACCCATGAACAAGGACATAAAATGATTTGCAGTGTATATATTATATATATATATATATATATATATATATATATATATATAATATATATATATAATATATATATATAATATAACGTAAAGAACGACACTTTGTATAGGAGATTATCCGCGCAAGATACAAAGCGTCGTTCTTTACGTTAATTATACTGCGTGTTTGCAGTTATAATGTATATAATGTTACGGCATGCGGGAGGTGCCCCTTTGGGGCATTGGTTTCTGCGCGTATGTAGAGGAATTACGACATTTGTTTGAGTGAGGCCCGTGGTGTAATGGTTATCATATGTGACCGGCAATCGGAAGATCCCGGGTTCGATTCCCGGGTGGTTACCTCATTTTTTCATTTGTTTCGTTCTTTCGCTCTCATCTTGCGCGGCTAAGTCTCCTATACAAAGCGTCGTTCTGTACGTTATTTATACTGCGTGTTTGCAGTTATATATTATATATATATATATGATACACACAGACCGTGCATGGAACAAGGAACTCTTCTGAGAAAATTAAATCCACTATAGTCCGAATAAGTAATGGTAAATGACAAACACTATAGCCTTTTCCTCACGAGTGTAACTCACTTCCATATTAGCCATTGCGTGTTATTCTACCTGCAACAAAAAAAAGGGTCCCAAAACAAGACATCAATGTGAACAGTTGTTTTAGTTCAAATGTATTACTTTTGTAAATTTAATTGAAAATAAATTTTTCTATGAGACCGGACTTATGGGACACCCTGTAGTTTTTGTACATTAAATTTGGTCTATCTTTAAATGGACAAAAAAGTGCTTGAAAATAAGGGGTAACTCTGGTTCAGAATGTCCAAATAGAAAATAAGGAAATACGATACACTTTCGATGACAGAAGAAAAACTGGGATAGAATTTTTTTCGAAATGGTGAAAATTTTTTAAAAATGTTATCTTCTACCAAATTCCTGCAGTAATTGTCTTTGTAAATATAGGTTAGGTTTAGTTACGTAACTTAGGTTAGGTTATAGGTGAAGTTAGGTTTGGTTACAATAGAGTAAGTCAGGTTTGGTTACAATATGGTAAGTTAGGTCCGGTTAGGCTTAGATAAAGTTTGTTTGGGTTACTTTAGAGTTTTAGTTTTTGTTGTCTTTGTTCGAGAAGATCCAAATAGTTCTCAATTTTATTTTTTTTTTTTTTTGAGCACTTGAGACAAATCTCGTGACGTCTCGTGAATTTGGTTCGACGGTCAAAATATTTTTCTTTGAAATGAATAAATAGTTCGCACAGGTTGTACGATCTACAGTTGATGAAGGTGGATTCGTCACCCTGTTAACACAGTTGTTGCTACTTACACCCTGTTCTTCGTCGGAGAAATATAGTGAAATTTTTTAAATGTATTCCATACGGATGCAAAAATATTATCACAAATAATGTTTCATTAATATTAAGGTTTTTAAAAAATGAAAATTATAATATAAACAAATTGTCCTTGCATTGCTGAATACTTGGAAGTCATTAATGAAGAGAGGGTTGACAAAAGTAAATAAACACCTTTGGTTTTTCCAGTTTTTGATTAGATAATAAAAATCAGTAAATAATAACAGATTTATTGAATCAATCGTTTTTCCTCTTTACATTAATATGTAAAGCCGACACACGTTCTGGCGTTCCATTGATGATTTTTGCCATTTGTTCTTGAGGACGCTCATCGTGGTATCTATTTTTGTCAACCCTCTCTACTATGAATATAAAACGTGGTTATTTTCCTTTTCAACTAAACTCAATTTACACGAACTTTTTATAAGCCAAAATCTGATAAGAATGCGTCTTATACTCTAAAAATGTGTCTGACCCATTAAGTTGTTCAAGTTACTGGATCACTTGAGTAGTTATGACAATAAGGAGAGTCAAAAGAAGCGTTCTTATTTTCAGAACTACGAAAATAAGGTGATAATTTTAACTACTTAATGGGTTGGAGCTCATTTAGCATAATTTAGGGTGAAATAACTCGGTAGCTTTGAGAATGTAAACACTTTCAACACTAAACTTCCGACCAGCGTATAAACTACTTCAACACAGACCAGTTAAGAATTTAAAGCAACATGACATATATTTCTCGATTCTGCATTTGTTAATTTGAATGTGAAGCTAAATTTAATACTAAACCGACATTTTCCCCGATGCAGTCGTAATTGGCAAATAATAATTAACACAGTTTACCTAAGGTAAATTACCCGCTTTCGTGTCCGGCCGATTCGAGCGAAATAGTCGCGTCAGCGTCTGTTTATGTCAACAATAGAGTCTCGAGGGACGAGAAAATCATTTGAATTCCGTTTGGAAGTCAAAATTTCATCAATCGTATAACACAATTCGCAGGATGTTCATTATTAGCAAATACGTTTATTTCCGCCTCAGATCAGATACAAAACTGGGGAAAGAATTTTGCTTACTTTGCG
The DNA here is from genome assembly GCA_023014485.1 of Bathynomus jamesi. Taxonomy (NCBI): domain Eukaryota; kingdom Metazoa; phylum Arthropoda; class Malacostraca; order Isopoda; family Cirolanidae; genus Bathynomus; species Bathynomus jamesi. Next base: position 1,154,750 of record JAJOZX010000648.1, on the reverse strand, counting down.
AATTTAGAGATTGTATATGCAAATTGCGAAGGAACGCGTGGTATAAAATTTAAAATTTTGAAATAATGCAATTTGCATACATTAATCATGGTTAGAACTTTATTTTAAAATAATGGATTATTTTTAATTTTGGATTATTTTTAAATTAATTATTTTTTAAATTAATTTTGGATTATTTTTAAATTAATTTAAATTTTTCAAACGTTGAAAAATAATCAAATTATTATTTTTAATTCTAAATCAATATTTTTAAAACTGGAAATTCAATTTGGCTAACTGTTCAAAATGACAACATGGACCTACCGTACAGAAAATCAAACATTGCACGTTTTTAAAAATATTCATTTGACATAATAGCTTTTATAGTTGGGATTACCGCAGCGTACCATCACAAACAACCATTATGAGGATTTTTAGTATTAGTTTATACGTGTCTCCCGAATTTTCACTTTACATTTATTACTTCTCATAAATTAGAGGACGAAATCTTCTACTGACGAGGAATTTGCACCTGCAGCAGAAAAGAGAAAGCCTCGCGGCGTTTCAAGGACTTTATCAGCACTCTAGTGAGGAAAGAGGCGGTGCACAATCCAAAAAGGCTTTCTTTCGCATTACGCGAATTCCGTTTTGTTGATAGGCTCAACAGCCTTTTTTTTTTCTTTTTTGCTGGTTTTTTTTTTTCCTTGTTTTCGTTCCAGTTTTCCAATACTACCGCAGGAAGACATTTTTCTCGCGGATGTGCTTTATGAGGTCTTTGTATAAGGTCGGATTTTCTCCATGTTTACGGTTTACATTTAGAATACCTTATTGATTATAATGAAAAGATCCATTCCATAAATTACACGCCGCATAGTGGATATTATTGTTCACTACACGCGCGAAACGGTTATATATATAATATATATATATATATATATATTAATATATATATATATATATATATAATTCCTTTACGCGTAAACATAAATCTAAAAAAAATTCCCAAATTTTTCGAAACTCGTTTCCCTTCTTCAAAAAAAAAAAAAAAAGCGATAATGGCAAATTTACCCCTGAATTTATGAACCGACTCTAGATAATTTCTCCAATAATGGCGAGAAACAAATTCTGTTTGTTTTTATTTTGTCAAGATTTTTAACGTAAACTGAAATAACATTGAAAAAAGAATTTCTTGTGTCGTGATTATATATATATATATATATATATATATATTATATATATATATATATATATATATATATATATATCTATATATATATATACACTCACAACTCGGGAACCTTGGTTTTGCTTTCGCCCGAATGGTTCATCTGACGAAGGTCAAGCTTGTTGCTCCACACACACACACACACACACACACACACACACACACACACCATATATATATATATTATATATATATATATATATATATATATATATATCAGCATTTGTAACGTAAAGAGTATTGTACGATATTTAGAAAATACGTAAAGATAACGTCTTCGGTGTAAACATTTCAGAAAGAATGGCTGAATACCAAACCTTTTCCCTGGACCTTTACTCCTTTTCAAGGAGAAAGGCGCAAGAAGGTAAATCAAAGAAGACTCGTAATGTCTTTGGACAACTGTCGCAATTTCGGTTTTAAAGCACTCCGTGTTTTATGTATGTAATAAATGTCATAACATTAATAATGTTCTCCTTGGTAATGACTTCCATCTTCCATGAGTGTTCTTTTGTGGCACTACTAATTTGCGGGCAACATTCCAAAGGTTTTCACTTTTAGCTCAACTTTAGGAATGTCTCCATCCAGTTGGAGTTGCATTTCAGCTGATGATGACTAAAATCACTTCAAAACATTACCTCGTTCGCTTTTAGAGCAGCGAAATGAAGGAGACAAAAATATATAACGGTTGAATGTAGGATATAAAAGATTAAGAAAAGTAATGGTAAATAAAAGGAATAATTTTTTTTGTTACTTACTGTTAGCATCATACACCACCTTTTTCGAATACAAATTCAGAAATGTGTATTGAAATCTCATTCCTAAATAACTGAGACTTATAAGACCCTCCAAAAACTCAGATTCAGGACCAGTGGAACCGAGGTTCATTATCTGAAACACTCAAATATCCAGCCAGGCTCTCGAAAGGTATTCAGAACGTTAAGTATTTCACAAACTGGCTTTATCTCGCTTTCTCTCTGCACCTATTTGAATGTCTCTTCATATATATATATATATATATATATATATATATATATATATATATATATATATATATATATACTATTGGAAATACAATAGATACAGTAAATTATATTAAGAATTCTTTCCGTTTCGGTAACTTCAAATGTTTGTTTCAATTCCTGTGTGAAAATGAATAGTCAGCAAAATTTTTAGTTCTGGAGGAAACCGAAATAGAATTTTCAAATTTTCTCCCAAAACTGTTTTAAATTTTAAATCCTTTAATTTGATTAAAAGCGTATTATATACAATCGAGTAGGTCTTATCGTTTAATAAAATCCAATTCTTTTTCATTTTAAGTGTTTATTTTTATTATAAAGGAGTAACTATTTTATTTTTGAGAATTTAGAATAAAACGTTTGTGTGTATGCATGTATATATATATAAAACAATTTAAAAATACATAAAAATTTAATTTTAAATTTTTAGATGTTCGATTTAAGTTTGAAACAATGATTCATTATTTAGAAATTGTAAAAGGAAACTGTAAAAAACCCCAAAAGACAAAAAAAATTTCTATACTTAGAAAAGTTTTAATATAATGGCATAAACTGCCCCAAGCCGGTCAAAAAAATGGGGAATGAAGTGTAATGACGAGTCCGCTACATTTGGTTCACCTCCGATCTCCTTTTAAAGGATACTTATTTTTCCCGATTGGTTTTATTATCGTCCATCTCAACGCCCTCTGGTAGACAATGGATGTAAAATGGAACAACCAACCATTCTATGTAGACAGTTCTTGGGTTCTGTTTAAAAGGTTGAATTAAATTACTAAAACAATCTTGTTTTTTATTCAACGACTTCCGAAATAATTCAGTATTTTTTAGGCCGGACGCACGCAGGAACGTCTCGCGACTCACGACTTGAGTCGTCACGTCCAAGTCTTTAGTCGTGAGTCGTGAGACGATCCTGTGTGCGGCCTGCTTTAGAACGCAAATACTGAACACTAAATTGAACTTTCAAACATATAAACTACTCCCCTCCTCATTTCTCATATGGGTTTTGGATAGTCTATGACTTGGTTTACTAATTAATGATCTTTATTTTTACTTCAGGATGTAAAATTTGTTTTTAACCCTCTTAATTATTAATTGTTGCGTCGTTTCCAAACTTACGATGATTTACCGACCTCCCATGTAGCGTTTTCTTCTCTGTATTTCGCATCCTCTAACTTAATTAATTGGTGGAAAACTTAATTATTTTTCCATTTTAATGATGTTTTTGAAGAATTACCGCCAACTAAGATGCATATTACGCTATCATCAATGTTACAATGCCTATTTATAATAATAAAAAGCTATTTTGATATAATTATAGGCATTTTGCGAAAACCACCAGTCCTCTTTGTTAAAGTATATAATTGGATCTTTTTTTTGTTGTTATTTTGGATATAACAGAAATTTTTTGTTGTACATGATACACCAAATTTATGGTTGGTTAGGATATATATGTAACTACTATTTTGCATTCATTTCAAAATTATATTTTCGGGATACAAAATAATTCGTTAATATTTAAACAGCGTGACATAAAGCGATATTTCGTGTACTGTTTTATGAAATACATCGCGAAGCATACGAGAATATGTATTTTTATCTTTTTTTCCTTGTAATTTGTTATAGAGTGTATACGTTTCGTCTTTAATACATTTAACATTTAAATATCTGTATATATCGTAATTGAAATTAGTGCTCTCTCACATATTTAATTCTATAAGTATTATTTATACATGTATCTCATACAAACTTAGAAAACGTGTGTGTGTGTGTGTGTGTGTGTGTGTGTGTGTGTGTGTGTGTGTGTGTGTGTGTGTTATCACTAACGTATTTTTTACCAAAATAAAGATGTTTTTATGTCCAAAATATTAAACATTTTAAAGACACGAACAGAGAACATAAAAGATAAGCTGAATAGCAGACATTCAAGTCATACGATAGACAAGAGTGAGTGACAGACATAAAAAAACAAAGAAAACATTTAGTGGCTAAGACTAGCAAGTAACTCTCTCTCTCTCTCTCTCTCTCTCTCTCTCTCTCTCTCTCTCTCTCTCTCTCTCTCTCTCTCTCTCTCTATATATATATATATATATATATATATACTGTGTGTGTGTGTGTGTGTATATATATATATATTTCACTGCAAAAACATAATTTTATTTTTGCAGAATTACTTAAAAGGCTAAAGCCATTAATTATTCATAAGAAAATTCTCTGTGCTGGATCTGGCAACGTTTTTGTCCAGGAATCATTCGTTCTAAAGTGCATATCGTATAAACGCTGTGAAACTGCTACGAAGAACGAAAATTGTTCAAATATGTTCATCTGTTTCGAGGAATGACAAATAACGGCGTATTGATCTCAGTCGAGAGATGTGCAAGGGAGCCAAATTTATGCAGAACGCATATAATATATATGAGCTGGAAAATTTATAACTCAAGGTATACAAATGAAAAGCTTACAAAAGAAGCAAAAAACGCCATCTATCAATCTTCTACAAACGCAAAATAGATGGAATGTCATGAATGGTTCTTTGACTCTGAAAAAAATACTCGATAAAACTCGACAAAACTCGAATTCGTCCTTCGCAAGATTAGGTATACCTATTCACAAACTGGAATAATCCATCACCGATTTTCCTTATCCGGTACCGGTGAATTATTGTAATGACTTTCATATCTGCTTCTCGCGTCTTTGTGTGAGGATGAATAAAAATGGGGAAGATAAAATATAGGGGGAAATGAATACCCCTAATGAATGAGACATAAAATCCATTCTGTATGCGCGCGCGCGCACACACACACACACACACACACACACACACACATACATAATATATATATATATTCCCTGCTAAAAAGTAGAAAAATAAGATGTTACGGAATGGTTTTGATTTATGAAAAGCACGTGTCAAATGCAATAATAAATGTCACTACACAACATTTGAAAGTACATTGTCACTATTATATAAAATATATGAAATAGAAATGTTATTTTCGTTAGTAGCATTTTTTGTGGGAATTGGAGAAGTTCCCTGTGAAAACCTACAAAGTCAGAAGAAATAAATGAGTAAGGAAAACGCGAGGGAAAGCAAGGTACGATTAGGTTACTTAACTAATCTAATAAATTAAGTATTAACACGTATATTTTAATTACTTTGAATGCATATTTTGATGAAATAAAATAAAATATAGCATTTACTAGTTAGGTTAGTTCAACGGGACGCAGTGGCGAGATTACCGACGGGGGAGACGCATCGCACGGGACCCAACCTGGACACCTCCAGATAGGAACTAAGTCTAAGTCTAGTTCAACGGAGACCGTTGCTAAAACTCTGATGATTTTATTTCTTGAATATTTGTGACAGGTTGAGAAGAAAGGGCATAAAAATTCCTTTTCTGCATTCTTATATCAGAAATACTTATACAGGGTGTCGCATAAGTCCAGTCTCCTACGAAAATTAATTTTAAAATAAATTTACAAAAGTAATACATTACAATTAAAACAAATGCTCAAATTGCTGTCTTGTTTTGGGACCTGTTTCCTTTGTTGCACGAAGAATAACACGTAATGGCTAATATGGAAGTGAGTTACACTCGTGAGGAAAAGGCGTCAGGGAATGAAGGGAGAAGGCGAGATGACGAAAATATATACATATGTACAATGGAACAGAGAAATAAAAGAGATTAGCACATGGTTAACAAGCGTTAATTGAAGGCAAAAGACAGTTTAACAAGATATTGTCAATTTAGTCCCATTTAGTCAGTTTAGTCCCATTTATTAAGTTCATTCACTATTGTAAAAGAAAATCATGAATGCTTATCTTTTCTGGATCTAAAAAATCGGAAGTGCTTGAATCAGGTCAAATTTCAAGTTTTCCGTAAGCCTACTAATAATATAATTACTCTTATGTGCGTTTTTATCCTGACCATCATCCTTTGATAAAATCTTCTTTTTCCTCTGTTATGTTTATTAGAGCATTGAGAGTTGTCAGTCCTGAATTTTTAGATTCCGAGTTATGCAATATCATGAATATTGGTACTAAACTATGTTATCCTATTTCATTTCTAGATAACTGCCTTAGGAAAGCTAAGAATAGGTATTATAATAGTGTAACTGTAAATGAATTTGAGCGTAAAAATATCCTTAGCCTACCTTACCATGTAAATTTTAAATATCTTTCCGACTTCATTTAAAATAATTGGTATTAACGTAGTCTTTAAGTATAATAATACGGTTAAATCTCGCCTAATAAAGAATTGCTCGGATAATGCGGCTGGTTGTGTGTATTCGATCGAATGTACACAATGTAACTCAGTATATATAGGTCAAACGGGAAAAACGTTAGATATCAGGGTAAAATAGCATAAATATGCGTGTAGAACAGCAAATAATTCTAATGCATTGTTTAACCATATGTACGGATGTAATCATAGTATCAAGTGGGGTAGTTTTAAAGCGCTCGTTAAAAACAGATACAATTGAAAGGAATATTCATGAATGTGCATTCATCCACTTTAAAAATAATTTCAATAACAGTGCGGGAATGTATAAAATTGACAATATCTTGTTAAAATGTATTTTACCTTTAATCAACGCTTATTAACCATGTGCTAATCTCTTTTATTTATCTGTTCCGTTGTACATATGTATATATTTTTGTTATCTCGCCTTCTCCTTTATTCCCTGACGAGGTGTACTGCTGAATACACGAAACACCTTCGAATCATTTTTTATTTTTCCTTGTGGGTTTGCATCATATATCAGGCCCGTAGCCAAGGGGGGTCGACAGGAAAGGTCCACTTTTGTAACCATAGTTATAACTTATGACGTGATATTATAATATATAACATAGTGGTGCACCGATTAATCGGTATCGGCACCTGGCATGCCGATATTATGAAAATACCTTGCATTGCCGATTAATCGGCATGCAAGGTGCCGATACCGATTAATCGGTGCACCACTAATATAACATCATTTAGTAAATAAACACTTGAATTTTTTTGCATTTCTTCTGAAACTTCACGAACTACTCTAAACTACTCTTAACTACTCTGAACCCCCTCCGCAGTAACTAGGTCGTTGCACCAAAAGGTCCGCCTTTCTACAATTTCGATCCCCCACCTTCGGAAGTCCTGGCTACGGGACTGTAAATATATATATATATATATTTAGGTTTATATCTTTTTATTAACTGAAATAAAAGCATGACATTTTTACTGTACCCTCTTTACTTATGGGGAATTAGTCCCCTAATACAAAACATACTCTATGTGATGTCCTCTCAGCTCACGATACTTACACGATACTTTCGACGAAAGAGTCCTGTCCAACAGATTTCCTGCGGTTTATGATAAACGAATATCATGGCCGCCAACATCATCAGATCTAAACCACCGTGACTTTTATCCGTGGGGTTATTTAAAAGGTAGTTTTAACAGAATCCATACATAATAGAAAAATTGAAAGCATCCATTGAACAAGAAATTTCTCAGATTTCAACAGATACTCTGCCTAGAGTACTCCAAAATTTTGTTGTTCGTGTGCGAAAAGTTAATGAGTTGAGAGGGCATCACATAAAGCATGGTTTGCACCACGAGACTAATTTCCAATGTGTAGAGAAGGTACAGTAAATATTTCATTCTTTTATTGCAGTTAATGAAAAATACAAACCCTCGAGAGAGAGAGAGAGAGAGAGAGAGAGAGAGAGAGAGAAGAGAGAGAGAGAAGAGAGAGAGAGAGAGAGAGAGAGAGAGAGAGAGAGAGAGAGAGAGAGAGAGAGAGTGTTACAAGGAGTTACAAGGAAAAGAAGTACCTCAAAAGGCCTTGCGGCCCATACCGAGGAGGTACCAATGGCAACGGGTGCCAGGGAAAATTTTCTACACATTCAAATAGTGTGCAAGATTTGGTCTAACCTTTTCTTGAACTGATCCACCGAGGAACTGTTCCTGTTATTAAAAGTTTATTTTTCTTTCAACTATCCTAGCAGTAGTAGAAAACTGGATAGTAAAGTAGAAGGCTCTCTCCCCACCCTCCGCTCCCTCCCTGCCAGAGGCAGGTACGGAAAAAGGTTGAAGAAAATACCTTGACCCTGGAAAAGTAGCCAAGGAAATTTTACAGGAAAGTGGAGAATATATAAATAGCTCTATATTTAGCTTGCTCACAGAGACACCGAGCAAGCGAAACTCCTGCAGAGTTTTCTGAGGTTTTAATCTTAAACTATGAGTGTGTTCAGTACTTGTCTAGCCTATTTTTAAACAGATTACATTGACTGGAAACAACCTCTGAGGGAAGTTGTTCCAGATATTAACTATTTTATAGGAAAATAAATTTCCGCAGACTGAGGTCCTAAATGTCTTTACACACTCAAATAGTGTGCAAGATTTCGTCTAACCTTTTCTTGAACTGATCCACAGAGGAACTGTTCACAACTTCCGAAGGTAACCTGTTCCATGTGTCACAGATCTTATACGTAACGTAATTCCACACACTAGTCCTAAACCGTTTCAAATCACTTCCAACCATTGTTGCGAGTTGGGTTATCATTTAAACTAAACATACTTCTAAAATCGACATCGTTGAACCCTCGTAAGAGCTTGAAAACCTCGATCAGTTGACCGCGCAGCCTCCGAGTTTCAAGCGAAAACAAGTTCAGGGCGCGTAACCGTCGATTGTAGCCCATATGCCTAACGGAAGGGATTAACTTTGTGGCCCTCGCCTGCACTCGCTCCAGCCTCTCAATATCTTTCCTGAGGGTGGGCGACCAGAACTGCACAGCATACTCCAGGTACGGCCGAACAAGGGAATTGTACAGTGAGAGCACAATCTCCTTGTTCCGAAACTGAAATTGCCTCCTGATATAAGCCAATAGTTTCTGGGCTTTCTTTTCCACCTCTACACACTGTTTCGTAAACTTAAGGTCGCTGCTAATTAGCACACCCAAGTCCTTTTCTAAATCAGTCACCTCGATATTACTGCCCAACATCGAGTAGTCCGACTTGGGATTGGCGTAGCCAATGTGCATCACTTTGCATTTACCCAAGTTAAACGGCATTTGCCATTTTTCGGACCACTCTCCTATCCTACCTAGGTCCGCACGCAGTTCCTCGATCGCTTCGGGCGTCCCAACATTGGCCCCAAGCTTGGTGTCATCAGCGAATTTGGCGATCCGACTGACGATGCCACCGTCGATATCATTTATGTAAATGGTAAACAACAGTGGCCCCAAAACGGAACCCTGAGGAACCCCACTAGTGACCGAGGCCCAACCCGAACTAACCCCTTTAATTACCACCCTCTGCCGCCTATTCCTCAGCCAGTTTTCAATCCACCTACCTATTTCCCCACCGATACCAGCGCGCGCACTTTGGCCATTAGCCGGCGGTGAGGTACCTTATCAAAGGCTTTCTGAAAGTCGAGATAAAGTATATCAATCGCCCTACTTTATCGTACTCACTCAACATGACGTGGAAAAACTCGAGCAAGTTGGTGAGACACGACCTATGCCGTCTAAACCCATGTTGGGAGTCCCCAAGCAGCTTGTAGGAATCCAAATGGTCAACGATTCTATCAGCTATTATCCTTTCTAATAATTTACCTACAACTGAAGTGAGACTAATAGGACGATAGTTCCCTGGACTTTCGTGATCCCCTTTCTTAAAGATAGGGGTCACGTTGGCCTCCCTCCAGTCACCAGGCACCTGGCCCATCACCAACGATTTGTTGAAGACTGTAGCCAGGTGGGGAGCCACCTGGTCGCGCACTTCTCGCAAAACACTGGGGAGAAACTGGTCTGGCCCGGAGCCTTAAACGCGCTCAGTTTGTCTATTCTATGAGCAACGACTGTCGCGGTACATCTAACACTATCCAGGCCAGCACCTTCGTGCCTCACAGCTGGCTCGGGATGACGCGGGTATCCTCCCTGGTGAACACTCCCGCAAAGTACTCATTAAGCACATTAGCGATGTCCGCGTCGGAGGTCCGCAGAACGCCGCTTCCGTCCTTTAAAGGACCTATCATGCTTCTAATGGGCTTTCTACTATTAACATAACTGAAGAACTCCTTTGGGTTCCCCTTGCAGAGGCTTGCCACCCGTAGTTCTTCGTTACGTTTCGCTAGCCTAACCTTCGCCTTCACTTCCCTACACAGGCGGACATACGCTTCAGTGTTCTCGTGGGAACGATTGGCCTTCGCCCTCCTATACGCTAGTTTCCTATTTCGGATAGCCGAAGCGATGCCACGATTGAACCACTTAGGCTGCGTTGAAGCAGGGGTGACCGGTTTTGAGGGTATGGCAGCAGACTGCAGCACCATAAACTCATCCCGGAATGCACTCCACACTCCCTCAACATCGCCGCCAACCTCTAACTCCATCTCTGCTACGCTATCCCTGAGGCTAACAAAGTTCGCCCGCCGGAGATCGAGCTTACTGCCTCTCGAGTTACTATGCTTCACCCGAGGTACGCACACACGGAACCTAATAAGACCGTGATCACTCCCGCCCAACGATTCGTCAACGGTGAGGCCAGTGACGAGGTTGTCTTCGGTCGTGAATACTAAGTCTAGAACGCTTTCGCCTCGTGTAGGCTCGTTGACCCACTGAGTGAGGAAGTTCCATCAGCAAAGTCAACTAGCCTCCTCCCTTCAGCATCGGCAGTCCTGTTTTCCCACTTTATGCCGCGACAGTTGAAGTCTCCTAAAACTACACACACCCTATCCCCTAGCAGGCTACTGAGTTCGGTGTACAGGGCTGTATCGTCCTCGAGGAGGAGATGCGGAGTTCTGTACCCAAGATTAACCTATAGTTCGTCCCTCCCACGTTCAGATCGACGCCAAGCAGCTCCCGTTCCGACCGGAACTGGCAGTCAACCGGACTCAACGTGTCTCTGACGTATATTAGTACCCCACCCCCTCCCCACGGGTGCGGTCTTTGCGAAACATTCTATACCCGGGAATTTCGAACTCCCCAACGTAGTCCCTACGATCAGTATGAATCCAGGACTCGGTGATAGCAACGATATCCTGGTATTCTGATGCTAAGAGCGCCCGTAGCTCGCAAAACTTGTTCCTAATTGACCTAGCATTAAAAAGCATTGCACGGAGGGAGCCTTCCCTATTCTGACCGCCCCCTAGCACGACCCGTTTCCCGAACAGCCAGGGCTGTCGGGAGTTGAAGAGCCCCTCACTAACGAGGGGGCAACTTCCGCAGGAGACTGAGCCCCCTCCAACGTAGGAGGAGGGTCACCCACCTGTACTTCGACGCACCCTTCAGTCGAAGGTATGTCCGCCACCGGCTCATCCTCATCTCTCCCCGGTGGGGGCCCATCATCTCTCCCCGGACTCGACCTCACCATTCTGTATAGGTGCCGGTCGAGCAGCGCGCCTAGCACACCTTTACCCTGGTTATTGAGGTGGACACCATCCCTCTGGTAAAGGTCCCACCTACCTGAAAATGCATCGAAGGGGTCAATAAACTTCACGCCCAGCGGAACGCACAAGTCTTGTACCCTCTCGTTGATGCCAATGACCTTACTGAGCGCGTGGTCACTGACATTCATTCGCGGTAAAATACCCATTAACATTCCCCTGTCTGTCTTCAGTTTTAGATCATCCGCAAGAGACATGATCTCGGTGATGATCCCTTCAGTAAGACCTACCCCACCGCCTTTGAGGACAGGTCATTGCCACCAGCGTGGACAACGATCGCAGTCCTCCGACTAGCCGCGCGCACCTTCTCTACCTCCTTCCTTAAGTGCGCCATTCCCCGCCCAGGTAAGCACCTTACCTTCCTCCCATCCCGGTTTGCTGAAGCAAAGTACTTCTCCTGGCCCCTGATCTGCGAGTCCCCAATCAAAACGGTGTCTTCCTCCTTCGAGCACAGGAGACTAAAGCGGTTAGAGGTCTTGACAGGGGCAACTGGGGTCTCAGGCTTCGGCTTCGCAGCCTTCTTGCCCGAGACCTTTCGAAACCCGTCGCCACCCATACACGCAGTTACACACCACCCGACCCACCCCGACAGGTAGCTACATCCTTCGGTTTCTTTGGGCCATCAGCAGGCCCCTTCCCACCCTTTTTCTTCATTGGCCCCTGCCCACCTTCTCTATCGATCCCTTCCCACCCTTCTCTATCAGCCCCTTCTTTGAGCCCTCCCTTTGTTCTAGATACTTAATCTTACAGTTTGAATCTGCTGGTGTGTTTTTAATTTGATCTTGTCCACTGGGTTGGATTTCCAGTGCTACGACCCTAGCTTCAAGCTTTTTTACTAATTCCTTTAGCTCTTTAACTTCCTTTTCGTGGTTGTCTCTAAGTTTACAAAACAAACATACACTAAGGGATGTGATATCGCTGATACTACCCTCTGGGAAGTCTACGCACCAATGATTAACTTTACATTTAAAGCATTCTGCTTTCAATTTAGCTGGCCCTGCCATATTTTCTCTTTTTTTTTTTGTTTTTTCTGAATACTCTGAATAAGATAAAGCGTTCTAGCAATGAAAACTATCCAAAAAACGTTATGACCAGTATATAAAAAGGGGGGGGGGGGGAATTCATCCCGCGCGTAGACGCATCCGCCTTTTTGCAAGTGACGTTCATTCCTTCCAGAAGACTACACCTCTCCTGCTGCCGCACCGACCAAAGGTCTCCCCAGGGCCGGACCGTCCCAAACGTGTCGCAGCTACCAACTGACAAACACTCGCGACGCAAGCGTCACGGATTTTCCGCCAGGAGCGACAGCGAGATGCAGCCCTTACTAAGTCTTACTAGTCACTCACAAGTGGGCCAGACTCTTAGAATCCAGTGTTCAAGGGATATCCCACCAGACCCAGAGGCTACGCCCGAGACTTTACGCTGGCCTGGCAGCCAGCTGGGCAGTAAAGCCCTCTCACCTCAGAGCAGTACAGCCAAGCACCATCAATTGGTCACCAAAGAACGGTCGCAGGGGCTGGTCAAGCCATTACGCGTTAGGAATGGGCTTAACGGGGCACTAGCCACACTCCATTCATCGCGCCCCTACGCCTGGGACCCCTCCATCCCAGTCTTTCACAACCTACGAGCGTTAAATGGTGTTATTTATAGAGGTTCCAAAGCCTCTCTTCCCACGCATGAGGTAGCAGTAGGGTCCTAATAGTAAAAGAAGAGAAAGAGACTTAATACTAAAAGAAAAGTTTTTTTTTTTTTTTTTTTTTTTTTTTTGCAGTGAGAGGAGAACAACCTTAACGTAATCTAAAAGGACAGAGTAGGGATGGGATGGGGTCCTAGTAACCCACGGGACGGGATTGTGCAAAATACTTTACCCGCCCTCCCGAAAGAGAGAGAGAACCTAAAGGAGCTGGCAGCCAGTTCCTCTAGAATCCCACGACTCGGGACCGGAGGGCTGTCACACCCCAAGTATAAAGTTTACTACATCCAGAAGAAATGTGCATAACCTTTATACCCCCTGCGAGATTTATACCCCCTGCGAGAGAGAGAGAGAGAGAGAGAGAGAGAGAGAGAGAGAGAGAGAGAGAGAGAGAGAGAGAGAGAGAGAGAGAGTAGTGTTGTTTCACTTGTGAAATATAGTAATATTTACTAATTTATTAACATAATTGTCGGCAACGAAATTTCTAACTTTTACATTAAGGAATGAACTCTGTTCGGGGATTCCATTAAATTAATTACGGTAATGGGTGTAAAGTAGTTGTTGTTTATTTACACACACACACACACACACACACACACACACACACATATATATATATATTATATCGTGCGGCATATTTAATTTTGTTTAAAATTTTCCTCTTCTCTTGATTGTAACCCTGAAATTTATTGAATCTCCTTAAAAAAATTGAAGACTACTTAATTAGGGACATTATTTTGGGTTTTGTACTCTAGATTCTAAACCGCCTGGATGCTGAAAGGGGAAATTTTTTTCATCAAAGTTCGCTTCTCAAAGCGACCAATTAAAACATTTTTCTTTTTAACCGTCTGCATTATGAGGTTCGTTTCTAAACCTGGGTGCCCTTAATTGTTCTACCTCCGAAATTTAAAGCTGTCATTGTAATAACTCTTGAGAAATGAATTGTAAACACGACATAGGAAAATTTAACGAATTCCTTCTTGAAATTTCGAGTCGCCAGAGCAAGGAAAAATGTAGGTGTAAGTAGAAAGGTCCTTATCAGCTCCCCCGCAGGAATAAAATTTGCACCTAGTTGTAAATATATCATTACGTTCAATAACGTACGTATATATACAGGGTGGGCCGTAAGTTTCCATACATAGGAAAAATAAACATTTTTTTATGGACAACCATTTTTATTTATATAATATGCTCTACATGGTTGCCATTGTTTTGAAAACACATTTCAATACGTGTTCCCCACTGTTGATGAACACGCATTAGCACAGTTGACGTTATGCTTGTAATGGCGTTGGTGATACGTTCCTTTAGATGATTTATGTCTCGTATCTTTTCCTGATACACCATGGCCTTCAAGTGCCCCCAAAGATAGAAATCAAGGGGGTGAGATCTGGGATCTGGGAGGCCACTCCACAGGACCACGCCGACCAATCCAAGCATCCGGAAACTGCTGCTGATCCAAATACCGACGCACGTGAAGACCATAATGAGGTGGAGCTCCATCTTGCTGGAAGTAAACTGGGAAGTTACCTTCCTCGTTTAGCAGGGATGGGAAAATCTCTTCTTGCAACATGTTAAGATACCTTTCGGCATTAAGATTTCCACTGACAAAAATTGGTCCAATAATTCTGTCACCCCATATCCCGGCCCACACCATCACTTTACCGGCACCTTGCATCTTCGTCGGACTCAGCCAGTTAGGGTTAGCATTACTCCAATAACGTATGTTTTGCCGATTAACCTCTCCATTGACGTAAAATTTGCTTCATCAGTAAACAAGATCTTAGTTGAAAAGTTTGCATCCTCGTTCACTTTGGTTAATGCCCATTCACAGAATTCCATCCGTCTATCCGGGTCGTCTTCACTCAAATGCTGTGCCATATGCAATTTGTATGGATGCCATTTGTTTGCTTTCAAAATGCGCCTGATACTCGATCTGCTGACACCACTTTCTGCAGACAACCGTCGTGTACTTTTTCTGGGACTCCGTGTAAGCGCTGTAAGTATCGTAGCTGTTGTGTCTTCATCGGTGGCTGTACGTCTTGGACCACTTCGCGGTTGATCTGCAACATTTCCAGTTTTCTGAAACTTGTTAATAAGTTTTGCCACAGTGTCGTGTGTGATGTTCGTTCCATGTTTTCTGTTAAAGTTCATTGCAACCATGCGACTGCTTCCCGACCCAGCCATCAGTATGAGTTCAATTCGTTGCTCTTTCGTCAAACGCATATTCTTAGGGTATCTGAAACATAAAAACAAACGTTTAAATTTTCCTATGTATGGAAACTTACGGCCCACCCTGTATATATGTATATTACGCACAGAATAGGTAATTATGTACAATCAATATCTTGTAAGTTTGCAATTGCTTCATAAAGGAATTGGACACGTTGTGGCGTCAATGTAATGAAATTATAGAGTAAAGCCACAATGAAAAATTGATTTATTATAGCACAAGCTTTCGGCTTATACTTAAGTCCTCATCACGTAATTGAAAATATTCCGTTAACAAGATTAAAGACGCTGAGGTTCAAATTTCGAAAACGTTCAGTCAGAATTTCTTTTAGATCTGATGCACATGCAAGAGGAGGTCTTGTGTTCCATTTTTCGTGTTCAGTTGTACTTACGCTTGGGCATTTCGAGGCCCCAAGGAAGAACCCAACCTTTCTTTGGCTATCCTTGCTGAGTAGCTTATTGTAAGGTGTGATGGGTTGCGCAATTTTCTGTCCAGAAATGCGTGTTAAAATGGAATTTAATGGAATTTTCATTGATCGAATAATGGAAGAAGAGGCCATGGTTCTAAAGGAAGGAGACGTATTTCCTGGAATTCATCGAACATCATGCCTGTCTTTTTGTCGTACGTTCCAATACTTTCCAATACTTTCTGAGAATAAATAATATATATATATATAAATTGGGGTTGTTTAACCTCCTTCGCACCATCTAAGGTCATATGACGGAGGGGACCTACAGCTTTACGTGAGATCCGAACCACGGGTCGCTACATAATCTGGGCGCGGGGGACCAATGTCGCTTAACTTCGCATACACACACACACACACACACACACACACACACACACACACACACACACACAAATAGAGAGAGAAAGAGATGAGTTTTTTATTACATTTTCAAGGGTTTAAAGAACTTTTGACGAGGAATAATGAAACTCTGTGGACGAAGCAGAATTAATTTGGAATTTAATTCATTCGAAGAGGATTAAAGGAAATGATTTAGAATTTAAGTTTATTGGAAATGTGATGATTCGGTTAAAAGCTCCCTCTAGAATTCGATCAATGCGGTATATGGTTTCACGAGAGCCCAATTTCTTTATGAAATTGAATTAGTCAAAATTGATTTAATAATAATAATAATTATAACAGTAAAAATTGATTTAATAATAATAATTATAATAATTATAATAATAATAATAATAATGATGATGATAATGTGAATAGGAAGAAAAAGAATAATAATCATAATTAAAATGTGCCTTAAAAACTGATTCGTGTTTAGAGTTCGTGCGGTCATATATAATGTACTGTACATTAATAAAATCCTTATTGCTAAAATACAAACTATAAAGTAAAATCTTCGTATGAAAATTCCAAGTTATTCAAAAGTAATTATTCAATTGTTAATGTTAAAATTTTATATTCCCAAAAACAGATACAGTATTTTGAAATTAGGTTAAAAAGTAAATGAAATTCTCGTATGTTTATCCGTAGATTTATTTAAATGCGAATTCTTCACGTTACACAGTATAATACAGGGCGTCCCAAAAAAATGTATACACACTTTAAATAATTATAAAGGCAGTGTTTATTAAAATACATTTCATTTTCAAAATGTAATAGAATCAACAGACATTATTTAATTGTTTTGTCAACGCCTGTTTTCAAACTGACGTCCGTTCTGGTCCAGGCACTGCTGATAACGCGAAGCAATGGAATCGCAAACATCACGAAACATTTCGTTTGGTATTTGTGTGCATTCTCGTTCAATGGCTGCTCTCAATTCAGCGACTGTTGCAGGTTTTATAGCGTAGACTTTGTCTTTTAAGTATCCCCATAAAAAAAAGTCTAGTGGTGTGAGGTCTGGTGAACGCGGAGGGTATTCTACGAAACCCCTTCGTCCAATCCACATCCACATCGTGCCAAGTACCACTCGCAATACTCCACTCTTCGGTCCGGATCATCTTCATTAATAGCATGGACTAATCTTGGAATGTAACTTTTCCATTGACAGCGCTTCAAAATGCGTTGGACAGACGATTCTGAAATTCCTACCTCACGACTCGCTTGCCGCACAGATTTTCTTGGACTTGGTGATACGTTTCCAGTACTCTTTCTTGCTTTGTGGGGCTTGTCGATGTCCGTGGTCTTCCGGAACGCTTCTTGTGGACATTCTGAACAGTTCCATCGGCTTCAAACTTATCTCTAATTCGAGTGATGGTAAGTCGCGTTGGTGGATCTGTTTGAAACTCCCTCCTAAACTGTCTTTGCACTTCAACTGCGTTTTCACACTTCCAGTAGCATTTAGAATGAATTTCCTTTGTTCAAAGCTTAGTCTGACTGCCATTATTAATTCTAATGGGTTTAACTTGGAAAGAAAGAAACATCAATTGAGCTATCAGCTGTTAAAGTGTGTATACATTTTTTTGGGACGCCCTGTATATATATTTAGGATAAAAACGAAGACGTAGAGCAAAAATGGTGAACACCTTTTTCATCCCTGAGTTACGAAGAAGGCGTATTGCTCGTCGACATTTGTGGTTTCAGCAAGATGGGGCCACGCCACACTCCGCCAGAGCGTCAATGGCTGTTCTTCGCCCCCTGTTTCCCAACCATCTCATTTCGAGATTTGGTGACATTGCATGGCCCCCTCGGTCCCCTGACTTGTCCACATGTGACTTCTTTCTATGGGGGTACCTCAAGTCACGTGTCTACGAGGACAAGCCCCGTACATTAGATGCATTGAAGGAAGCGATCCGTCAACAAATCATCCAAATCAACAGAGACCTGCTGGGAAGAGTGGAGGCCAATTTTCGTAAACGCCTTCAACAATGCGTCGACGGCCAAGGACATCATATGCCAGATATAATTTTCGGTACATGATTATTATGACATGAAATGCTATGTTCTTACGAATGTTGTTCTACCAATATATTTTCTTTACAAAAATAAATATCATTTTCCTGATTATTCCAAAAACACTTGGTTCCCGTGCCCCACCCTGTATATATATATATGAAATAGGATCCCTCCTAAGGAGACGTAGTTTTACATTTAGGATAAAAACGAAGACGTAGAGCAAAAAAGTCATTATATTTGGCTGCAGCCAACGTTTCGGGCAACTCTACCCATTTTCAAGGCCTAATAAATAAAAGCTAAAATTAATGCATGACAAAATTATACGAATGTCAAAAACTAAAACTAATTTATAGTACAAAAAACACTTCAAGAATACAAATTAAAAAGCATAAAACAGGCATAAGCCAAAAACAAATCAAAAGTAAAAATTATATAAATGACATATTTTTGTCATTTATATAATTTTTACTTTTGATTTGTTTTTGGCTTATGCCTGTTTTATGCTTTTTAATTTGTATTCTTGAAGTGTTTTTTGTACTATAAATTAGTTTTAGTTTTTGACATTCGTATAATTTTGTCATGCATTAATTTTAGCTTTTATTTATTAGGCCTTGAAAATGGGTAGAGTTGCCCGAAACGTCGGCTGCAGCCAAATATAATTACTTTTTTGCTCTACGTCTTCGTTTTTATCCTAAATATATATACAGGGCGTCCCAAAAAAATGTATACACACTTTAACAGCTGATAGCTCAATTGATGTTTCTTTCTTTCCAAGTTAAACCCATTAGAATTAATAATGGCAGTCAGACTAAGCTTTGAACAAAGGAAATTCATTCTAAAATGCTACTGGAAGTGTGAAAACGCAGTTGAAGTGCAAAGACAGTTTAGGAGGGAGTTTCAAACAGATCCACCAACGCGACTTACCATCACTCGAATTAGAGATAAGTTTGAAGCCGATGGAACTGTTCAGAATGTCCACAAGAAGCGTTCCGGAAGACCACGGACATCGACAAGCCCCACAAAGCAAGAAAGAGTACTGGAAACGTATCACCAAAGTCCAAGAAAATCTGTGCGGCAAGCGAGTCGTGAGGTAGGAATTTCAGAATCGTCTGTCCAACGCATTTTGAAGCGCTGTCAATGGAAAGTTACATTCCAAGATTAGTCCATGCTATTAATGAAGATGATCCGGACCGAAGAGTGGAGTATTGCGAGTGGTACTTGGCACGATGTGGATGTGGATTGGACGAAGGGGTTTCGTAGAATACCCTCCGCGTTCACCAGACCTCACACCACTAGACTTTTTTTATGGGGATACTTAAAAGACAAAGTCTACGCTATAAAACCTGCAACAGTCGCTGAATTGAGAGCAGCCATTGAACGAGAATGCACACAAATACCAAACGAAATGTTTCGTGATGTTTGCGATTCCATTGCTTCGCGTTATCAGCAGTGCCTGGACCAGAACGGACGTCAGTTTGAAAACAGGCGTTGACAAAACAATTAAATAATGTCTGTAGATTCTATTACATTTTGAAAATGAAATGTATTTTAATAAACACTGCCTTTATAATTATTTAAAGTGTGTATACATTTTTTTGGGACGCCCTGTATATATATATATTATATATATATAATATATATATATATATATATATATATATATATATATATATAACAACAAACAAACCTTAGTTTTGGTGCTGTCGGTTATCCCACATAGGTCAGGATTGAGGTCCCGTCTCTAGTTGTTCCCTGGTGTTAGAGAGACTTACCCTCTGAACTCTATTTTTTTTTATGTATTCAGGCACACCTAGTTTATATGGTACCTTTCTTAGCCCGTCATCCAGATGGACCATGAAGATGTCCACTCCTACTTTTGGTGTTTCTGAGTTGCTTTTGAATTTGTTGAACGGTCTTTGCCTCTAACTACAAAATTCTCTTAAGGGGTTGGATTTTTCCTTACCTCACACTCAGTTGTTAAGTCCTTCATTTTCTGTTTTTCACGTCAGTTTGTTTGTTTTAACGTTTATTTTGAGATTCGGATCTTGTCCTTAAGTTATTTTTCATATGTGTAAGTGATGATCTCTCTCTCTCTCTCTCTCTCTCTCTCTCTCTCTATCTCTCTCTCTCTCTCTCTCTCTCATCTTCTCTCCAGAGAGTGTATATCTTGTGTCCTTAGTCATTTTTTTATGCTGGAAGGAGGAATCAATTGCGAATGCCCGCAAAAGCGCCCCCTCCCCATAGAAGAAGAAGAAAGGAGCCAAAATCAGGGTCCAGGGGTTTTCGAGATAGGTTATTATGTTTGAGTCTCTACTAAATACTGTATGTATCCACTTATATTCTCTTGGCTTTGGTTTCTGTTATCTTGTAATTTTATACGTCAATCAAAGTTCGCATCTTCAGTCATAACTATTCCTAAGTCCGTTATTTTGCTCCTCTGGATTTTCTGTCCAACTGAAGTATAGTATTCCATCGTTTTTAGGTCTTTTTACCGTGTCTACTTTAAAGAACTAAAACTTTTCGATGTTAAATTCCATTAGAATGCTCTGACCATAAATATTACTTATGTCCTCTTGTAAAACTGCAATATCGTGTCTGCTCATTTTTATCATTGGCAAAAGACGCCACGAGGCTATTTTCTTATTTACTCCTTTATCTATATCAGTAAATATAATTCTAAATCGACTCCATGGAAAATATTTCTTGTACTGTAACGAGTTATTTACGTTCCCCCAGAAAGTTGTATATACATTTACTTACTTTGCCTGTTATTTCCATATCTTTCATTTTATGAACTATTATTCGGTGGTTGCATTTGTCGAATGCTTTGGCAAAATCTGTGCATATTACATCAGAGTTTGAGTTGCTTTTCAGTGTGTCAATAATATTGTTATAGTGATTTTTTATAGTGATTTTCTTTATGCGAGAATGTGAGAACTGAGCAATATTCCAATTTTTAGTATTATGAAAGTGTTCCTTACTTTTTCGTCCCTTCTTTTAAAGGTTAGAATTATTATCAGTAACAGTGGAGCAAGTACTATTCCTTGTGGTAGCCTAGCGAGTTACGAACCTTAGATTCTGATGACTATATTTCATGGACTGTAACAACTTGCTTTGGTTCTCTAAGGGTTAAATATCAATTTTCCAACTTTACCTGTTATGTCCATATACCCGTATTTCAGTTTATTTACTATTATTTCGTGGTCATATCAAAATCCTTGGCAAAATCTGTCTATATTACAATACAGTCGGCATCGTTTTTTATTGCTTCAGTAATATTGATCTGTTGCTCTGTTACATGCGAGAAGCAAAATTCATCTGCTCTGAAGCCATTTTGATTTTTACTGAATGTTTCATGTGTCTCAAAAAACTTATAGATTTTCTTTCTAACCAAACTTTCTCAAATATTTTAGTTAGTTCTTTGGGTATGGTCTGAGTTCTCCTTTATGTATAGGAACAATGTTGTCTCTCTCTCTCTCTCCAAGATGTCCGGTGTTTTTCCTTTGTCCAGAGATTTTCTCCACGGTAAATACAGAAAAGTGGTCATTTCCTCCTTACATTTTTCTTAGTGTATCGTTTCATTTGTCTGGATCTGTTGTTGAATATTCTGTAGTTTTCTATCTCTATAATTGTTTTTTCAAAATCGTCGCCATCAAATATTATTTTATTTGTTTAGGAAACACTGAAAACTACTTCTTATTGTGCTCTTAATATTTCGTACATGACTTTGAGCAGAGCATTTTTTAACCTAGTAAGTGGGCGACATGAATGTCACCCAGTGAAGAAAATTTGTCGCCCAGTAAATTAAATTTTAGGGTACTGGGCGACAAGGAATTTTCAAAATTTGTAAAAATAAAATTGTCTTGGAAGCCATATAAATACACATAATACATACACATGTGCCACAATTAGAACTGTTTATCCTAAATGTAAATATGAAATTTACATTGAATATTTATATATAGATGATGCTAGTGTTATTTCAGACCACACGGGGATGGTGGCCTGATTAGGGAACATCCGGATCCATAGTATCCTTAATACAGGGGTGTGCTGGGACCGGTTCGGTCCGGTTTGCCCGAACCGGTTGTTAAATTTTGATTGGATCACCGAACTGTTCGTTTGTTTTTAACAAATATTTAAGAGTCAGTAGAAATTTATTTATATCTAAAATTTTTCATTTTTTCAGGATTTTATAGAAAAATATAGGTAGTATCACAAGCAGTGGTCGTTTCAATATTTATTTATTTATTTTTTGATGAAGGATTAGTTTATTTTTAGATAATTATGTCATTAGTGAGTATAAAGAATATGTTAAATAATTTTTGCCAAAATGTTACAAAATGCTGTTTGGAAAAGCTAAAATGCGTTGGCTACCCCGGACCCCGCTGGGGGAGCTACCGCTCACCCCAGACCCCCTAACTTAATGACTCGGCCATTGGCGCTTGCCGATTTACACCCCTATCTGTATCAGAACCGGTTGTTAAGAAATTGGCAGCACCCCCCCCTGCCTTAATCCCCCCCCTTCCCGATCTGGCTTTGTCGCCCAGTGGGAAAAGCTTAAAAAATGCTGACTTTGAGTGTGCTAGCTTCTTTCCTTAGAGGTCCTATAGTCCTGTGTAGTTTTTCGTTTTCCTTTTTGCAAAATTATAAAAATATTTTTAAGTTTCCTCAATCGCTTCTGTGATATGTTTCTTCTATACAGTAGTTACAGTTATAGTCTGTAGCTGCCATGTTTAATCTTTATGCTATTCCAGTCTGTAGTCTTCGAGTTCACTTTTGCGTAACTCTTAAATTTGGGTTTCTCATTTTATTTAGACATCATATGGGTTATTTCAATAATGTTATGGTCCGATATTAATGTTGGAGTAACTATTACAACCTCAATTTAGCTGATGTTGTATGTCGGTATTACATATATAAGACTAACAATAGGGAGGAAGGCATAAGTATATTTGTAGACTCAAACTGCAAGACTAAAGGTATTGAAGAACTAACAAACATAAACAATGCCTCAGAAACACTTTTAATTGAAATGTTTATTCATAACATCCAATGTTCAATTTTAGGTATCTACCGACCACCAGCTGATAACTTGCCAACTTTTATTACAAATGTCAATAGAATTCTAACCTCCAATCATATTGGCAACAATTGTGTCACGGGACTTAAATATTGATCTCACAAAAGAACATTCAAATGACAGAGCAATCTTCCTTTACAACATCATAACTGTAAGTGGTTTTAAATTAGTTATTACAAAGCCAGCTAAACTTCATGACATTAGAAATTCGACTCTACTAGATCAAACTTATGTATACAGTCCTTGTATGACTGCATTTTGGGTATAATTATATTAAGTATCACAGATCACTTGTCTACACCATACTAATCACCTATTTCTGCTCACAGTAAAATCTAAAGGTTGATTATAGACCTTAAAGCTATGATAATGAACTAAAATTCCTTAGAGGAATAACAGCTTTTGAAATGATATTATTACCGAACAGGCATACAAAAACAAAAATTA
The DNA here is from genome assembly GCA_023014485.1 of Bathynomus jamesi. NCBI lineage: Eukaryota > Metazoa > Arthropoda > Malacostraca > Isopoda > Cirolanidae > Bathynomus > Bathynomus jamesi. The sequence goes on along the minus strand of JAJOZX010000648.1, from coordinate 1,130,788 downwards.
CTCTAACAGATTTAACAAACTTGTCGCTATTGTTTAAAAATTGATGAACAAAAATCCAATCTCAAAAGGCTATAGAACACTCGGGGGGGGGGGGGGGATTTTATTAAGAGAAGAAAGTGAAAACAAATTCCTTGTCCTCCCTCACACAAAGCGAAAATTCTTCAGTGATCCCAAAGACATGGCCAATTTATTAAACAACTTCTTTGCACATATCGGCTCCAATACTGCAACATCAATTCCAAATACTTACACTCACCACCGATGATACATGCCAAAACCCACGCCAAACTCATTTTTCTTTGATCCAATCCCACCGAACGATATCCTTTTAGCAGTAAAAAAAATCTGAAAAATAAAGATTCTGATATCAAAACGACCCTAGTAAAAATCTACAAATTAGTATCGGATGAAATTGAAACCCCACCCAGTAAACTAATGAAAGAATCAGTAACACAAGTATATTCTTTGGCAATTTAAAGTAATCCGGAGTATGCCCTGGATTTAAGTCAGGAAACTCAAACACTCTATCCAATTATTTCCTCATTTCCGTATTTGAAAAAATCATATACAATAAACTTGCTGAATTCTTAATCAAATACGATATTTTAACCAAAGCATAATTTGAATTTAGAAGTGGGCATACAACCGAAGATGCCATAAACATGCTACTAGAAATTGTTTATCAAGACTTAAATAGAAAAAACACTGCTTTGGTCTTCCTCCACTTGTCAACACCATTTGGTACACTTTCGCATGAGACCTTATTGAATAAACTTCACATATACGGAACAAAAGGAAACATCTTCGATTGGTTCAAATCTCATATGAAAAATCGTCATCACTACATCAGATTAAAAGATATATTATCCAAAAGGACGATGCTAACTAGTGGGGTCTCACAAGGATCTATTCTCGGGCCATAAATATTTCTAATTTACGTCAACGACTTTCATCTCTCAACCACATTAAATTGCGTACAATACGCAGATGGTACCACCCTTCTTCCCATCGTAATTTATACCTTCCTGACAGGTGAAATGAACGAGCAATTACAGCATGTTTATGAATGGGTGTGTGCTAATAAACTTTCACTGAACCGGACGAAGTCATCTTATATCATTATTACCACAAAACATATGAATACAAACTATCAAATAGAAATTGGGACTACTACCCTAGCAAGATGAATGTAGTTTAAGTGCTTTGCATTAATTTAGACGAAAAACTACATTTGAAAGGTGATGTACAGGGTGTTCCAAAAATGCAGAATCATAGGAAATATTTTCTCTCTCTCCGAAAAATGGCAAATGCCGTTTAACTTGGGTAAATGCAGGGTCACGCACATTGGCTACGCCAATCCCAAGACGGACTACTCCATGTTGGGAAGTAATATTGAGGCCACTGATTTGGAAAAGGACTTGGGTGTGCTAATTAGCAGCGACCTTAGTTTACCAAACAGTGCGTAGAAATGGAAAAGAAAGCCCAGAAGCTGTTGGGTTATATAAGGAGGCAATTTCGATTTCGGAACAAGGAGATTGTGCTCTCTCTGTACAATTCCGTGGTTCGGCCGCACCTGGAGTATGCTGTGCAATTCTGGTCGCCCACCCTCAGGAAAGATATTGAGAGGCTGGAGCGAGTCCAGGCGACGGCCACAAAGTTAATCCCTTCCTGTTAGGCATATGGGCTATAATCGACGCTTACACGCCCTTTGTTTTCGCTGGAAACTCGGAGGCTGCGCGGTCAACTCATCGAGGTTTTCAAGCTCTTACACGGGTTCGGCGATGTCGATCTTAGAAGCATGTTTAATTTAAATGATAACTCAACTCGCAACAATGGTTGGAAGTTGGATTTGAAACGGTTTAGCGCTAGTTTGTGTGGGAATTACTTTACGTATAAGATCTGTGACACGTGGAACAGGCTACCTTCAGAAGTTGTGAACAGTTCCTCTGTGGATCAGTTCAAGAAAAGATTGGACCGAATCTTGCACACTATTTGAAGGTGTATGAATTTTTCCCTTGCACCCATTGCCATTGGTACTTCCTCGGTATGGGCCGCAAGGCCTTTTCAGGTACTTCTTGTCCTTGTAACTCTCTCTCTCTCTCTCTCTTCTCTCTCTCTCTCTCTCTCTCTCTCTCTCTCTCTCTCTCTCTCTCTCTCTCTCTCTCTCTCTCTCTATAATATATATATATATATATATATATATTATATATATATATATATATATATATATGGAGAGAGAGAGAGATTAGAAATATTTCCTATGATTGTGGACTTGAAACACCCTGTACAACATATCAGATTCAAAATACTAAGATTTCTATTCATATTATTTAAACTAAAAAAGACTTCTTCAAAACGTACTCCTTACCCTGTATTATTCCTCTATCCACATACTGTACATTTATTATATTACATTACAACATGAGGTAACTCAAAGAACTATGGTATGTAAAACATCCTTTAAAACTCATTCATATCAAATGTCCGCGAACCCTCTCACTTAATGATAACAGACAAAGTCGCACTTCCTTCAATGTTTAAAAAGCAAAATATTTTAATACTAAATTGCTTATACAAATATGTCCACAGTTATCAACAAAAATGAACATACATCACCCATTCAAAGAGCAATCCCTAACCCCCCCATCTCCATCAAATACATCATCATTATAACACTAGACTCCCCAGAGTTTATATATTCAAACCAAACTATACAATGGAAACTGCAGGAAATGCACTCTTTTTCAGAGAAAAATACTGAAAAAATATCGTAAAACTTTATGCAAGTTGTATTTTATTTTTTGAGTAAAGGTTTTGTTTTGTTGGCTTTGTCTTTCTGTTTTGTCCGTTCGCAACATATTGTATTTGCCTATATTTGGATTTCCTTTTCATCAATACAGTTTTCAGTTTTTTCACAGATGCCTTTGTAATCTAAAAGGTGCTTCTGTTGAGCATATAAAATCGGCTTTTGTTTCCTCCAGAGTTCCTTTCAGATTCAAGATTTTATTCTGAAAGTGATTTCTCCGCACGTCTCCAAGTATCTTGAATCTTTATTTGTTCCTTTGCACTTTGGATTGTTGGTTTTCTTGTTTCATCGTCCTTCAAAGACGATGAAAATTTTCCTTTACAATATCTCAGTAGTTATTGTTTCGACCGTATCTGTAATTTGTTCTCTCTCTCTCTCTCTCTCTCTCTCACACAACCGGGGGCCGGGGTGCAAAATCAGTGTCGGGAATCGCCAGCGACCCACGTAGAATGCGCGGAACCGCGACGCAAGGTGGAGGGAGGGGAGGGCGAGGGCGCAAAGAAGGGGTCGATAAAGAAAAAGGGTGGGAAGGGGCCTACTGATGGCCCAAAGAAGCCAAAGGATGTAGCTGCCGGTCGGGGCGGGTCGGGTGCTGTAAGTGCGGCTGGGTCTACGGGTGACGACGGGTATCGAAAGGTCTCGGGCAAGAAGGCTGCGAAGCCGAAGCCTGAGACCCAGGTTGCCGCTGTCAGGACCTCCAACCGCTTTAGTCTCCTGTGCGCGAAGGAGGAAGACACCGTTTTGATTGGGGACTCACAGCTCAGGGGCCACGAGAAGTACTTTACTTCTGCAAACCGGGACGGAGTTAGAGAAGCTCCGCGCGCGTGGCTAGCCGGAAGACTGCGATCGTTGTCCACGTTGGTGGCAACGATCTGTTCCTGAAAGGCGGTAGGGTACGTTCGACGGAAGGGATCATCACCGAGATCATGTCTTTTGCGGATGATGTAAAGCTTAAAACAGACAGGGGAATGTTGATGGGTATTTTACCGCGGATGAATGCCAGTGACCACGGGCTCAGTAAGGTCACTGACATCAACGAGAGGGTGCAAGACTTGTGCGTCCCACTGGGCGTGAGGTTTGTTGACCCGTTCGACGCGTTTTTGGGTAGGTGGGACCTTTACCAGAGGGATGGTGTCCACCTCAATGACAAGGGTAAAGGTGTGCTAGGCGCGCTGCTCGACCGGCACCTATACCGTATGGTGAGGTCAAGCCCAGGGATTGATGACGGGCCCCCACAGGGGGAGATGATCTTGAGCCGCTGGCGGACGTATCTTCAACTGAAGGGTGCGTCCATGTATAGGTGAGTGACCCTCCATCCCCGTTGGAGGGGGCTCAAGCTCCTGCGGAAGTTGCCCCCTCGTTGGTAAGGGGCTCTTCAACTCCCGATAGCCCTGGCTGTTCGGAAAACGGATCGTGCTAGGGGGCGGTGAGAATAGGGAAGGCTCCCTCCGTGCAGTCCGTGCAGTGCTTATTAATACTAGGTCGATTAGGAATACGTTTTGCGAGCTACGGACGCTCTTAGCATCAGAATACCAGGCTATCGTTGCTATCTCCGACTCCTGGATTCATACTGATCGAAGGGACTGCGTTGGGAGTTCGAGATTCCCGGGTATAGAATGTTTCACAAGGACCGCACCCGTGAGGAGGGGGGAGGGGTACTAATATACGTGAGGGACACGTTGAGTCCGGTTAACTGCCAGTTCCGATCGGAACGGGAGCTGCTTGGCGTCGATCTGAACATGGAGCGACGAACTATAGGTTAATCTTGGTGTACAGACCTCCGCATCTCCACCTCGAGGGGGATACAGCCCTGTACACCGAACTCAGCAGCCTGCTAGGGGACAGGGTGTGTATAGTTTTAGGAGACTTCAACTGTCGCTGCATAAACTGGGAAGACAGGACTGCTGATGCCGAGGGGGGGAGGCTAGTTGACTTTGCTGATGATAACTTCCTGACTCAGTGGGTCAGTGGGCCTACACGAGGCGAAAGCGTTCTAGACTTAGTATTCACGACCGAAGACAACCTCGTCACTGGCCTCACCGTTGAGGAATCGTTGAGCGAGCGTGATCACGGTCTGATTAGGTTCTGTGTCTGCGTCCCTCGGGTGAAGCGTAGTAACTCGAGAGGCAGTAAGCTCGATCTACGGCGGGAGGACTTTGTTGGCCTCCGGGATAGCGTGGGTGAGATGGGGTTAGAGGTCGGCGGGGATGTTGGGGGAGTGTGGAGTGCATTCCGGGACCAGTTTATGGTGGTACAGTCTGTTGTCATACCCTCAAAACCGGTCACCCCTGCTTCAACGCAGCCTAACTGGTTCAGTCGGGACATCGCTTCGGCTATCCGAAATAAAAAAGCTGCGTATAGGAGGGCGAAGGCCAATCGTTCCCATGAGAACACAGGCGTATGTCCGCCTGTGCAGGGAAGTGAAGGCGAAGGTTAGGCTAGCCAAACGTAACGAAGAACTCCGGGTGGCAAGCCTCGGCAAGGCGAACCCTAAGGAATTCTTCAGTTATGTTAATAGTAGAAAGCCCATTAAAAGCATGATAGGCCCGTTAAAGGACCCCAGCGGTGCGCTGCGGACATCGCTAATGTACTCAATGAGTACCTTGCGGGAGTGTTCACCAGGGAGGACACCCGCGTCATCCCCGAGCTAGGCGTCAGGTACGACGGTGCTAGCCTCGATAGTGTTCGGTGTACCGCGACAGACGTTGCTGATAGAATAGACAGTCTGAACGCGTTTAAGGCTCCTGGGCCAGACCAGTTCCTCCCCAGAGTCTTGCGGGAAGTGTGCGACCAGGTGGCTCCCCACCTGACTACAGTCTTCAAAAAATCGTTGGAGAAGGGCCAGGTGCCTGGTGACTGGAGGGAAGCCAACGTGACCCCTATCTTTCTTTAAGAAAGGGGATCACGAAAGTCCAGGAAATTATCTTCCCATTAGTCTTACTTCGGTCGTAAGTAAATTATTAGAGGGGATAATAGCGGATAGGATCGTTAACCATTTGGACTCCTACAAGCTGCTTGGGGACTTTCAACATGGGTTTAGACGGCATAGGTCGTGTCTGACCAACCTGCTCGAGTTTTTCCACGTCATGTGGAGTGAGTACGATACGAGTAGGGCGATTGATATACTTTATCTCGACTTTGAGAAAGCCTTTGATAAGGTACCTCACCACCAGCTAATGGCCAAACTCCGCGCGCTGGGTATCGATGGGGAAGTAGGTAGCTGGATTGGAAACTGGCAGAAGAATAGATGGCAGAGGGTTGTAATTAAAGGGGCTAGTTCGGGTTGGGCCTCGGTCACTAGCGGGGCTCCTCAGGGTTCCGTTTTGGGGCAACTGTTGTTTATCATTTACATAAATGATATTGACGCTGGCATCGTCACTAGGATCGCCAAATTCGCTGATGACACGAATCTTGGGGCCAATGTTGGGACGCCCGAGGCGATCGAGCAACTGCGTGCGCACCTACGTAGGATATGAGAGTGCTCCGAAAAATGGCAAATGCCGTTTAACTTGGGTAAATGCAAGGCCATGCACATTGGCTACGCCAATCCCAAGTCGGACTACTCCATGTTGGGGAGTAATATCGAGGCCACTGATTTGGAAAAGGACTTGGGTGTGCTAATTAGCAGCGACCTTAAGTTTACGAAACAGTGCGTAGAGGTGGAAAAGAAAGCCCAGAAGCTGTTACGTTATATCAGGAGACAATTTCGATTTCGGAACAAGGAGATTGTGCTCTCTCTGTACAATCCCTGGTTCGGCCGCACCTGGAGTATGCTGTGCAGTTCTAGTCGTCCACCACCAGGAAAGATATTGACAGGCTGGAGCAAGTGCAGGCGTGGGCCACAAAGTTAATCCCTTCTGTTTGGCATATGGGCTACAATCGACGCTTACACGCCCTGAATTTGTTTTCGCTGGAAACTCGGAGGCTGCGCAGTCAACTCATCGAGGTTTTCAAGCTGTTACATGGGTTCAACAATGTCGAATTTAGAAGCATGTTTAGTTTAAATGATAACTCAACTCGCAACAATGGTTGGAAGTTGGATATGAAACGATTTAGCACTAGTTTGTTTGGGAATTACTTTACCAATAAGATCTGTGACACGTGGCACAGGCTACTTTCAGAAGTTGTGAACAGTTCCTCTGTGGATCAATTCAAGAAAAGGTTAGACCTAATCTTGCACACTATTTGAGGATGTTTGTTACTGTCTTCTGGAATGGCTGTGAGAATGTGTAGGAATTTTTCCCTGGCACCCGTTGTCATTGGTACCTCCTCGGTATGGGCCGCAAGGCCTTTTGAGGTACTTCTTGTCCTTGTACTCTCTCTCTCTCTTAGAAGCTGTTGGGTTATATCAGGAGGCAATTTCAGTTTCGGACCAAGGAGATTGTGCTCTCTCTGTACAATTCCCTGGTTCGGCCGCACCTGGAGTATGCTGTGCAGTTCTGGTCGTCCACCCTCAGGAAAGATATTGAGAGGCTGGAGCGAGTCCAGGCGACGGCCACAAAGTTAATTCCTTCCGTTAGGCATTTGGACTACAATCGACGGTTACGCGCCCTGAACTTGTATTCGCTGGAAACTCGGAAGCTGCGCGGTCAACTGATCGAGGTTTTCAAGCTCTTACGCGGGTTCTACATCATTGAAGCATGTTTAGTTTAAATGATAACCCAACTCGCAACAATAGTTGGAAGTTGGATTTGAAACGGTTTAGGACTAGTGTGTGTGTGGGAATTACTTTACGTATAAGATCTGTGACACGTGGAACAGGTTACCTTCAGAAGTTGTGAACAGTTCCTCTGTGGATCACTTCAAGAAAAGGTTAGACCAAATCTTGCACACTATTTGAGGGTGTAGAAAATTTCCCCTGGCACTGTTGCCATTGGTACCTCCTCAGTATGGGCCGCAAGGCCTTTTGAGGTACTTCTTTTCCTTGTAACTCCTTGTAACTCTCTCTTTCAATATATACGTTATGAATTTTTGTATATAGTGGAATTGTAGACGCCTGCAGCTAGTAAGTAAAATTATATAATGAAATATTATGCGATTTCTTCTTAAAGGAGAAACATTTTGTCGGCTCTCGAGAATTATCATGATTTTTCCTTTTGACAATGTAACTCGTAAGCACACTGTATTCATACGGATTCTGAGTGTCAAGTTTTACCATTCTTTGTCCAAGTTCAAAGAAAGTTCTGAATTTTCGGCAGTTTGAGTAAAAGAAGGAATTTTTATTTGAATGTTGCTCTTATCCTGTCTCCTACATTTAGATAAATTCTACCATGCTTGATTTTTGCTAGCGGACTTTTTTTTATACCGAAGACACGTTCTTATGGATATATTTTGATTCAAAATTTTTAGGTACGTACTTCTTAAAACTGGTTCTTGGTCAGTAATGAAAATTATCCGAACTCTCAACCCTCAAATCTCACCAAATAAGTGAAATAAAGTAAATCACTCAAATTTTTATTAATTTATGCGAAACTTTAGAGATCCACATAAAAATGCTCATGAATTCTAGGTTGGAAAATGACACATTTTCGTAACTTCTTCCTTCTGAGCAAAAATATAAATAAATGAATAAATAAGTTATCAGAGGCTTTTCTTTATATTTTTTCTTAATATTAAAATTCAATATCGATCTGATGACATTTTCACGTAGTTTGGCTGAAAAAAAAAGTTAGCTGAATAATAAACTAAAACAATTCTTTCTTTCTTTTTAGCTGTACTCATAAATACACTTGAGGCTATCATTAAGAAAAGAAAACGAACGCTTTCTCTTGGAGAGAGAGAGAGAGAGAGAGAGAGAGAGAGAGAGAGAGAGAGAGAGAGAGAGAGAGAGAGAGAGAGAGAGAGAGAGATTCCAAATGGAAACGCTCTTTCATTTGGTTCAACTTGGTCACTTACCCGTCCTTAAAGGAGACAAATTATGTACATCTCCTGCGTGTGTATATATTATATATATATATATATATATATAATATATATATATATATAGCGAGGAATAGGAGGACGAAAAGATGGTACATGTTTATTAACAGACGTTTCGGAAAAATTCAATTTCCATCATCAGTGCTAAAGAGTTTAAAAACCAACAACAATAGTATCAAATCTTACCTCAACCATAAAGAAAAAACACCCCAGCCACTTGCTTCGTCCACTATCTACGCTTTTAATTGTGTTCGCTGCAAAGCGAACTATATTGGCAGTACCATCCGCCAATATCAAACAAGAGTGGACGAGCATCGTGGGATTTCTACAAGAACTTCACAGCCCTTGAACAAACCCTCCAAATCAGTAATAAGGGATCACTGCCACCTCCACAACCACCCGTTACTTTCCTCCCATTTGAAAATCATTAATTCAGCCAACCAACTAATCGACCTCCGCATACTTGAGTCCCTTTATATCCTCAGTATCCAGCCAACCCTCAACGATTACAGTTCCGCTTTCAATTTAAACATTGCCAAATAAACTCCCAAAAGAAATCCACCATCACTCCGCCCGGCTCCATCTTCCTAATATGGAATTCTTTCAAGAGGCAACCATTCCCAATCTTCTGTATAATTAGTCTCTCATTACGTTAACAATCTGGTAAGAAACCCTTCAATTCTGTTTCACCTAAACCGTTTTATATTTTACTTCTTGTCCATACTTTTATACTTTATATCATTTAATTTTTAATCTTTTAATTTAATATATATTGTAACTTACTATTAATTCTCGCTAATTGTTGCGCCATTTTAATCTATTGTTCGTTTTTATTTATTATACTTATTTATTTCTATTTGTTTTTAAACTTTTTAGCACTGATGATGGAAATTGAATTTTTCCGAAACGTCTGTTAATAAACATGTACCATCTTTTCGTCCTCCTATTCCTCGCTAAGCTACGCTTCCCTAAGAACAAACCATTCAACCAAGGTATATATATATATATCGCTTCTGCATTTGTATTCGCTTCTTCGTTTCTCTTCTTGAAGAACTCCCATTCGGTGTTATATAGATACATTTGGTGGATTAGAGATACTTAAAATCAAATTAGATTCTCTTTTTTTTTATGAAGACTAATTCCGCTGGGTTTTTTCTGGAGTATGTTTAAGAAAAATATTATAAGGATCGTAGTTTCGGAAAAAAGTTCGACTAGAAAAAAAAAGCAGAAAAAATATTAATTGGTGGTGACTGGGTTTTGTTTTGTAAAATTTTATTACAGTTCACCAAAAAGAATAATATATAACGGGTGTGCCATAAAAAAGGGTACATTTTAAAAAGGCTATAAAATCAACATTTGTCATTTAATTTTAATAAAATTTCTACACAATAAAACATATGTATTTATCTATATGCAAGCAAGTTTTCAGACTAAAATATCAAATTATTCAAATTTTATCAACATTTAACGAAAGAGTATGATTTTTCTATTTAACATGCAAAAATTATTAAACCTTTTTAATTTTTTATAAAAATAATTTTTAGCGTAAAATTTACCAGAAATTATTAAACAAATTGTTCGAAATGCTTTCCTTCCATTTCAATAACTTTTTTTATTCTTGGCCGGAATATGGGAGAACTTAGCAGAGCGAGTCTACAGGACTAGGATAAAAGATGTCGCTCATTTACGCGAGATCATCATTCAAAAATGGGAAGAGCTTCCACAGGAACAAGTAAATCGAGCCATGATGAATTCCAGCGAAGAATAAAAAAAAGTTATTGAAATGGAAGGGAAGCATTTCGAGCAATTTTTTTAATAATTTCAGGTAAATTTTACGTTAAAAATTATTTTTATAAAAAAATATTAAAAAGGTTTAATAATTTTTGCATGTTAAGTAGAAAAATCATACTCTTTCGTTAAATGTTGATAGAATTTGAATTATTTGATATTTTAGTCTGAAAACTTGTTTGCATATATATATATATATATATATATATATATATATATATATATATATATATATTATATATGTGTGTTTTATTGTATAGAAGTTTTATTAAAATTAAATGACAAATGTTGATTTTATAGCCTTTTTAAAATGTACCCTTTTTTTATGGCACACCCGTTATATACGATCTGTTTTTAACGAGTATTTTAGAACTGTCCCACTTGATACTATGATTACATCTATACATATGGTTAAATAATACATTACAATTATTTGCCGTTCTACACGCATAAATATTTATGTTGTTTTACCCTAATATCTAATGTTCTACCCGTTTGACTTATATATAATGAATCACATTGTGTACATCCGATCGAATACACACAACCAACCACATTATCCGGGCTATTCTTTATTAGGCGTGATTTAATAGTATTATTATACTTAAAGACTACATTGGTACTATTGGTACTAAATTATGTTATCCTATTTCATTTTTAGATAACTGCCTTAGGAGAGCCAAGAATAGGTATTATAATAGTGTAACTGTAAAGGAATTTGAGCGTAAAAATATTCTTAGCCTACGTTTACCATGTAAATTTTCAATAGTTTCTTACTTTACGTAAAGCAATTGGTATCAGTGTAGTCTTTAAGTATAATAATATGGTTAAATCACGCCTAATAAAGAATAGCCTGGATAATGTGGTTGGTTGTGTGTATTCGATCGGATGTACACAATGTGCCTCAATATACTGTATATAGGTCTAACGGGTAAAACGTTAGATATTAGGGTAAAACAGCATAAATATGCGTGTAGTACAGCAAATAATTATAATGTACTATTTAACCATAGGTATAGATGTAATCATAGTATCAAGTGGGACAGTTCTAAAACGCTCGTTAAAAACAGAGATATAATTGAAAGGAATATTCTACAATGTGCATTTATCCATTTTAAAAATAATTTCAATAACATTGTGGGAATGTATAAAATTGACAATATCCTATTAAAATACCTTTTGCCTCTAATCAACTCTAGTTAATCATGTGCTAATCTTTTTGTTTTTATGTCCCGTTGTATATATTTTTGTCATCTTGCCTTCTCCCTGCATATATATATATATATATATATATATATATATATAGGGTCTTTGTTGGTCTGAAAATAACATATATATATATATATATATATATATATATATATGTGTGTGTGGTGTGTGTATGTATATATATGTGTATATAATATATATATATATATATATATATATATAAATATATATATATATATATCACATACAGTTCCTAATGTCAAAGTAATGTATATTTTAAAACTTAAAAGATAAACCCTGTACTGAATGACTGAATAATAAAAAAATCTTCACTTGAAACAAGACCAAAAAGTTAAAAAAAAAAAATTCAACGCTTAAATTACTTCACAAAACTGGAGAACCTCGTTTAAGATATTAATCTCTTTGGCAAAGTTCTTCAAACGAGTCATCTCTGGTGGTAGACGCAAATGGGGAAAGAACCGTGGGAGAAGGGAGAGAATGTTATTCTAAGAAAGTGTACAGTCGATCCCAAAAATCCTCTTCTTAAACTCCGTTTTTCCTACCGGTAAATATCGGTAAGAAACGAACTAAGTTTCGAAACAGGCCTTTCTGAATCGACTGTGGATAGTATTAATCTTCTTTTAAAACTGAAGTTGGTACAAATATGGCACAACGGTTAGAAAAAGGGGAATGGAAGCGGTTTGTGCGGTATGTAAATGAAGACGTTTCTCTCACTTGACGCAGCCCTAGAAGTATGCCCCAAACCTTATCATGAAAGGTAACACTGATGTTAGTTATGTATCCTTGTGTGTGTAATTGATTCGATTGTCTTCAGTCCCGAGTGTCAAGTGTTGGGATCTCCCAACGGAGAACAGATTCTTAGATAATGTGTATATGTATTTCTAAAATAAATTTGTCTATTGGTTACATATAAATTTCTTTACTGGAATCAACTCGAGATATATATATATATATATATATATATATATATATATATATATATATATATATATATATATATATATATATATACAGGGCGTCCCAAAAAAATGTATACACACTTTAAATAATTATAAAGGCAGTGTTTATTAAAATACATTTCATTTTCAAAATGTAATAGAATCTACAGACATTATTTAATTGTTTTGTCAACGCCTGTTTTCAAACTGACGTCCGTTCTGGTCCAGGCACTGCTGATAACGCGAAGCAATGGAATCGCAAACATCACGAAACATTTCGTTTGGTATTTGTGTGCATTCTCGTTCAATGGCTGCTCTCAATTCAGCGACTGTTGCAGGTTTTATAGCGTAGACTTTGTCTTTTAAGTATCCCCATAAAAAAAAGTCTAGTAGTGTGAGGTCTGGTGAACGCGGAGGGTATTCTACGAAACCCCTTCGTCCAATCCACATCCACATCGTGCCAAGTACCACTCGCAATACTCCACTCTTCGGTCCGGATCATCTTCATTAATAGCATGGACTAATCTTGGAATGTAACTTTTCCATTGACAGCGCTTCAAAATGCGTTGGACAGACGATTCTGAAATTCCTACCTCACGACTCGCTTGCCGCACAGATTTTCTTGGACTTTGGTGATACGTTTCCAGTACTCTTTCTTGCTTTGTGGAGCTTGTCGATGTCCGTGGTCTTCCGGAACGCTTCTTGTGGACATTCTGAACAGTTCCATCGGCTTCAAACTTATCTCTAATTCGAGTGATGGTAAGTCGCGTTGGTGGATCTGTTTGAAACTCCCTCCTAAACTGTCTTTGCACTTCAACTGCGTTTTCACACTTCCAGTAGCATTTTAGAATGAATTTCCTTTGTTCAAAGCTTAGTCTGACTGCCATTATTAATTCTAATGGGTTTAACTTGGAAAGAAAGAAACATCAATTGACCTATCAGCTGTTAAAGTGTGTATACATTTTTTTGGGACGCCCTGTATTATATATAATATATAATAATTATATATATATTATATATATATTATATATATATATCCTATTAAAACTCAGCTATAAAAGGTTTCAAACAATTTAAAAGGATATACTGTATATGCTTTTTGTGCATCCTTAAAATTAAAAGAAAACTGAAGCGCTCTATAATGCTCTCTTGGCATTAAGACCACTCACTTAATATAAGAAGCTTACATTTAGGTAACAGCAAATATATATATATATATATATATATATATTGGCACAAGTCACCTTACTTTTAATAGAAAAGAAGTGACCTTCAGTGAACGAAATTTGGAATAAACTAAAGAAACAAGCTAGGAAATTGAATGTAGCATCAGAAGGCTCTTAAGGAACATCTCCCGAATGGGATTCAAAAACAAAGAAAACAAAATGGCTTCCGGGATTCTTGGGAGAAAGAAATTTAGATGGCCTTCATTACCAGAATATCTCCTTATTTTCTCGACGTGTCGCTCTTCAGTCCTTCTTTTTATATCTTCTTTTTTCTCCTTCTATCTCATTCTTTCTTCGTTCCTCTATTCTCTTCTTCTTCATCATTTCCTCCTCAGTCTTTATTTTTTCTTCGTCTTTGTTTCGTAGAGAATCTTCTTCACTCTTTTCTGGTTAAGGTTTTTCCTTCAATCGAGAGATTATTGGTTTCTTCAAGAAAACAACGAAGCTTTTTGGCAAAAGTCTTTCCTCATCTTTTCCAAAAACAATATTTGCGAAGAATAGAAAGAGAGGAAGAACTGCCGTCGGCTTCGAGTGTCATGAAAACTAATTAGGTAATATTGCATTTCATCGCTTAATTCAATTTTTTGGGGCGACCTTTTTTCATTCTCTCTCTCTCTCTCTCTCTCTCTCTCTCTCTCTCTCTCTCTCTCTCTCTCTCTCTCTCTCTCTCTGTTATAAATTTGAATTAATGCAAATTTAGTGCCTTTATGTGTATGCGAAACATGCATGGATTTAGCTGAAGAAAATACTTCGACTTACTCTATTTTTCATCTTCGCATATGGAAGAAAACAATTAGAGAAGAAATGTATTGAAATATATCTAATCATTATGAGAGTGAACATTAACTATAACTAAAGATGTTATAGGTAAAATAAGTAACATAATACGTTGGCCTATACTACATTTTGCGTATAGGTCCTCTCTTTTCGAAATAAAATGGTCACCTTGAAAAATTCGGTCAATGGTTGAGTCATTCGAGGTACCTCGGGGTTTTTTCCTTTCATGAATGTCTGAAACAAAGTCATATTTCTTTCGAGTGTTTTTTAATAAAATGTCTGCCAATAATCTTTTCTGCTTAAAGTATTCAACAGTTTAATCCTATTTTATTTTATTCAACAGTTTAATCCTATTTTATTTTATTCAACAGTTTAATCCTATTTTATTTTATTCAACAGTTTAATCCTATTTTATTTTATTCAACAGTTTAATCCTATTTTATTTTATTCAACAGTTTAATCCTATTTTATTTTATTCAACAGTTTAATCCTATTTTATTTTATTCAACAGTTTAATCCTATTTTATTTTATTCAACAGTTTAATCCTATTTTATTTTATTCAACAGTTTAATCCAATTTTATTTTATTCAACAGTTTAATCCTATTTTATTTTATTCAACAGTTTAATCCTATTTTATTTTATTCAACAGTTTAATCCTATTTTATTTTATTCAGCAGTTTAATCCTATTTTATTTTATTCAACAGTTTAATCCTATTTTATTTTATTCAACAGTTTAGTCCTATTTTATTTTATTCAACAGTTTAATCCTATTTTATTTTATTCAACAATTTAATCCTATTTTATTTTTAAAATGCTTACTTATGACACGATGTTACAAGAATCACTTCCAGAATATACGAGTATTGTATCCTTTCATATTAATCAATCCAGACAGTATTCAACTTTATAAAACTTTATATTTTAAAGCATCATAAAGACTCTATAAAGGCTTTATTAAGACTTAATAAAGAATTTATAAAGGCTTTATAAAAACTTCATAACTACTTCATGAAGACTTTTAAAGAATTTACGAAGCATTTTCACAGATTTTAATAAAACATTGTAAACACTACGTAAAGACTGCGAATGATTTATAAATACTTTATAGGACGTGATACATTACAATTTTCAGCTTTATAGAACAGCATTTTTTTACTGTCGTCTCAAATTCATGGAATTAACGTCCAAATGTAACTATGAATTACTGTTTCTATCCTTGATACCAATTATCCACTTAACAAAACATGAAAGAAAGGCCGCACCTTTGATTGGGTTAAATTTTCCTCCAATTAAATTTTAAGCCATTCTGCTCTTGGCCTCCAGTTTTATTTTCTAAATGAATTTAAAATTGAATTTCAGTTTCAAATATTCATTTTGGATGAATGCAAATTTTTCCGTTTCGTGGTTCAGTGATTTGAGTGTCCGTAAAAAAATATCAGAATTTATATATTGAAATTCGATATTTTATATACACGGTGAACCAAAAGTAGGTGGACAGTAGGTTGAATACGGTTTGTGTTATATTATTATAACTATGGTGTTCATTATAACTATGGTGTTTGTGTTATATTATATTAAATATTATAACTAAATTTATTTAAATTTTATTTTGTATTATAGTATACAAAAAAATTAAATATGTATTCTCAAAATAAACGTTATCATTTACTGTCCACCTACATTTGGTTCACCCTATATATATATATATATATATATATATATATACTGTGTATATATAGCGAGTGTTCATCTGAAGTAATAAAATTCTATATTTTCTTAACTGAGTATTGTTAATATAATTACGTTAATGTTTGCATTACGAGTATGAATTCATTATAAGTTTCAATATAAAATGATAAATCATAATACTACGGAGTATATATCGAAAAAAACAAACTTCACTTGAAGGAAATATATTCCATAATTTTTATTTCACTAGCTGTAGACGAGTACAACAAGTATTGTACATTTATCAAAACCTTTTTGTTCTGAGAATTTTGCTCGATTGAATGTAGCCAAAATGGATTCGTTTCCCCTCAAATAAAAGCCTCCATCGACGCTTTATTTTTTATCGACTTTAAAGCAACGTCACTTTATGTAAAGAAATAATTTAGTTTTCTGAATTTATAAACTAAAATTTATATCATTCACTTCCAAATTTATGAATAATGTCGGACATTTTATGTATAAAATCTCTCGTTATTGTTAACGGAAGGTCCTTATGCGAATTTTCTCTCATAACAATAAAAAACAGTGTTCTCTTATTTTCCTTTGTTCTTCCTTCCTGGAGCTCGCTTCGTTAACAATGACATGAATTGCGAAAGTATTTGAAAACTTTTGACCTTTTTGTTCTGGTTGAATTATATTATTACAAAGTCAAAGTTATGATTATGGGTTTAGTTTGACTATTAAAATGATATACAAAATTGATATTTAATGCACAGAAGTTTCGGTTGGAGAGAATTTTGGCATTTTCTTTATATTTGGTGCTATTGTTCTTGGTAATGTAACGGAAAAATGTTGTGTATAAGTTGTAAAAATGGTTACTGGATTTGGGTTATATGAAGTATGAGTTAAGGTGCGTGTGGCAGGTGACTGAAAGAAGAACAATTGTATAGTATAAAAGAGAATCAGGAATAGTAAAGTAACAGTAAAAGTACAGTTGTGAATGGAAGGATGCTTGAAAATATATTCCTAAAAGTATAGAGACAGTGTAGAAAAGGATGCGTGTGTAGTTGAAGCATTTTCAAAATTCAAAATTCAAAAATTCAAAAAGCTTTATTTAGAAAAGAATACAAGTGACAGAGTTTTACAATTTTTAGATACAGTATTTGATATGACATTAAAGTATTCAGAGTACTCCAATCTGAATATGCATTGGAAGCATGGAAGCTTTTTAGGCAAGAATAATGGCATTTAGTTTATTTATTACATAAAAAAGCGAAAGTGCCAATTAATAGTAATAGTAATAACAAATAATAATAATAGCAGTAATAATAATAAATGCAATATAAAATTTACAAAATGTTCCATAATTTTAAATTAAATGATTTATTGTATAATCAGTAGAAAATAGATGATGCTTAATAAAAAACTATAAAAGAGAATAAATTACGAAATTAAAAGTGCTTAATGACATTAGCATATTTTAAATAGTTGATTATAAAATGGGAACTTCATTACAATGGTAAAAATGTTAGTAGTGAACTTATACATCAGTAGGAGCTAATGAAGTGCTTTTTTAGTGATTTGCGAAATACATTTATAATGAAGCCTGGATCATTTTGGATATGATATGTATGGGAATTGCATTCCATACATCCGTTCCTTTGAAAGAGAGTGTATTTCCTGCAGTTTCTATTGAATAATTAGGTTTGTGTATAAAATCTTTGGGAAGTCTGGTGTTGTAACGATGGTGTATTTGATAGGGGAGTGGGGAGATTGCTCTGAACATATTAACAGCGACATTGAATTTGTGTAAGTCATTTAGTTTTAAAATATTTAATTTAAAAAAAAAAAAATATATATATATATATATATATGCGCCTCGGTGATTTAGTGGTTAGCGTCGCTGACTACGAATCCATCGGCCCCGGGTTCGAGACCCGGTGACGGCAGCCGGCGCGCAGCAAAACCCAGCTGTTCATCCTTACAAACAATAAAGAAGGTGGTTGGTAGATAAATGGGTATCTTGGGTGGCCTAGTGGTTAAGACGCTGGGGCTGCTGGTGGGGCGTGGTTCGGATTCCACGCTAAACTTTAGGTCTAATGTGGAATGAAAAGCTTGACCTTCGTCCGAATGAACAATTCGGGCGGAAGCTAACCAAAAGTTATATATATATATATATATATATATATATATATATATATATATATATATACAGGGGTTAGACAAAATAATAAAATAATATGAACACCCGCCGATTTCACCGGTTATCTTTACGGACTGCTCAGACACAAAGTAAACGGTCAAATGACTGGCAAACCTATTTAAATGCGTAACAGAGAGTGTATACGTCATGTTATAACCCTCACGTTGTTTTTACAGATCTGAGTGAATTATGAATTAGCAGTTATGAAAGACCTGTCAGACTTCCAAAGAGGGCAAATTGTCGGAGCGCGGATGGCTGGTGCATCGGTGACGAAAACCGCTCAGATATTCAATGTATCCAGAGGAACTGTCTCTATGGTCATGTCTGCATACCAAAACCATGGCAAGACAAGCACCGACAAATGCAATAGTGGACGCAAGAAGAAGCTGTGTGATCGAGACCGCCGGGTGCTAAAGCGCATTGTGACAAAGAACCATAAGACCACAGCTCCAAAAGTGACTGCAGAGCTTAACCAGCATCTTGCAAGCCCGGTATCGACCAGAACTGTACGTCGCGAGCTCCATGGAGCTGGATACCATGGGAGGGCTGCAATTGCCAAACCCTTCCTTTCGTACATCAACATTGAGCGGCGCAGAAAATGGTGTAATGACCATAAGAATTGGTCAATGGACCGGTGGAAGAATGTAGTCTACTCCGACGAATCCTCCTTTACGCTATTTCCATGTTCCGGTCGAGTTTACGTCTGGAGACAGCCTAAAGATGCTTATAACCCCGACTGCCTGACCCCAACCGTTAAGCATGGAGGCGGATCTGTGATGGTTTGGGCAGCAATATCGTGGAATACTCTTGGCCCAGCTGTAGTACTGCATGGTAGGGTTAACGCCCAGGTCTCTCTGTCAATATTGGCTGACCAGGTCCATCCCATGATCCAAACGCTGTTTCCCAATGGCGACGCCGTCTTCCAGGATGATAATGCACCAATCCACACCGCTGGGGTCGTTAAAAACTGGTTTGAAGAGCATGTTAGTGAAGTAGAACGCTTGGATTGGCCTCCACAATCCCGGATCTTAACATTATCGAGCATCTGTGGTGTCAGTTGGAGCAGCAGGTCAGAAGCCGATTCCCACCGCCGGCGTCTTTGGAGGAACTGGAGCAGGGTTTGCTCGAAAAATGGCTCAGGATTCCTCTAGCCACTGTCCAAAAGCTGTATGAATCAATTCCCCGACGCATTGCAGCTGTTATTGCCGCTAAAGGAGGACCAACTCCATATTAAGAATAAAAACCGCCATTTATCAAGGTGCTCATATTATTTTGTCCAACCCCTGTATATATATATATATATATATATATATATATATATATATATATATATATATATATATATATAATATATAAAATATTGGAGAAGTGTGACTTTGTCTGTTGTCATTATTCGAGAGAGTTCGCAAACATTTTTTATGAATTACTTCCAAAGTATGTTTTATATACAGCGTGGCCCAAAGAAATGTATACCCACTTTGTTCGATAATACCAGCTATGAGGATAATAAATATATTACTTTTTATATGTTTTTTAATAAAGAATTTTCTCCTGAATCTAAATATGTAATTATTTTTATTAAAAATTGAAGAACAAAAAAGTTACAGATGTTTAAATTATAATTATTATTTTCGAGACTTCATGTGCGATATTTTCTAATATTTTAACCGACTGTTTTGAGATACTTATGTTTAGTGTTGATATTGAAGCATAAATGTTGTAATTATTAGTTAATTCAAAAAATTACAAATTCCATGGTTAAATGACTTTTTATCTAAGATGTTCAAACTGTCGTTAGAAAAGAACAAACGTCGCAGAGTTATAAGATGTTAGATAAGGTTAGAGCAAAACTGTAGTCTTGCCTAATTAGAACTCAACGAAATGGCTAGGCTAAGCTAGGCACTAAACATAAGTATCTCAAAACAGTCGGTTAAAAGGCAGGCCAGGCCATAAAAAAAAATATTAGAAAATATCGCACATGAAGTCTCGAAAATAATAATTCTAATTTAAACATCTGTAACTTTTTGTTTTTCAATTTTTAATAAAATTAATTACATATTTAGATTCAGGAGAAAATTCTTTATTAAAAAACATATAAAAAGTAATATATTTATTATCCTCATAGCTGGTATTATCGAACAAAGTGGGTATACATTTCTTTGGGACACGCTGTATTTGTTTGATCTACCACATGTAATACAGTATAATAAATATAGATGAATGAAGGAATAATATATGAGTAAGGAGTGTGTTTTGAGGAAGAAGCTTTTTTAGTTTAAATAATATGAAGAGAAATCATAATATTTTGGATTTGATATGTTGTACACGACTTTTGAAATTTAGTTTTTCGTCTAAATTAATACCAAGCATAAATAAATGCAAAAAACTTCACTTTTTTTACGTGGAGGTCAAAATATGACAATAAAACCCACACAAATAGACAGAGTTTATTTCCACAACAATTTCGATGCCCACTGACATCCTCTTCGTTTTTCTGTATCCACCAGAAGAGGATGCCAGTAGGCATCGAAAATGTTGTGGAAATAAACTCTGTCTATTAGTATGGATTTTATTGTCATATAATACCAAGCACTTTAACTTCATTCACCCTTGCAAGAGTAGTATTCCCAATTTTTATTTGACGGTTTGTATTAATATGTTTTATGGTAATAATCATATAAGATGAATTTTTCAGGTTCAATTTATTTATTAGCACACAGCTATTTATACACATTTTCTAATTGCCCATTCGTTTCTTTAATAAGAAAGTCTGAGTTATGATGGGAGGAATTAAGTGTGGTATCATCTGCGTATTGTACGCAGTTTAATGTGGTAAGAGATGAAAATGGTTGACGTGAATTAGAAATAGTAATGATCCAAGAATAGATCCTTGCGAGACTCCACTAGTTAGTATTCCCTTGTCGGATAAATTCTCTTTTAATTTGATGTATTAATAACGATTTGACAGATAGGATTTAAACCAGTCGTGGATATTTCTTGTTATTCCGTATATATGAAGTTTATTCAATAAAATTTCATGCGAAATTGTATCAAATGCTTTTGACAAGTCGAAGAAGATCAAGGCAGTGTGTTTTTTGCTGTTTAAGTTCTGAGACACATTTCCTAATAGCATGTTTATGGCATCTTCCGTTGTATGTCCACCTTTAAATTCAAATTTTGTTTTAATTAAAATATCGTATTTAATGAAGAATTCAGTAAGTTTATTGCACACGATTTTTTCAAATACTTTACTTAAAATTGGCAATACGGAAATGGGGCGATAATTGGATGAAATGTTTGGGTTTCCTGACTTAAATACAGGGCTTCTCTGGCTTCCTTTAGACTGTCAGGGCCAGTGGCGGATTATCACTGAAGCTATTGAGGCTGAAGCCTCGGGCTCCCATGCTTGAGGGGGCCCCCCAATCAACTGGGTTTCGATGATATAATTCGAGATTTCGCAAACTTCTTTGATTAAATATGACAGAATACACAAACTGACAAATTCTCTGTTTTATTTTCTTTTATAGGCCCTAAAGTAAAGTTTGTTTAATACTGTTTGGTTTTGGCAAACGGCAAAATACACTGTGTTTAGGTTCTTTTAAGTTTGTTTCTCAATTAGCCTGAGCACCGTACATATAATTTGTGTAAATGTCCTATGTATTGTTAATAAAAAGCTATGGAAAAGGGCCCCCATATTCTTCATTGCCCCGTGGCCCTGAGGTGTCTTAATCCGCCTCTGGTTAGGGCTAGGCCTGTGCGATTAATCGAAAATGTCGATTCGGGTCGATTCACTTAAAGCATCGAAACCCGACCCGACTTAGAGCTAAAAAATTTCGATTCTTCGATTCGCTAACTGTAACCTGTCGAGACGATAAACTGGCACTACCCCAAAACCATGGAATGTCGAAACCGTACAATAACAATTGAAAAAATAAATAAATAAATAAATATATATATATATATATATATATATATATATATATATATATAGCACCTCGGTGGTGTAGTGGTTAGCGTCGCTCACTACGAATCCATCGGCCCCGGGTTCGAGACCCGACGGCAGCCGGCGCGCAGCAGAACCCAGCTGTTCATCCTTCCATACAATAAAAAAAGTGGTTGGTAGATAAATGGGTACCCTAGGTGGCCTAGTGGTTAAGACGCTGGGCTGCTGATGGGGCGTGGTTCTGATTCCACGTTAAACTGTAGGTCTAAAGTGAAGTGAAAAGCTTGACCTTCGTCAGAATGAACAATTCGGGCGGAAGCTAACCAAAGGTTATATACACATATATATATATATATATATATATATATATATATATTATTATATATAATATAATAACATTATAAAATAGTTGGATATTTGAGAGATTACGCTTTTATAAAGATCTGAGTGCGCTTAATGCGCATGGTCAGCTTTTGATTTTGTGATGTCACAGAATCACGTGCGCGCGCCTTGCGGTGTGACAAGTTTGGACCAGTTCTTTGGGTTCATTTGTTTATTACGCTTTTCAGTATGGTGTTGCTGGTGCATGTATGTTGTTCTGCTGGTGCTGGTGCATGTAAATTGTAAAGTATAGGTGAGTGCAGTGCACAGTCGCAGTCGAATCGAATCGAAATAAAAATATCTGAATCGCACACCCTTAGTTAGGGCATATACCTAGTGTTACTTATTCATTCATTAGTTTACTGAGTGGTATTGCAATTTCATCGGATACTAATTTGTATATTTTTACCGGGATTTTTCAGATTTTTTATTGCTAAAGAAATATCGTTTGGTAGGATTGGATCAAAGAAAAATGAGTTTGGAGTGGGTTGTGGCATACATTGTCGGTAGTGAATGCCTGTAATTGGGATCGATGCTGCAGTATTGGAACCGACATTTGCAAAGAAGTTGTTTAATAAATTGGGTATGTCTTTGGGATCACTGTAAGAATTTCCGCCTTGTGTAAGGGAGGACAAGGGATTTGTTTTAGTCTTCTTTGTGTTAATTAACTCTTTCTGGATTAGACTTTTGGTCTTCAATTTTTTTAATAACTGCATTAAGTCTGATACAGTAATTTTTGTATGTGTGTTCGATAATAATATAAGTTTTCCATAATTTAAAGCGAATATGCTTGCTTTTAATACTCACAATGAATGCTGGGGTGATCCATTGGTTGTTGTATTTAGTTTTAGATATTACTTTTGATTTAAGAGGAAAGTTTATGTTGGATATATCCATTAGTGTGCTTGAGAATGCTCGAAATTTTGTTTCACTGTCATGGTTACTTTCGGTTATTCTAGTCCAGTGAAAGCTGTTATTTCCCTCTGAAACTTTAATTTGTTATTATAGCTGTAAGATCTATAGTCAGTTTTTATAGTTTCCTTTGCTAAGAAGTGGGTGATCAGCATGGTGTGCGTAGGTAAGTGATCTGTGATATTTAGTATAATTATACCCGAGATGCAGTCAAGCGAGGACCGCACCCAAATGTGATCTAGCAGAGTCGAATTTCTAATGTCATTGTGAAGTCTAGTTGACTTTGTAATAGGTAATTTAAAGCCACTTACAGTGAAGGAAGCTTGCGTTATTATTTGAATGTTCTTTTGTGAGATCAATATTTAAATCTGCAATAACGCAATTGTTACCAATATAATTGGAGGTTAGAATTCTGTCGATATTTGTAACAAAAGTTGGTACGTTACCAGTTAGTGGTCGGTAAATGCCTAAAACTGAATACTGGGTGTTATGAATAAACATTTCAATTGCAAGTGTTTCTGGGGTATTGTTTATGCTTTTCAGTTCTTCGATACTTTTACTCTTGTAATTTGAGTCTACAATGGGCGTCCGCAAAGGGGGGCAAGGAGGGGCAGTTGCCCCTCCCTGGCTCTGGACAAAGTTAATAAAGGGAAACTGGCATAAACAAATTGAAAAAAAAATTTACTTTTTTGTTTTAGATCAATCTTCAAGGTATGTATAATAATATATGTGACAACGCCAGACATACGATTATATTAACTTCTTGAAATTCATATATATATTTAGCAAAATTGGAGCTAAACTGGACCAATTTTTTACTAACAAATCGAAAACATCGCCCTATTTTTTCCAATAAATATATAAATGTAAATATAATTAGTTTTATGTAACAAATAATAAACAATTTGGCGCTGGGGGAGAGAGCTCAGAAGCCCAACTTTACCGTACTTCCAAAATCTTTTGTCACCCCAGGAAATAATCCTGCAGACGCCCACGAGTCTACAAATATACTTCTCCTCTCCTATTGTTAGCCCTACGTACCTGGTACCTTGCGTACCCTGGAATGTTAAAAAAGATCTTATTATTTTCATTTAACCAGTTTCAGTTAATATAATGCACGAGAAATTATGTTGTAGTAATTTTGGGTTAGCTGCCAATTAGTCAAAGTGGTTTGGGAGACTGCGAATGTTTAAGGTTAGGAAAGATATGTTGCCATTGTTGTATTTCTTGTTTGAAAAGTTGTCTACTGAGATATAGTCGGAGTTGACTACGTTTCCAGATTCAGTAATTTCATATATAGTATTGAGAGTATTTAAAATGCTGATCATGATTAGGGTAATACGACAATACAAATAATAACAGGTAAGAAAAATTATATACAAAACACACACACACACACACACACACACACCCTCATACATACATACATACATATCCTCCCTGGTTAGTGAAAGGGAGATAATGCGCTATATTGATAAAATGAAAATGTGCAAATCACCGGGCCCGGATTTCATATACCCCATACAACTAAAAGAATTAAAAGAAAGCATTGTTGTGCCGCTAACAAAGATTTTTAATGTGTCTATTTCTGAGGTGTGCGTACCAGATAATTTTAAGTTAGCAAATGTAACACCTATTTTTAAGAAAGGCGATAAAGGTGCGGCAGGAAATTATAGGCCAAACAGTTTAATGTCTGTTGTAGGTAAGCTACTGGAATCAATAATGAGGGATCGTATAGTCGAACACTTGGAATTGCATAACTTGATTAGAAATACGCAGCACGGTTTTAGCGAAACAAATCTTGCTTAACTAATCTTTTAGAATTTTTTCAAAGCGTGGTTGAAGTTTACGATAGTTATCGGGCGATAGATGTAGTGTATTTAGATTTTCAAAAAGCGTTTGACACCGTACCGCACAAAAGACTCATTGAAAAAAACTAAGGCTTATGGAATCAGGGGTGTAGTAATAAATTGGATAGAAGAGTGGTTGCGAGGTAGGAAACAGAGGGTGGTCGTTGGTGGAGCGGAGTCGTCTTGGGCTAATGTAGCGAGTGGCGTTCCTCAGGGTTCTGTATTGAGCCCCTTGCTTTTTCTTATATATATTAACGATTTAGATGTCGGCCTAGTCAGTACATTTTCAAAGTTTGCGGATGACACGAAGTTGGGTGGTAGGGCAATTAATGATGAAGATAGAGGTAAAATCCAGGAAGATCTGAATAAAATCGTTGATTGGTCAGTCACATGGCAAATGAGATTTAACGTCAATAAGTGCAAAATTTACATATAGATTCGCGCAACGGTAATTTTGTGTATAGTGTGTCAGGGAAGGAGTTGGCAAGCGTAGAACAGGAAAAAGATTTAGGAGTTACGTCCCTGGTGATTTAAAAGTGGCGAAATAAAGTACAACAGCGGTCAATAAGGCGAACAAGGTGCTAGGTTTTATAGCTCGGAATTTTCAGTACAAATCGCTCGATATTATTGTTCCTCTCTATAAATCATTAGTTAGACCCCATTTGGAGTACGCGATCCAATTTTGGAATCCGCATATGCGCAAAGATATAGACAAAATCGAAAGAGTTCAAAGACGAGCAACTAAGGTGATTCCGTCGCTTAGGTCGAAGTTGTGCGAGGATAGGCTTAAGGAGTTAAAATTAACGGGTGTAAGTTGACAAGTAGAAGATTCGAGACAGCAGTTCCCAAAAACTTTTTTACGCATAGAATAGTAAATGGCTGGAATAGTTTGCCGGTAGAAGTAATTAGTAGCACGTCTATAAACATGTTTAAAAATCGATTAGATGCATATGTTGTTGTTGTTTAGCCGATCAGCCCACCCTGATCGAGCAAGCCGGCGCGGCGGCACGCAGGTAACCGATCGCCCTCTCCGGAGTGGACCAGAGGTTCAGCGCACTAGTGATGTTGTGTTGTGTTCGTTGTGTGCTAGAGCGGTACAGTCTGTCCTAATGTGTTCAATTGTTTGTGGTGTGTCCTGGCACAGGTGGCAGGTGTCGTCTATGGAGTTGTCTAGTCTGTGTTTATGTGTCCGTAAGTTGGGGTAATGTCCACATCGGAATCGTGCTAAGTTAACTCGATCCGATCTGCTCAGGCTGATCTCTGACCTGTTAATGGGTGGCGGCTTCGCACCTAGGACCGCATTCGGACCGAGTCGTGTCAGTGCTTTGTGGGTTAGGTGTGTGTGTATGTGTTTTCTGTACTGTGTGATGTTTGTGGGGCGTGGTATGGAATGGAGTATTTGGTTATAATGTCTCTCTGGTGTTACCTTAATGGTGCGAGGTGTTGGTGCATGATTGTACATGTAGTGGCAAGGGTGTTGTGGGTTAGTTGTCGCTGCTGCCATGAATTGTGTTCCCCTCATGTCTAAATGTTCCCTAACTTTCAGTATTTTTGTTTCTGTGTGCAGGTGTTCTATTGGTGTTGTTTGAGTGCATCTTGTAATGATACGAAGTGCGTTGTTTTGTATTGTCTGTAAGGTGTTTATGTGTGTGTTTGAGATAATGGGTGCCTAGCATGGGCTAGCATAGTCCATAACTGAGCGAATATATTGTTTGTATATGAGTGATGTTGTTTCCTGCTGGTGTCCAAAGTTTGTGCCTGTTAGTACCCTAAGCGTGTTAAGTCTTGACGTACATTTGTTTTTAATGTCCTGAATGTGGTTTGCGAAAGATAATGATGTGTTGTATGTGACCCCAAGTATTTTGGTCCTGTGAGTGTGTTGAATGTTGATGTTGTTTAGTGTAAGCTGTGGAATTACCTGGTGTTCTTTTGTGTTGCTTGTAAGCAAGGTGATGGTTGATTTTGTGGGCGCTACTTTGAGTCTGTTGTGTGTGAGCCAGTCTTGTATACTGTGTATGTATGTTTGTAGGTTATTTGTAGCGGTGTCGATGTTGTTGTGGGTGAATGTTAGAGTGATGTCATCTGCATATAATGATAAGGTAAGCTTGTTATCTATGGGTGTTGGAATGTCATGCATGTATAAGTTGAAGAGTGTTGGTGAGAGAACAGAGCCTTGAGGGACCCCGTTCGGAAAAAGCTTGTTTTTGGATGACTTGCCATTAAATGTGACATGTGAGTATCTTCCTGAAAGATAGTTGCTCAGCCACCTTTTGGTGTTATTGTGCATGTTTGTGTTGAGTATTTTGTTTATGAGAGGGAAACGGGATAGCATCAAATGCTTTACTAATGTCTATTGTTGCTAATAGTGTACGTTGAGCTGGTCGTCTGGAGTTGATGCCATCCATGATGTGCTGCGTGAGGTTAGTGAGTAATGTCGTGGTTGAGTGGTGAGGTCTGAATCCATGTTGAGTAGGCGATAGTGGAATGTGTGGGTTGGTGATTTGTAAGATTAGTCTTTCTGTTACTTTGGAAGGTGTGCATAGTAAAGTAATGGGTCTATAGGAAGCTGGTTCTGTTGGATTTTTGTTTGGTTTGAGTAGTGTAATAATTTTACCTTGTTTCCATATGTCAGGAATAATACAGTGTTGGTATGAATATGTGCTGATATTTGTGAGAGCTAGTATTCCTTGTGGGCCCAAGTGTTTAAGGTGTATGTTAGATATGTTGTCTGGTCCAGTAGCCTTCGAATTCTTAATGGTTTTGATGATCTTGGTGGTCTGGTCTGTATTGAAGTGTGTAATGGTCGTGTCGAGTCTGTAGGTTTTCTTGTGTCTGGCTGTTTGTCTGTCTGCGTGTTTCTGGTTGTTGTCTCTGTTTAAGTGACTTATCTTTGCGTAGTGATTAACTAGAATGTTAGCTTGTTGTGTGTATGTTGGGATATTATTTTGGCTGCGACAGATAGCCGCGTGTGAGGTGTGAATGCCGCTGTTAGAGTGGGTAATGCTGTTTATAGTCTTGTATAGCCTGGGTGTATCTGTGGAAACGCATATGTTGATAAATTGGGTATAATTTAAGTTAGTAAAATTAAGGTTTTTGTGGTTCGGAACCCACGTAAAATTGTAGGTACCCTCCGCCACCACGAAGGACATGCGCAATACACAACTACAACCACAGTTAGGTAGACCAGCCATGAATGGATTCTAGGGTTTTTGTTGGTCTGAAACATTATAACATTATAACAATATACATACAGTATATATATACACACACACGAGGGTAATTCAATAAGTATCCGCACTTTTTATTTTCACAATTTTATTTTCACATCTGATAGATTATAAACACATCACTTTTTAACATAGTCTCCCTGTTTCTCAATACAC
This sequence comes from Bathynomus jamesi, assembly GCA_023014485.1. Lineage (NCBI taxonomy): Eukaryota > Metazoa > Arthropoda > Malacostraca > Isopoda > Cirolanidae > Bathynomus > Bathynomus jamesi. The sequence continues at coordinate 1,101,761 of JAJOZX010000648.1, read as the reverse complement.
TTAGTCCAGCGTTCTACAAGCTTCCTAATGCCATCACAAAAGAATGTTTTTGGCTGTGTGCGTAGCCAGTCATGCACCGCCTCCTTCAGGTCATCATCGCCTTGGAATCGCTGACCTCTCAAAGCGTCTTTTCGTGGTCCAAACAGGTAAAAATCCGAAGGTGCCAGGTCTGAACTGTAGGCTGGATGGTCGAGAGCTTCAAATTTAAGTTTTTGAAGGCATTTTCTAGTCTGTGCAGCGGTATGAGGGCGCGCATTGTCGTGTAACAGAATAACACCTTCCGACAATCTCCCTCTCCGTTTTGTGTGAATTGCTTGCTTTAACTCATTCCGAAGCATGTCAGAATACAAATAATGATAATGATAACCTTGAACATTATCTAGAGCGTGGAACTACAGTAAGGTGTTATTCTGTTACACGACAATGCGCGCCCTCGTACCGCTACACAGACTAGAAAATGCCTTCAAGAACTTAAATTTGAAGCTCTCGACCATCCAGCCTACAGTCCAGACCTGGCACCTTCGGATTTTTACCTGTTTGGACCACGAAAAGACGCTTTGAGAGGTCAGCGATTCCAAGGCGATGATGACCTGAAGGAGGCGGTGCATGACTGGCTACGCACACAGCCAAAAACATTCTTTTGTGATGGCATTAGGAAGCTTGTAGAACGCTGGACTAAGTGTATTGAGAAACAGGGAGACTATGTTGAGAAGTGATGTGTTTATAATCTATCATATGTGAAAATAAAAAGTGCGGATACTTATTGAATTACCCTCGTATATATAATATATATTATATATATATATATATATATATATACAGGGCGTCCCAAAAAACTGTATACACACTTTAAATACTTATAAAGGCAGTGTTTATTAAAATACATTTCATTTTCAAAATGTAATAGAATCTACAGACATTATTTAATTGTTTTGTCAACGCCTGTTTTCAAACTGACGTCCGTTCTGGTCCAGGCACTGCTGATAACGCGAAGCAATGGAATCGCAAACATCACGAAACATTTCGTTTGGTATTTGTGTGCATTCTCGTTCAATGGCTGCTCTCAATTCAGCGACTGTTGCAGGTTTTATAGCGTAGACTTTGTCTTTTAAGTATCCCCATAAAAAAAGTCTAGTGGTGTGAGGTCTGGTGAACGCGGAGGGTATTCTACGAAACCCCTTCGTCCAATCCACATCCACATCGTGCCAAGTACCACTCGCAATACTCCACTCTTCGGTCCGGATCATCTTCATTAATAGCATGGACTAATCTTGGAATGTAACTTTTCCATTGACAGCGCTTCAAAATGCGTTGGACAGACGATTCTGAAATTCCTACCTCACGACTCGCTTGCCGCACATATTTTCTTGGACTTTGGTGATACGTTTCCAGTACTCTTTCTTGCTTTGTGGGGCTTGGCGATGTCCGTGGTCTTCCGGAACGCTTCTTGTAGACATTCTGAACAGTTCCATCGGCTTCAAACTTATCTCTAATTCGAGTGATGGTAAGTCGCGTTGGTGGATCTGTTTGAAACTCCCTCCTAAACTGTCTTTGCACTTCAACTGCGTTTTCACACTTCCAGTAGCATTTTAGAATGAATTTCCTTTGTTCAAAGCTTAGTCTGACTGCCATTATTAATTCTAATGGGTTTAACTTGGAAAAAAAGAAACATCAATTGAGCTATCAGCTGTTAAAGTGTGTATACATTTTTTTGGGACGCCCTGTATATATATATATATATATATACACACACTGTGTATACATATATATATAATATATATATATATATATATATATAACATACACATATACAACAGTATAGGCAAGAAAAACTAACAAAATAAAAAGTGGTTTTTGTAAAGCAAGAACGTATGTAAGAACGTAATATTATATATGCATCCACAGTGAGATTGTAGAGTTGAAAGTTTGAAAATTATAGAATTATAAAAACTTAAAATTAAATTAAAATTTAAAAATGTTAAGATTATAAGTATTATAAAATTATAAAATTTCAAGACAGCATAAATGTATGATTTTTTTATTTTTCTTTAATTATATTCTTATTATGTATAGGAGTACTGATAGGTTGCTGAAGGCAATTTTACTTGTAGATGGCGCCGAAAGTTGTCGAAGTCATGTTGGATATGAATGAAAATGAAAATGAAAATGAAAAGGTTTATTGGCAGACTATAGTCCATATGACAAATATTATTAATACAATGACAGTTCACATACTAAGGATAGAAATATATACAGTTGATTAGAAATAATACAGTACTGTCGACGTTAAGTGGAGCTACAGACAGTGGTTTTCGTACCAAGAATTCCATAGCTTAGGCCTTAGGGGATAAACAGCAGGACTCATGGATAGCTTGGATAATCGGGTTGGTTGATCTTTTAATTCTTTGCATCAGACTGTATTGAGCACGTCTTATTACCTCCGGGAAGCTCGGGACATTGCGGGTAGCATATATTTGCGAAGCTGAGCATCTCGGGGGTAATTTATGTCAGAGTCTAAAAGACCTGTTGTACAACAAATTTAGGGTTCTGCCAGAACCTTTTTTATAATTCGCCCATCGTTGCTGTCCGTATATATTACTGCAGAAAGTACGAAAGAGAGTGTCTTTAGCTTCACTTGTACAGAACCGAAAGTTCCTTATAATCATATTCGCTTTAGCACAAAGGCTTCGAGACTGTTTTTTTATATCTGAGTCATCACTCAAGGAGCTGGTGATAGTTTGACCCAAATACTTAAACTCTTGTACTTCTTCAAGTACTTCACCTGTCATTTTAAACCTAATCAGCTGGCTGATTACACCTTTTAGGATGAACTTGCATAACCTTAGGTTTTGTAACATTAAAAAGAATATCATGTTTCTACGAATACACTTTGCAGACCTTTAGTAGTCGATCCAGACCTTTAACAGAGGGACTTATTAACACCATATCATCGGCATAAACTAAGTTATTTATCCTTGTGTTATCTATACAACATCGCACTGTTGCTCATTAAGTGAAGCAATAAATCCGTCAATCCACACATTAAACAGCATAAGAGAGAGCAAAGAGCCTTGTTTCACTCCGCAAGAGTTGCCAAAACATTCGGATAGTACATTGCCCCACCTAACAGTGAAAGATTGGTGGGAATACCAAAATTTCAATAAATTTAATATGTACGTGAGAACCTTCCTGTCTTCTAGTTTTTTAAATAAAATATTGTGTTTCACTCTATCATATGCCTTACTTATATCTAGGAAACAGCTATAAATGGTTGAAGTACTGTCAGTGTATTTAGATATTATTTCTTTAAGTACATAGATATACAGGTCACCTTTTAAAACCAAACTGATTAGATGTCCATAGGTAATCATTTAATCGGAGTAACAAGACTTTTTCTAGTAGTTTCGAGAAGCAGGAAGCGACAGCAATAGGCCTGTAATTATTGTTGGATAGAATGTCTCCATACTTATTTTTGACCAGGGGCAAGATATATACCCTCATGAACTCTGCAGGGATATAGCTATGAGCAAGCATGGCTGATTAGAGCAATGATATATGCAGACATACCACGTCATTGGCATATTTTAAGTGGTCATTTGATAGGTCATCTACCCCTGACGCAGAACCAGTCTTTAACTCTTTAATTAACCTCTTTACTTCAGGAACTGATATCAAAGTATTTTCCCTTGTCCCTCCCACAGGCGCTTCGCTGCAACCTATCTTAAGATTATCCCTACTCACACTGTTAAGAATGTTTGACTAGTGGTTTTTCCACAGCTTTGCAATTTCATCCTCCCCCCAGACACTCCATCGATTGTCGGAGGGAGGACACTTTTGACACCCGTTTGATTCTTAACAATTTTCCAAAATTTATTATCGTTATTTATGTGAGCGTCACAGGCTTTTAATCCTTGAATAGACTTCTTCCTGTTCACATCGCCTTATGGCCGCCTTATACTGAACCCTACTTCTACACCTATTCATGTATACTGGTCCTAATCTGGGTCTTCATGAAAGCACCACAAATCGTAGGCGTCTTTCGATTCCCTCTTCAGGGGGGCAATAAAATCATTCCATCCAGGAATAATCTTAGCATGATAGTTGTAAGATTTAATCAGGGGGCTTCCTGCTTCTCTTAGCAGGGATACTATCTTACTATAATACCTATCTATGAGTTTACAGTGAGAATCCGTTGAGCAAGGATTACAACAGGCAAGATGCAAAATTTCTAAATTATTAAAGATGTGAGCTGTTCTGTCTTTGTATTTTATTCTCTGTTACATATTAACACTAGACCAATCGACGCGATTATTCTTACCAATTGAGTGCTTGTTATGTCGTGTTGCGCATAAATTGGTAAAATTAATTAATAGTTCTAATGATCTATGATCAGAAAGAAGGAAGTTATGCAGAATATGAACTCTAACAATTCGATCCTTTAGATTATTACTAGTGAGACAATGATTAATCCACCTGGTGGTACCACTTGTATCACTAACATATGTAAAATTACTACTGGTTACCCCTAATACATCTACATCACTTATACTTAATTTGGCCGACTCGCACATGTTACCCAATTCTACAAAGAATTCCGAGTTCACATGTGCATTAAAGTCCCCATTATTATACAGTGAGAATATTTGGGGTTATCTGATAATGACTTTATTTTGTACAGCAAATCAATGTATTCATCTAGATTACTGTCGTTATTGTTTGGTAAATAGCAGCTTACAATTAATATGCTTTCATTGTTCACTTGTAATTCAATGCCGAACAACCTTACATTATCGCTTGTTAAAAATTTTATATTTTGACAAATTTTTCCTTATTAAGAAAGCAATATCACCGAAAGGCCTACCGTACATTAATTCATCTGACAATTCTACTGCTGATGACGCATGGTACATAAAGTCGTCATATATGGTAGAGAGGAATTTTAGCTCTCGCTTAGGTAGCCGGGGGAGAGGGGAGAGGGAGAATGACCTCCCCCGAAAGGGGTAACCCTAACGTGCCCTCGCCGTAGGCGAGTTTGCGAAGCACAAGCCTTGCCCGTAGGGCTGGGAACCGAAGGCTCTGCTTGTTTATATTTATATTTATAATTATATTTATATTTGTAATTTATAATTTCCGATTTGCACAGCCGGTCACTCAATTTGAATTTTATGATTCTTTTGTCAGTGACTCAGTGTCATTATTATTTTTACCGACTCGATGTGCCTCCGTATTAACGTAACGACATTTTCAGGAATGTTTATATGGAGTTTTTTTTTATGGCGTTTCAGAAAATTTCAGTGAAGTTTTTTTCACTTGAGAAACCTCGAGAGTCTCCAGGTCCACCAATAAAGTACAGGTTTTTGTGAGGTTCCTGTTTTTTGAGGTCGCTTTTTAATCGCTTATTTTCTATTGCTTGAGAGAGAGAGAGAGAGAGAGAGAAGGAAAAGAAGTACCTCAAAAGGCCTTGCGGCCCATACCGAGGAGGTACCAATGGCAATGGGTGCCAGGGAAAATTTTCTACACCCTCAAATAGTGTGCAAGATTTGCTCTAACCTTTTCTTGAAATGATCCACAGAGGAACTGTTCACAACTTCTGAATGTAACCTGTTCCACGTGTCACAGATCTTATACGTAAAGTAATCCCCACACACACTAGTCCTAAACCGTTTCAAATCCAACTTCCAACCATTGTTGCGAGTTGGGTTATCATTTAAACTAAACATGCTTCTAAAATCGACATCGTTGAACCCGCGTAAGAGCTTGAAAACCTCGATGTTGACCGCGCAGCCTCCGAGTTTCCAGCGAAAACAAGTTCAGGGCGCGTAACGTCGATTGTAGCCCATATGCCTAACGGAAGGGATTAACTTTGTGGCCCTCGCCTGCACTCGCTCCAGCCTCTCAATATCTTTCCTGAGGGTGGGCGACCAGAACTGCACAGCATACTCCAGGTGCGGCCGAACCAGGGAATTGTACAGAGAGAGCACAATCTCCTTGTTCCGAAACTGAAATTGCCTCCTGATATAACCCAACAGCTTCTGGGCTTTCTTTTCCACCTCTACGCACTGTTTCGTAAACTTAAGGTCGCTGCTAATTAGCACACCCAAGTCCTTTTCCAAATCAGTGCCTCGATATTACTCCCCAACATCGAGTAGTCCGACTTGGGATTGGCGTAGCCAATGTGCATCACCTTGCATTTACCCAAGTTAAACGGCATTTGCCATTTTTCGGACCACTCTCCTATCCTACCTAGGTCCGCACGCAGTTGCTCGATCGCTCGGGCGTCCCAACATTGGCCCCAAGCTTGTGTCATCAGCGAATTTGGCGATCCGACTGACGATGCCACCGTCGATATCATTTATGTAAATGATAAACAACAGTGGCCCCAAAACGGAACCCTGAGGAACCCCTAGTGACCGAGGCCCAACCCGAACTAGCCCCTTTAATTACAACCCTCTGCCGCCTATTCTTCAGCCAGTTTTCAATCCACCTACCTACTTCCCCACCGATACCCAGCGCGCGCACTTTCGCCATTAGCCGGCGGTGAGGTACCTTATCAAAGGCTTTCTGAAAGTCGAGATAAAGTATATCAATCGCCCTACTCTTATCATACTCACTCAACATGACGTGGAAAAACTCGAGCAAGTTGGTGAGACACGACCTATGCCGTCTAAACCCATGTTGGGAGTCCCCAAGCAGCTTGTAGGAATCCAAATGGTCAACGATCCTATCCGCTATTATCCCCTCTAATAATTTACCTACAACTGAAGTGAGACTAATGGGACGATAGTTCCCTGGACTTTCGTGATCCCCTTTCTTAAAGATAGGGGTCACGTTGGCTTCCCTCCAGTCACCAGGCACCTGGCCCGTCTCCAACGATTTGTTGAAGACTGTAGCCAGGTGGGGAGCCACCTGGTCGCGCACCTCCCGCAACACTCTGGGGAGAAACTGGTCTGGCCCAGGAGCCTTAAACGCGCTCAGTTTGTCTATTCTATCGGCAACGACTGTCGCGGTACATCGAACACTATCCAGGCCAGCACCTTCGTGCCTGACGCCTGGCTCGGGATGACGCGGGTGTCCTCCCTGGTGAACACTCCCGCAAAGTACTCATTAAGCACATTAGCGATGTCCGCGTCGGAGGTCCGCAGAACGCCGCTTCTAATGGGCTTTCTACTATTAACATAACTGAAGAACTCCTTAGGGTTCCCCTTGCAGAGGCTTGCCACCCGTAGTTCTTCGTTACGTTTCGCTAGCCTAACCTTCGCCTTCACTTCCCTACACAGGCGGACATACGCTTCAGTGTTCTCATGGGAACGATTGGCCTTCGCCCTCCTATACGCTACTTTCCTATTTCGGATAGCCGAAGCGATGTCACGACTGAACCACTTAGGCTGCGTTGAAGCAGGGGTGACCGGTTTTGAGGGTATGGCAGCAGACTGCAGCACCATAAACTCGTCCCGGAATGCACTCCACACTCCCTCAACATCGCCGCCGACCTCTAACCCCATCTCACCTACGCTATCCCGGAGGCTAACAAAGTCCGCCCGCCGTAGATCGAGCTTACTGCCTCTCGAGTTACTACGCTTCACCCGAGGGACGCACACACGGAACCTAATCAGACCGTGATCACTCCCGCCCAACGATTCGTCAACGGTGAGGCCAGTGACGAGGTTGTCTTCGGTCGTGAATACTAAGTCTAGAACGCTTTCGCGTCGTGTAGGCTCATTGACCCACTGAGTGAGGAAGTTCTCATCAGCAAAGTGAACTAGCCTCCTCACTTCAGCAGCAGCAGTCCTGTCTTCCCACTTTATGCCGCGACAGTTGAAGTCTCCTAAAACTACACACACCCTATGCCCTAGCAGGCTAAAGAGTTCGGTGTACAGGGCTGTATCCTCCTCGAGGAGGAGATGCGGAGGTCTGTACACCAAGATTAACCTATAGTTCGTCCCTCCCACGTTGAGATCGACGCCAAGCAGCTCCCGTTCCGACCAGAACTGGCAGTCAACCGGACTCAACGTGTCCCCCCTCCCCCCTCCTCACGGGTGCGGACTTTGCGAAACATTCTATAACCGGCAATTTCGAACTCCTCAACGTAGTCCCTACGATCAGTATGAATCCAGGACTCGGTGATAGCAAACGATATCCTGGTATTCTGATGCTAAGAGCGTCCGTAGCTCGCAAAACTTATTCCTAATCGACCTAGCATTAAAAAGCATTGCATGGAGGGAACCTTCCCTATTCTGACCGCCCCCTAGCACGACCCATTTCCCGAACAGCCATGGCTGTTGGGAGTTGAAGAGCCCCTCACCAACAAGGGGGTAACTTCCGCAGGAGCCTGAGCCCCCTCCAACGTGGAAGGAGGGTCACCCACCTGTACTTGGACGCACCCTTCAGTTGAAGGTACGTCCGCCACCGGCTCAACATCATCTATCCCCGGTGGGGCCCGTGATCTCTCCCCGGGCTCGACCTCACCATTCTGTATAGGTGTCGAGCAGCGCGCCTAGCACACCTTTACCCTTGTCATTGAGGTGGACACCATCCCTCTGGTAAAGGTCCCACCTACCCGAAAATGCGTCGAAGGGTCAATAAACCTCACGCCCAGCGGGACGCACAAGTCTTGCACCCTCTCGTTGATGCCAATGACCTTACTGAGCGCGTGGTCACTGGCATTCATCCGCGGTAAAATACCCATCAACATTCCCCTATCTGTCTTCAGTTTTAGATCATCCGCAAGAGACATGATCTCGGTGATGATCCCTTCTGTAAGACCTACTCTACCGCCTTTGAGGAACAGGTCGTTGCCACCAGCGTGGACAACGATCGCAGTCCTCCGACTAGTCACGCGCAGCTTCTCTACCTCCCTTCTTAAGTGCGCCGTTCCCCGCCCAGGTAAGCACCTTACCTTCCTCCCGTCCCGGTTTGCAGAATCAAAGTACTTCTCCTGGCCCCTGATCTGCGAGTCCCCAATCAAAACGGTGTCTTCCTCCTTCGAGCACAGGAGACTAAAGCGGTTGGAGGTCCTGACAGGGGCAACTGGGGTCTCATTATTCGGCTTCTCAGCCTTCTTGCCCGAGACCTTTCGATACCCGTCGCCACCCATAGACGCACTTACACCACCCGACCCACCCCGACCGGCAGCTACATCCTTCGGTTTCTTTGGGCCATCAATAGGCTCCTTCCCACCCGTTTTCTTTATCGGCCCCTTTCCACCCTTCTTTACGACCTCCACCTTGCGCCGCGGTTCCTTGCATTCCACGGTGGTCGCTGGCGATTCATCACACTGATTTTGTACCCTGGCACCTCTACCCTTTCTCCTCGTTCCCGAACTCTGTCCAGTCCATCGCTGGACCGCCTTTCCATGGCAACTATCCTATCAATGAGCTCCGGGGTGGAGGGCGCAGCCGCGTCAGTGACCGCCGCGCCTCCAACAGCCGGTCTGGACGACTCGAGCCGCCGGACCCTCTCCTCTAGCTTCTTGTAAAACCGCATGAGTTCGCAAAAGCGGCACATGCTGGAGTGGTTGATCTTCTCGAAGCAGGCTTCTTTGAAGTTCGTCACCCACTGGTTTACTTCACACCTCGCACATTCAGCCTTCAGTTTCTGCGGTCCAGTCATTGTAACTTTTTTTTTTCGAACTCTGAATACACTGAATAAGATAAAGCGTTCTAGCAATGAAAACTATCAAAAACGTTTGACCAGTATATAAAGGAGGGGGGGGGGAATTCTTCCCGCGCGTAGACGCATCCACCTATTTGCAAGTGACGTTCATCCCTCCAGAAGACTACACCTCTCGCTGCTGCCGCACCGACCAAGGGTCTCCCCAGGGCCGGACAGTCCCAAACGTGTCGCAGCTACCAACTGACAAACACTCGCGACGCAGGCGTCACGGATTTCCCGCCAGGAGCGACAGCGAGATGCAGCCCCTTACTAAGTCTTACTAGTCACTCACAAGCGGCCAGACTCTTAGAATCCAGTGTTCAAGGGATATCCCACCAGACCCAGAGGCTACGCCCGAGAGTTTACGCTGGCCTGGCAGCCAGCTGGGCAGTAAAGCTCTCTCACCTAGAGCAGTACAGCCAAGCACCATCAATTGGTCACCAAAGAACGGTCGCAGGGGGCTGGTCAGGCCATTACGCGTTAGGAATGTGCTTAACGGGGCACTAGCCACACTCCATTCATCGCGCCCCTACGCCTGGGACCCCTCCATCCCAGTCTCTGACAACCTACGAGCGTTAAATGGTGTTATTTATAGAGGTTCCAAAGCCTCTCTTCCCACGCATGAGGTAGCAGTAGGGTCCTAATAGTAAAAGAAGAGAAAAATACTTAATACTAAAAGAAAAGTTTTTTTTTTTTTTTTGCAGTCAGAGGAGAACATCCTTAACTTAAGCTAAAAGGACAGCGTAAGGATGGGATGGGGTCCTAGTAACCCACGGGACATGATTGTACAACAGATTTCACCCGCCCTCCCGAAAGAGAGAGAACCTAAAGGAACTGGCAGCCAATTTCTCTAGAATCCCACGACTCGGGACCGGAGGGCTGTCACACCCCAAGTATAAAGTTTACAACACCCAGAAGGAATGTGCATAACCTTTATACCCCCTGAGGAGAGAGAGAGAGAGAGAGAGAGAACTTGTAAGATCACAAAATCTGTTTTAACGGAGTATTTCCTTCAGAAACTGATATTTTCAAAAATTGCATAAAATTTATAATTAAATAAAAATACTAAATAATAAGAAAAGAAGTGATTTTTATATAAAACGAAATATATAGTCTTTATATTTTATATTTATATTTTTAAAACTATCCAAGAAATGCAGAATAATGTCTAAATTCTACCAAATTCTACCTTTTACAAATCAGCCTCCAGTCCCTGACTCTTACTTCTCATCACTATGAGGATAAAAACTATTTTTGCAATACATTACCTTCTATATTTACTATTTCACCATATACTGTAGAAGGTGCCGTAAAAGTCGTGCACCATAGGAATTTTCAGTGTTGACTATAATATATTATTTTTTTCTTTTAAGTAGGGGATGGCTGCGAAATTAACAGTAGACGAGAGGGTGAGCTTGGTTTTAATGTATGGAATACCAGGTACTACAAATCGATCAATCAATACAGAATTTAAATTCTGTACCGATTCATCGATTTGTAGTACCTGGTATTCCATGCATTAAAACCAAGCTCACCCTCTCGTCTATTGTTAATTTCGCAGCCATCCCCTACCTACATATATATATATATACAGGGTCGGCCGAAAGTCTGGATCCATAGGAAAATATTTATTTTAATACATAAATTACAACAAATGGTAAATACTTAAAATGAATATCAACTTTAACTCGTAAATGCGTATCCGTGATACTGTACAGTGGTTCGTACTCCAGTATAAACAACAAATTATAACAAATGCTCAAATTGGCGGCCTCTGACATCGAGACAGGGATGGAATTTATGATTTTTAATAATTCCTCGAATTGACGTTCTCGAGATGCGTGTTTCATTTGATAATCTTCTTGTTGACTTTACTGGACTATTCGTTAAAGTTTCACATACCATTGCAGAGGTATTTTCATCAGTTGCAGTTTTTGGACGACCAGAACGCCGTCGATCATGTACACTTCCTGTTTCTTTGAAACGTTTAAACAACTTGCCAACAGTCGCATGTGTTACTGGATGCTTATCAGGATGATTTCTATTGAATTCGGTAGCAACTTCTCTGTGTGTAGCGCCCTGTCTTGCGTACATGAGCACAAGTTCTACCCAGTCTTCTGTTGTTAGATTCGAAGCCATTTCTGGGCTGAAATAAAAAAGTATTTGAGTATTTATACTGGAGTACGAACTACTGTACAGTATCACGGATACGCATTTACGAGTTAAAGTTGATATTCATTTTAAGTATTTACCATTTGTTGTAATTTATGTATTAAAATAAGTATTTTCCTATGGATCCAGACTTTCGGCCCACCCTGTATATATATTGTCAACACTGAAAATTCCTATGGTGCTCGACTTTTGCGTCACCCTGTATTTCAGTTTGAGGAGAGCCACATTTTATAACAAGTATATTCCAGAAATTTCCAAGTAATTCAAAATTTTTGAAAGCGACTGTATTTCCATTGAACCCTGTTAATACTTGTATTCCGAAGTACAGTATCTTTCTGCCTGTAATAGTTTTCTAGATTTTTTTTTGCCTTGTGGATTTTCTTGGAGCGTTGATTTACGGTTTGTTGATGTGTTTTATGGGGACTGAACATCCGTTTCAATGCATCACGAATCAAGCTGGTCTCTTTCAAGAACCTTGACGAATCTAACTCTTGAATCTGTTCTCAAAAAGGGTCTCTGTGGATCAGTTCGATCTCTTTGGGATACCCTGTTGTGGTTTCTGACTTCGTATCATTTGTTACGCACTTCGAAATGAGATATTGTGACAAATCTTCGAGATTCGTGTCATAAATCTTGTAGGCCCAAGATAATATATGACGCGTTCGGTGGAGAAGGGGCGAACGCCACAAAATTCGAAAAATGAGTTTTTTGTCGTATAATTATCCTTTAAAACCTTTGCTTTACCTATGCAAAAAATTAGATGTTAGTCTGCACTCTTTCACGGTAAAATTTAGGTTTTAATGTATCTCAGAGAAATTTACTCCGCATCATTGCTTCACATTGAACACATCTATCTACTTTCTGGTCACTCGACAATGCCCTGTGATGCTCAATTTGGCCAAATTGAACAAAATATAAAAAATAATTACAGCAATATTATTTACACCAAAAAATTATGTTACGGCCATAACTACAGCCGTTTCGCAGCGCTTCCTAGTTGTAGTAATGAAACAGGCTGATTTTCTCGATTTTGACGTCCTAAAAACGTGCATTATCATTAGGAAATCAACAACTACTAAATTTACAGATGCAAAAAAGTTAATATTTGACTTTCAACACAAAGAAGGCTACGTAATATCTACTGCATACCGCACAACCCCAGATAATAGCCATCCCGTCAGACTGCAGAAAGGGAAAAAATCCTACAGTGTCAGTTTATTCAATCTAACCCAGCAGACACTGCAACCAAAGTATTCCCAATTGCTGCCAATAACTAAGGAAAAAATAAAAGATTTCAACGAATTATCAGACCTAATGCCTGCAACTGCAGTGAACTATTATACAAGATTGTTAAAGGAACTGGAAGAAACCGAAACAGTTGAAGCAGGTAATACAACATTCGACGAAGAGGACCAAATAATGGATTACACCAGTTAACATCAGAAGCTATCAGTAAATAATATTGTAAAATTTCTTGGCGTTTTATTATATCGACATATTACACAACAATATTTTACTCAAATATGTGTTCAAATTCATACAACATTTCAATAAACCGGAAAAATACAAAGGTTTAAAGTTTACAAACTTTAACTGCATTTTGTGGCATAATTCGAAAATGTTGCGTTCGCCCCTTCTCCACCGAACGCGTCATATACCGTATATATATATATATATATTATATATATATATATATATATATATATATATATATATATATATATACACAGTATATATGCAGTTATCGGTCACTGTCAGATATTTGGAGTACCGAGACCAATATAAAACCAATACTATTGACATGTCTCTTAATTTAAAGGGAACAATCGGTTGAAAAATAATCCCGTCTTGGAACTCCATGTTTCATACCAATATTTATCGATAAGAAATATGGAGTTTCCCCAAAGGACATTTTTGAACCGATTTTTGAACCTTCAAAGAATATATAAAGTTTATACGAACAATGAAGGATTTTGATGCACAGAGAAAAGATCCTCGTTTAAAACGGTAAAATATACGACTAACTATTTGCATACTGCACCAAACAGCTCATTCATTTAAACTTTCGTTTATCTAACTCTTTTGTGGTTGTACTATTTAAGCTCTTATGCGAACAATAAGCATGGTTTGTGCAAAACTACACTAAAGTTAGATTAACCTTATATTTAGAATTATATACTCGTGTGTGTGTGTGTGTGTGTATTTTTTTTCTTTCATTTTATTTTTTTTAGAGAGAGAGGGTCGACAAAAGTAAATAGACACCTTCGTTTTTTTTTGTTTTTTTCCACAGCTTTTGATTTGATAATAAAAGTGAATAAGTGATAACAGGTTTATTGAATCACTATATTTAGAATCTTGTTGCTTTCCCCTTTACATTATGTAAAGCTGACACACGTTCTGCATTCCACTGATAAGCTTTGACATTTGTTCTTGAGGACAATAATCGTGGTGTCTAGGTGTCTTTACTTTTCTCAACTCTCTCTCTCTCTCTCTCTCTCTCTCTCTCTCTCTCTCTCTCTCTCTCTCTCTCTCTCTCTCTCTCTCTCTCTCTCTCTCTATATATATATATATATATATATATATATATATATATATATATATATATATATATATATATATGATACACACAGACCGTGCATGGAACAAGGAACTCTTCTGGGATAATTAAATCCACTATAGTCCGAATAAGTAATGGTAAATGACAAATACCATAGTTTTTCTTTTTCATGATGCTAGCCCGACGTGGGCAACGGATCACTCGCAAAGAGGTCCCATAAATATAGCTTCCCTCACCAGCTATTTGTAAAGCAGACAGGATCCAGCTTTGGGACATGGATCTAGGGTTTAAAGCAGCCCAGCCCTGCTACATTTAGAACCTCAATATAAGCAAAAGACTCGCTGTTTTCATGTCAGATTGCATACATCAAAGAAAAAGGGGTAACTATTATATTTTAGCCAAAAACCAAAACTTAAACCTCAACTGGCAGAATTGAGCGTCCACTTTTCAAGGCACATAAACGGTCTGTGTGTATCATAAAAAACTCAGGGGACCATTCTGAGTTCATTCCCACATATATATATATATATATAGATAGATATGGTATAGTAAACCATATTTTTCTTGCTGTGAGTACAAAATGAAGAGTCATTATCCATGAAATTGAACGTCATTAAGCTGTTAATGGAAATACATAGTGAATTTAATGTTTGAGTCTGAAAGATGCTTGTCATTAGCACCAAAGTTTGCGTAGGAAAAAGCTCTTAAAAACTGGGTGGGAGATTTATTCTCTGCCAAGTTCCAATGTTTACGTAGTTTATAGCTTTCAATTAGAGCGTGTCAACGAAAAAATTGATCCCCGTTAAAACTCTTCTAATGACCGAATTCCGCAGTAAAATTTTGGAAGTTAATGTAATAATTTATATTTGCGATGTAAACGAATATTTTTTAATTAAAATACAAAAAAAATACAGTATGTACAGTATGTATTTTTAGATGTTAATTAAATGTTCGGTCAAAATGTTAATTAAACAATTTCTTTTTTATTTCGTCTGAAATATATTGGTTTATGATTAAGTGTGGAGAAGCGTCCATTGGTAGCTGTGAGATTAGACCGATCCGTTCTAGTCACTAATCCGTCGCTCAGGTCTTTAGGATTTGCTCTAATGCAGAGTAATTGGAAAGAACCGAAGCAAATTGGATCCAAAATGATCCTTTTGATGCTCAAATTGCAATCTCGAGTTGATAACATTCTTTACCTGATTGCAGCAGAGCCAGCTATTAAACATAGATGACTTCTATATTTTACGGTTGGGATTTCAGTGCAAAACCTTTTAAGCTTCCTTCATACACGATTTTTCTTTCGAAAGTTCATATACGCTATGACCTACATAATATACATATACTGTATATGTATGTAGCAGATGATTATGATGGTGATATCTGTTCGTTTATGCGCATCTTAAGGGCTAGGGTAATCTGGGAGGGGGAAGGGGACCCCCTAGGTTCGTTTATACACGCTTCACGACTAGGGTAATCTGTACTAAATTTAGTATACGCATTTAGAGAGAACAAGGGAAAACTTTAGTAATACGCCCGCCCCTCCCAATACTGTCCCCCCCCCCTAGGCTGTGTTTCGCCGGGGTTTTGCTGTGCAAGGCGCAGCAGGCATTCTATTATATATACAGGGCGTCCCAAAAAAATGTATACACACTTTAACAGCTGATAGCTCAATTGATGTTTCTTTCTTTCCAAGTTAAACCCATTAGAATTAATAATGGCAGTCAGACTAAGCTTTCAACAAAGGAAATTCATTCTAAAATGCTACTGGAAGTGTGAAAACGCAGTTGAAGTGCAAAGACAGTTTAGGAGGGAGTTTCAAACAGATCCACCAACGCGACTTACCATCACTCGAATTAGAGATAAGTTTGAAGCCGATGGAACTGTTCAGAATGTCCACAAGAAGCGTTCCGGAAGACCACGGACATCGACAAGCCCCACAAAGCAAGAAAGAGTACTGGAAACGTATCACCAAAGTCCAAGAAAATCTGTGCGGCAAGCGAGTCGTGAGGTAGGAATTTCAGAATCGTCTGTCCAACGCATTTTGAAGCGCTGTCAATGGAAAAGTTACATTCCAAGATTAGTCCATGCTATTAATGAAGATGATCCGGACCGAAGAGTGGAGTATTGCGAGTGGTACTTGGCACGATGTGGATGTGGATTGGACGAAGGGGTTTCGTAGAATACCCTCCGCGTTCACCAGACCTCACACCACTAGACTTTTTTTTATGGGGATACTTAAAAGACAAAGTCTACGCTATAAAACCTGCAACAGTCGCTGAATTGAGAGCAGCCATTGAACGAGAATGCACACAAATACCAAACGAAATGTTTCGTGATGTTTGCGATTCCATTGCTTCGCGTTATCAGCAGTGCCTGGACCAGAACGGACGTCAGTTTGAAAACAGGCGTTGACAAAACAATTAAATAATGTCTGTAGATTCTATTACATTTTGAAAATGAAATGTATTTTAATAAACACTGCCTTTATAAGTATTTAAAGTGTGTATACATTTTTTTGGGACGCCCTGTATATATATATATATATATATATATATAATATATATATATAATATATATATATATATATATAGTTTTTATTTTTTACCATATACAGAATTAACGCATAGATAAAACGAAATTTGTTTCACACTTCCACCTGTTGGCCAACGTTTTCCCACACTTCAGCCATTGACGCACTCATTCGTTTCCAGAAGTGGCGAGTTCTTCACGGTTAAATTCTTCAATGGCCGCTCTGATTTTCTTTTCGAATTGTTGAAGAGAACGTGGTGTTGCGGCATAAAATTAACTTTTTTATGTAACTTTATATAAAAAAAATCAAGAGGCGGGGGATCAATGTATCTTGGAGTCCATTCAAGGGAGATGTGACGCCCAATTCCCCGATATGGAAATGTGCAGCTTGGAAGATCCGCAGTGGTGGTGTTCCGTCTTCCTGGAAAGTAGCATCATCCATATTAACAACTTTTCGCAGCCTTAGAAGAAAGACTGTTTAAGGCATAACCAAGTAATTATTAGGGTGTCTCCATTGGCCTACTTGAAGAAAAATGGACCGATGAATCCTTGTTTGCAAAGATTATCACTCATTATAGCAATTAACAACTTTTGTTTCAAGCGGATCTGAAAAGAGAAAGAAGCGTTTTATATATATATATATACACACATTTGATCTGACTGACGACTTAGGTCGTGACGACTCGAGTCGCGTGTGATTTTACATTGATAATATGGGAGCTCAGCACGCTGCAACGACCGCGACGTGATTCTGGGGAATCGCGTCGCGGTCACTGCAGTGTGCGGGACTCTCATTCTATCAATGTAAAATCACACGCGACTCGAGTCGTTACGACCCAATTCGTCAGTCGTGAGTCGCAAGACGATCCTGTGTACGGCCGACCTAAGAGTACTGTATTAATTTCATTTATAACATTAAGTACATATCAATAACTATATTAATATAAAACATACACAGGGCCGCCGAGAGGGCGGGGAAGCCGAGTTAAATCCCAGGAGCCCAGACCTCTAGGGGGCCCGGAAAGAGGGGGGATTTAAATTCTAAAAATATTAATAAAGCAATTGATTAAATAACAGAGAGGAAATATAATTAATGAACGTACATTTTATAGAGATTATCATCGTCAAACTGAAACAGATAACATATTATCTGCGGTCCACCAATGCCGAAGACCGA
This sequence comes from Bathynomus jamesi, assembly GCA_023014485.1. Classification (NCBI taxonomy): domain Eukaryota; kingdom Metazoa; phylum Arthropoda; class Malacostraca; order Isopoda; family Cirolanidae; genus Bathynomus; species Bathynomus jamesi. The sequence goes on along the minus strand of JAJOZX010000648.1, from coordinate 1,083,672 downwards.
CTGACAGATCTGGGAACCATTGTAATTGAAAGCCAGTTAGCCCGTACTTTAAATTCCATCAGAATCATTTACCACTTTGCTAGAGAGAAGGCAACGAAAGTACACTTCTAATTATGAAAATCTTGCAGTAAATAATTGTTTTGCCTACATGGACTGGTACTGCATTTGTAAATTGTATGGTGAATATACCTGGTAACCTGGTAGGAGTTTCATGCACTGATTCCTTATTGACCGGAGGTTAAGCCAGAAGCGTATAAACTCGTAGTTCATAAACTATGAGTCTTTCAACACGAATGAAATTCCTTCAGATATGAGCAACTGTCTCGTGACCACACGTTAAGTACCGTTTTTGTTGAACACGTGTATTTAAGGATCTGAAAATTTCATGTTTAACTAATATAATTCAGTCAGCATTTGTTATCATTTTTTGATGAAGTCTGATGACACGTTCAAAATTGACGCTGAAATCCATAAAATTTTGACCAACACAAATAACCTCGCTCCAACTTTCGACATTACTTTGATATTAGCTTGTCAGTCGTAGCCTTTAAAGCTGACAGATCAGGTAACGATATAATCATTGTCTGATAACAATGTGAGGTGAAGTCTCTGTTGAGATCTGTGATATATAAACCATGGAAACATCTTTACGATGTTAATTTTGAATGAACAGCATTACATCATTGATAGTGATTTCGCAACTCGGAGTCAACGGTATACATACAGGGGTGGGTCAATAAAATATTACCACTTGGTATGTCTATGAACGTTGACAGAAAAGTGGTAACATTTTCTTGGCCTACCCTGTATAATTTTGTCAATATTTATATTTTGCATGATTTCCTTCTCTCAGATCATATACCACTAAAGATAGTAATTAACTGTACAAACTGATTATTAAGTTTGTGTGTGTATGTTTTTAACGAAATTGTACTTATATTTAAGGAAATTGTATTTATATTTGTTGTTTGCATATAAGCAAAGCTTTTAATAGAGTGAAACACAATATTTATTTTAAAAATTAGATGACAGAAATGTTTCATTGTATGTTTTAAATATATTGAAATTTCGGCACATTCACCAAACTTGTATGGTTAAATGAGACAATGTATTTTCCGAATGTTTTGGTGTCTCATGCGGGGTTAGACAAGCCCGTTTGCTCTCTCTTCTTTGTCGTTTAATGTGTATATTGATGGATTAATTACTTCTCTCAATGAGGCAATAGTGGGATGCTGTATAGATAACACGAAGATACATAACTTACTCTCTGCCGATGATATGGTATTAATAAACTCTTCGGTTAAAGGTCTTGAGCATCTTATAAAAATTTGCAAATTATATTCACAGAATCATGACCTTAATTTTAATGTTACTAAAACTAAAGTTATTCAATAACATCCTAAAAGCTCAAACCAGATAGGTAATATTATTTTCAAAATGAAAGACGAACCAATGGAACAAATACAAGAATTTAAGTATCTGGGTCAAATTATCACCAGCTCCTTGAGTGACGATTCAGACATACTGAAACAATATCAAAGTTACTGTGCTAAAGCAAACATGATTTGTATATGTATAAAAAAGATAGAGCCATTGGCTATCGTTTATTGATAGTTTATCAATATCTCATTATCTGTATCAATCTGAGATGAATAATATAGTATACAATACATCAATTATATTCTATGAATCTATGATTTATAGAATTCATTATTATTATTACTAGTACAGTTCCCGTCACTTCGCTGACGGTTAGACAGGCTAAACTACAAAAAAAGAACCCAGCCGTGAAAATTTTGGGCTTCACATTGTGTCAACATTTCTGAATCTGGTATCTCCCAAAACCTCCTCACCCCCTCCCCCATTACCCCCACCCCTCCCCATTACCACACCAATCCCCATTGCCCCACCCACACCCTTCCTCCAACCCCCACCCTTCCCCCGTTGCTTAACTACAGAAAAGAACACAGTCATGAAAATCTTGAGCTTCACATTGCCGCCCGTAATACAATTTCTGAATTTTTTTTACAATTTCTGAATTTTTTTCTCAATTTTTTCTAACAATTTCTGAAAGTGTGACGGACAGACAGACGGACAGCTCTCTTATTATAGTATAGATTATCACAGATCAACAAAAAAACATTTTTTTTTCGTTGCCAAGGAAATTCGTACGAATTTAGGGTATTTTGGGGTTGCTGAATTCCAAAATGAAAGTAGTTTTTCCGATTTGCCTCTAGTTCTTGAGATAATGAATACCCTCAATTAATAGGAAACGTAACCATAACGCGTGCATATGGGAAACTACCGGAACATTCTAGATGGTGAGACCGAATAAAATGCCATTATGTATTTCATGTGTTTACTTTTGTATGATTTGAGACAATTTCAATGCGATTTGTAAGTAGGCTCCGCCTGAACATTAAATTTTTTGCATTTTTACGTGTTTCAATGGGGGTACCAATTATCTCATAAATTAGAGCCAATCTAGCAAAACCGATGTCATATTCGGAATCAGCACCACAAAGTTACCCCAAAATCACTCTAATATGATTGGCAATAAAATGAGTGTTGACCAGTGTTATATATATATATATATTATATATATATATATATATGCCTCGGTGGTGTAGTGGTTAGCGTCGCTGACTACGAATCCATCGGCCCCGGGTTCGAGATCCGACGGCAGCCGGCGCGCAGTAAAACCCAGCTGTTCATCCTCCCACACAATAAAGAAAGTGGTTGATAAATGGGTACCCTAGGTGGCCTAGTGGTTAAGACGCTGGGCTGCTGATGGGGCGTGGTTCGGATTCCACGTTAAACTGTAGGTCTAAGGTGGAGTGAAAAGGTTGACCTTCGTCAGAATGAACAATTCGGGCTGAAGCTAACTAAAGGTTATATATGGAACCAAAGGTTATATATACACACACACATATATATATATATATATATATATATATATTTATAGATAGATAGATAGATATACATACATCGCTATAGGTATATGAAGTTATATTCCCTTATGTGCAGTAAAATTTTATTCCTAATTATATTTCTTATCTTTTTTTTTTGAGGGAGAAAATTTTTAAGAAAGATATCCCCCCTTAAAATGATTTCCCTCAGGAATTAATTATACCTCGCTGAGATTTTATTCAAATAGTCTTAATACTCGTCTTTCGCCCCATTGAACGGCTGTTGGAAAGAGGAAAGTAAAATTTTTAACATATAATGACATTTTACTTTGCATTCGTGATCTGTTGCATGGCACCAGGTCACAACTGTGAAAATTTATACGTTATTGGTTTGTTATAAAATAAACATAACCATACCTTGTACGCAGTATCGGATTAACCTCTACGGGGCCAAGGGGCCTTTTGCCCCTCAATTAAAAAAAAAAAAATTTTGGTATTAATTTTGTTCAATTCTTTTTTACAATTAAAATAACAAAATCAAAATTTACATAACTGAAGCATGTTTGTCACAGGCAAAGAAAAACCTTCACAGCAAAGAAAAAATAACGTTACAGTAATACCGGGTGTGTATAAAGTAACGCGAGTAAAGAGCCAAATCCGATTTTAATTATATTGACGCGAGTAATATTTATTACATGTACTTTATAGCAACTATATATGTGATAGTAATGTTTATAAGAAGTGTTGAACATGTTTTTAAGCGTTAAAAAATAAGTTGAAACTAGTTTAAACCAGTTCAAATTGGATTTGTCTCTTCACTCGCTTTACTTTATACACACCCTGAACTTGCACCAGAAAATAACTTAAATAACACAAATTTCAATGTCACACGAGGAAGGTAACTACTTTTTTGTCAGTTTTGACAGTACTGACTGTAGAAAAATGTTAGAAAATTTTTCTCTTTTACTTTTAAGGGGGCTCCTCTTTATTGTGGGGCCCCCTGGACTGTAGCCCCGTTCGGACATACCTTAATCTGCCCTGCTTGTACGTTTGATATTTATTTCGTTTCAATTCTGTTTTGTTATTAAATTTTTACTAGCGACATGAAGTTAATTTTAAAGAAAATAAGTTTAACTTTGAAATTCTAATAAGCATTTTTTTTAACTTTAAACTAAGTAAATGTTATGAAAATATTAAATAACATTTTAATTTAATTGTAGTGTTATTAACATTTTTAATTCAATCGTAATTTCATTAAAATTAAAGCTTAAATTTCGTTTTTTAATTAAAAAACAAATTTTATTTCTACAAATAAGTGTCGCTTAAAGTTGAATTTTGGCAAGAATAAACGCGTAAAAAGGCAGTTAAATTTGGTAATTTCAAAAGGTTAACGCAAAGACAGTCAGAGAAATTTTCCCCAAGACTTTAAGGAAAAAAGCAAAATAAGGATAAACGATACATTCCGGGAAATTAGCGTCTGAAATTTGTAATAAATGTCATAAAGTCTGGATATTTTCATGTATCCACTTACCAATATCCCTTTTCCAATATTTTTGTATAAGTATTTCTTTATAAGAAAAGACTTTCAGTTTGGGATTATAGAGGGCAATCCTGGCCATGGAAAAGTGGTTCCTTTTCCTTGTTTTGGTGTTTTTATTTTTTTTTGTGTAAAAGGTGAAAGTTAGGAAAGTAAATTACTTTCATGTAGAAAGTCTTTTGAAAATAAAATGTGCTTCCATTGTTCAAAGCGAGTTAAAAACTTTGGGTTGATTCTAAGGTTTTGGTGCAATATTTTGTGGTATATTGCCGTTCTTTGTGCGACTTCGCGAAATTTTGTAGTACTTTGCTGGATGGGCAAGTTAAATAAATAAATAATCCAGTTTCATAATTATTTATGTCATTGTAAATTGTAAAAGTTGTGCATTTATTTTATCAATAAAGGTTATTCAATTGAACTGAATTCAAAATCAAATCGAGGTAAAAAGAATTTTATCATGGCTTGACTTCCATTTTTATGCAGTATTAACCCTTAAACTTTGTCTCTAAATATGTAATCCAAGTTGCAGGAGGAAAATGAGGAAATGAGGAAAATAAGAACATGCCATGCAAAAATTCTCTCTCTCTCTCTCTCTCTCTCTCTCTCTCTCTAAATATATATATATATATATATATATATATACACCTTTTAACTTTGTATCATAGTTATTCCATGCGTCGGTTTCTCTTCATACGAAGGTCAAGCTGGTGACCTCCACCTCTAGGCCTGGCCTGATGAAGGAGAGATTTGCTCTTTTATGATCTCCATCGCACATAGGCAGGCACACCCGGCTCATCCGGTACCGTCCTGAACCATGCGTTTAATTTTCTTTTCAAGACTTCAACTTTGACAACCAAGCTATTTTCCTGATATCATCCCACTCAGTGTCATTCCCATTTCATTCCTTGCCCAAGAGCTGAGGGTGAGAATTTCAAAGGAGGCATTTTCATGTCGGCCAGTTCTCAATTCATGCCATTCTCATTCTCATTTAAGACTTTCCCACTGTGGTCTAGGTTAGATTATGTTACATTTGGTTAAATTAAGTTAGGAAATATTAGGCATTCCCATTTGGCGCCTTTATCGCGAATGAAAATGGCGTATATGAAATTGTTTCTCAAATCAAGAAACACTTTTCTCAAATGTGAATTTTCCCTTTGTGCATTTCATTTGCGGACCACGGATGGGAATGGAAGTGGTAACGACACTCAGTGGGAAGTAATCCTATTTTTCTTCAGAGTTAAGGGACTTCCTTGTCTGACCTTTAGCTTAGGAGCACTAAACGTTCTAGCTTTCCTATTTTTCACTGTTGTTTGGAAGGTTACTGGGTTCAGTTTGAGGTTAGGTACACTTTTTTTTCTCTATTATTTTCTATGTGTAAATTATGGTGTATCTCTCTCTCTTCTTCTTTCCAGCGAATATCGATTTAATTTACGAAGTCTTTCCCACTAGATTTTGGCTCCTCTTTCTTATACAGGGAGGGGCATTTTTGCGGGCGCTTGCCCGCAACTAAAAAAAAGTCGAGTTCTTTGCAGCTATCAGTCTTGAAATTTCCTTGAATTTCTCCTAACTTATTAATTTCTTCTTTTTTATATAGGGACGTCAAGACTGAGCAGTATTCAAATTTTGGTACGATCAGTGTTTTCAGCAGGGGAATCATTACTTTCTTGGCTCTCATTTTAAAGGTTTTCAGCAATTGTCCCGTAATTCTTTTTGCTTTGTTTATCGCTATGTTAAGTTTTTGTTTCGAATTTCGCATTAGCGGTTATTATAACCTTTAAATCTTTTGCTTTCCTCCATGTCTGAATTTCCTGTCTATCTGGGGCATAATATTCTCTCTGTTTTCGGGTTTTTATTTCTTCCATATATCAAGAGCTGAAATTTCTCGGTGTTAAATTTCATGTTAACTATTGGCTTCTGACCATCTGTATATTCTGTTTGTGTCCATCTGAAGGGCTTCCACCTCTTATGCATTTCTGAATTTTTTTACTGATTTTTATATTGGTTACTCCATGGTCTGTCTGTTAGCATTGATAATGAATAGGAGTGGAGCTAATATTGTCCGTTGTGGTACTAAGCTGCGTACTTCCGATTCTGATGATGCTACAGTATACCTCGGATTTTTACTACTGACTGACATTCTCTGAGGCAGTTACGTGTGTATATATATATATATATATATATATATATAGAGAGAGAGAGAGAGAGAGAGAGAGAGAGAGAGAGAGAGAGAGAGAGAGAGAGAGAGAGAGAGAGAGAGAGAGAGAGAGAGAGAGAGAGAGTAAAATGATTGCCGCATAGTGTTCATATTTGTGTAGTCACTTCAATGATAAATTGACCTCGAGAACAGTAGAATATATGTCTCGTATCCGGCACTATATACTCCCAGTTCCTCCGGACTTGCTTCCGCCACTGATATCTCGTTCGCCACCATATCCGTCCCCCTCCCCATCTTCCCCATCTCCGGTAAAGATGAATAATTATTCAATTCCGAGCAGTTAAAAATTTTCTCCATTTTTCAGTGGTTGAGTTCTCATTAATCTAATTAAACTAACCGTGAAATCTCTTTACTTTTACTTCACTTCTTCTCTTCAGCCTTTTTGCTTACTTCACAGCACGGGAGTACAATTAGTCAAAGAATGGAAAATCTATTACTTTTCTTGTAATCGACTAAATGAAACTGAGTATGCATACTGTATGCACACACACACACACACACACACACACACAAGCACATATATATATATATATATATATATAATATACACTTTTTATACTTTACATTTTTTTTCTCAAAAATTACTTAAAATTCTTTCCTTTCGAAAAGTTTTGTAAAATATTTTTCTAAAGTTCTAAATGAGAGAGAGAGAGAGAGTTACAAGGAGTTACAAGGAAAAGAAGTACCTCAAAAGGCCTTGCGGCCCATACCGGGGAGGTACCAATGGCAACGGGAGCCAGGGATTTTTCTTTCAACTATCCTAGCAGTAGTAGAAAACTGGATAGTAAAGTAGAAGGCTCTCTCCCCACCCTCCGCTCCCTCCCTGCCAGAGGCAGGTACGGAAAAAGGTTGAAGAAAATACCTTGACCCTGGAAAAGTAGCCAAGGAAATTTTACAGGAAAGTGGAGAATATATAAATAGCTCTATAATCTTAAACTATGAGTGTGTTCAGTACTTTGTCTAGCCTATTTTTAAACAGATTTACACTTTGACTGGAAACAACCTCTGAGGGAAGTTGGTTCCAGATATTAACTATTTTATAGGAAAAGAAATTTCCGCAGACTGAGGTCCTAAATGTCTTTACACACTCAAATAGTGTGCAAGATTTCGTCTAACCTTTTCTTGAACTGATCCACAGAGGAACTGTTCACAACTTCCGAAGGTAACCTGTTCCATGTGTCACAGATCTTATACGTAAAGTAATTCCCACACACACTAGTCCTAAACCGTTTCAAATCCAACTTCCAACCATTGTTGCGAGTTGGGTTATCATTTAAACTAAACATACTTCTAAAATCGACATCGTTGAACCCTCGTAAGAGCTTGAAAACCTCGATCAGTTGACCGCGCAGCTCCGAGTTTCAAGCGAAAACAAGTTCAGGGCGCGTAACCGTCGATTGTAGCCCATATGCCTAACGGAAGGGATTAACTTTGTGGCCCTCGCCTGCACTCGCTCCAGCCTCTCAATATCTTTCTTGAGGGTGGGCGACCAGAACTGCACAGCATACTCCAGGTACGGCCGAACAAGGGAATTGTACAGTGAGAGCACAATCTCCTTGTTCCGAAACTGAAATTGCCTCCTGATATAACCCAATAGTTTCTGGGCTTTCTTTTCCACCTCTACACACTGTTTCGTAAACTTAAGGTCGCTGCTAATTAGCACACCCAAGTCCTTTTCTAAATCAGTCACCTCGATATTACTGCCCAACATCGAGTAGTCCGACTTGGGATTGGCGTAGAGAGAGAGAGAGAGAGAGAGAGAGAGAGAGAGAGAGAGAGAGAGAGAGAGAGAGAGAGAGAGAGAGAGAGAGAGAGAGAGAGAGAGAGAGAGAGAGAGAGAGAGAGAGAGAGAGAGAGAGAGAGATTTTTATTGTCAGCAAATGCTTGTTAAACTTAAATAGACGTCAAAGAGACTATCTTCAGGTAGAATTTCGATTAAACCAAAAATTAACTTTCCAAACTCAAAAAAACTGGAAAATCGGAACGAACGAACGAACCCCAAACCAAGTGGACCACTTTTTCTCTTTTTTATCACAGGATGTTGAGATGTTTACCATCTTGGATGCTGCTTCGAATTCGTAATTTTATCACTGAGAAAAATTTAATTTCTAATATATATATATATATATATATATATATATATATATATATATATATATATATATATTAGGGTGGTTTTTATTTACAGGGGTGAAATTTCAAAATGAAAATATCTTAAGTCTTACTCCCTCAATTTTTTACTATTTACTAAAAATTGATTTGTGCTAAATATGATGTAAATCAAATAATATTTAAAGGTCGCTCAAAGCACTTGAATTTTGTGACTCTCAGCTCAACAGAGCTTAATTTCCTCGTTTCATGAAAATTAAATAAGGCTAAAAACATTTTATAAAATTTTATTCAATCATAAAAAATAAAATACATTATATTCATAACGTAGTTGTAGTTTTTGATTCATCTAAAAGTATACTGAATATAGAAAAGCGGTAAATGGCCTCCCTTTTTTTTAATTCACAAATATATATGACATTTACAAAATGATTATCGCTTTTCTTTCAATTAAGAAAATATTTGCATGCAAGAAAATGGCAAATGGCGCCTCCTTTTACATTTTAAACAAAATATATGACATTTACAACATAAATCAAGCTTTTGCTTCACCTAAAAATAATATAAGCAAGACAATAAAAAATTGTTATGTTTGACTGAGCAATCTTTTTAAAGGTTTGGGGAAGCGCTTCCGGTAATCCTCTACGACTTGGAGAAGGTATTGCTTTTGTTCTTTGTTGCAAGTTGTTAATTCATTGAATGAGGTTGTCAACGCGATACTACGTTCAGCAAAGTCATTCACGACTCGAATGCCATATACAACGTCTCGGGCATTCTTCCACGATTCGTTCTCGCCCCAAACAGAGGGATCTTTTTCAGTGAAGGTCATTGGGGTATCCAGAATGGTGAATAATCTCTTCGTGTTCGAAGTAACAAAGTTATGTATTTCAGGAATCTCGTTAAGGCGCCGTAACCTCCTAACATACATTTAAATTGACCCTCTTCTCTTGGGTATGTCAGAAGATCCCTCCTTGTCTAAGGCTTTTACCATCTCACGTTTCTCATTGATAGAAATCGAGGAATCGAAAAAGGCAAAACATACCAATTCTTCGCTTAAATACCAAAGATTCCGAGACAGGGCCTTTGCAGCTATATGTGAAGCCAAATCATCAATATCGCGGAACTTTATAACCCTCCCGATAAGCTCAATATCATTTCTAGGAGCTTCGATTGCATTTGATGCTGTAAACCAGGACGAAAAGGACGAAACGGTGAATCCCAGTTGCCTCCCAAGCAGTGAGTCAAAACTGTTGCCTTAAGAGGAAGATTATATCAACATATATCAGTCGAGCCATCCATCTCACTCGGTGGAGAGCTCCAGGCTGTCGGATGCTAATGCCACGAGGTGGGGTCTCAGCAAGAATGATGAGAGAGAGCTGAAGTAACTCCCTGTAACCATCTCGAGCATGGTTTTCCGTCAATTGGTGGAGAGAGAAGGAGATGACTGTCTCCTTAATGGGTTCCACATGCCGCTACAAGTCATTCTCATCCGCAAAGGTGCGAATGCATCCGTGATCGAAGGTACCAAACTGATTTGAAACTCTTGAAGAGGGGAATTTCAAGCCCTGAAGACTTTTAGGACATGGCTTCTGCAAAGACATTTTCTAACACCACCTCAAGTATGTGATGCCGACAAGCAGCATGAAGAAAGGAGCAACCAAGCTTCTGTTCGAGTCGAAGACACGTTCCACTCTATCCTCCAATATTGTTAGCAATAGTATCAAATGACATTGTAGTGAATACTCTTATTTTAGTTTCAAGTTAAATGTTAATTTTACCGTCTTGAATTTCGGAATAGATATAAATTCATTTTAAATTAGTTACCCATCATAATTCAATTGTGAACCACATTAATACTAATTTTATGTATACTATATTATTTTATTGTATGTAAACATAATTAATTATATATCACAATTGTCAGTTAATTATTTATATTCAAATATTTATTTTAATTTAATACCATGTCCATTTTACAAATAAATAATAGAAAACCAATGGTTATATTTTCCACCTTTGGTACTGTCGCAGTTTCGCCTAACGGACTCAATACGGCTAGTGAGATAATCACTGGTTGGCACTTAACTAGCGGCAGTGCTTATGGCTACATCATCCAGGTTAACCTATACCGGATAGATGCGCTACGGTCCCAAGCCGTAGCTTGCCTAGGCCAACGACGACGACGTAAACCAACAATTGATGACTCCGGAGCTGGATTACCCCTTCCACCCGAACGACTAGGACTAGACTGTAATGTCGTTCGTGCCCATCACCCCCTTCACCCGAACGACTAGGACCAGACTGTAACGTCGTTCGTGCCCACCACCCCCTTCACCCGAGCGACTAGGACCAGACTGTAATGTCGCTCGTGCCCTCTGCCCCTCACCCCAGCCCGTGCGCTCTGTGCCTGCGCTCGTCTCAACCTCCACTCCTTCGTTGGGAACTTGTCGTCTTGCTTGTACGTCAGCAAGCCTAGGAGAAGATGCCTGACGACGCTGGTGCCATCTCCCACTTGAGCGTAAAGCTCCCCGTCTTCTGGCCGGGTGATCCATTTATTTGGTTCCACCAAGTGGAATCACAATTCAACTTGGGAAGGATCACCGCTAGCAGGACGAAATACGATCATGTTTTGTCCTCTCTACCAGCGAGCATCATCTCTGAAGTCCGTGACGTCATCGTGTGTACTTCCACGAGTGAAGACCCATACAACGATCTGAAGTCTGCCATCCTGTGCCGCACCACTGTCTCCGAGCGTGAGAAACTACATCAGTTAATCTCAAAAGAAGAACTTGGAGACCGTAAGCCCACTCAAATGCTGAGGGCTATGCAGTGCGCTCTAGGCGAACGCGCACAAACCTTCGATAAGGACATCTTTAGACAGTTGTTCTTGCAGAAACTTCCTCCATCAGCTCAGCGTGTCTTGGCCACTATGGATCCTGCTACTCCAGTTGATAAACTAGCAACAACTGCCGACAAAGTAGTGGAGATTGACACAGCTCCGGTCAACAACGTGAACACACAATCGGAACTGGAGTTGAAAGTGAAAGAGTTAAGTCAACAACTCAACCACGTTTGTTCTCTGCTACAAAATCAACGGCAAAGTAGCCATTTTCGGTCAAGATTTACGAAGAGGCATCGTTCGAGTTCCGGGAAGATCTGCTTCTACCACGCGAAATTTGGAAAGAAGGCTAGGAAGTGCATCTCCCCTTGCAATTTTTCGTCGGAAAACCCCAGCAGCGAGTCCTAATGGCGTCTAGTACTCGCACTGCCAACCTGTTATTCATAAAGGACAGGAACTCTGGTGTCAATTTCTTGGTCGATACCGGAGCGTCAGTCAGTGTATTCCCTCAAAAATCTGGTCATACGCACTCGGAATCTCCGCCTCTATACGCTGCTAACGGTTCACGCATACCCACGTACGGTACTCAGTCGCGTGAACTAAACTTGGGCCTTCACCGATCCTTCAAGTGGATTTTCATCTGTGCTCAAGTGCGGCATCCCATAATCGGCGCTGACTTCCTCCAGCATTTCAAACTCCTGGTGGATCTTGACAAGCGACGCTTATGCGACCAGGCCACACTGCTTTCTGTTCTTGCCAAACAGGTTGCCCTTCCGGACGCCTCGAACTCTGCACTTTCCCTCGTTCCCCCTAATTCCATGTACCAGTGCCTTTTCCAACGATATCCAGGAATTCTTCAACCTATGCAGATGGGTGATACCATTAAGCACACCATTACCCATCACATTACAACAAAAGGTCCCCCTGTGTTTGCAAAACCCAGACGTCTTGCCCCGGACAAACTGAAAGCTGCCAAATCGGAATTCCAGCTTATGCTGGATCTTGGGATAATAAGACCTTCCAAAAGCAGTTGGTCCTCTCCCCTACACCTGGTCCAGAAGAAGTCAGGAGACTGGAGACCATGTGGAGATTACCGGTTTTTAAATTCGACAACCATCCCGGACCGATATCCGGTACCAAATGTCCAAGACTTTACTTCTCTTCTCCACGGCAAATCTATCTTCAGTAAAATAGATCTCGTTAAGGCTTTCCACCACATTCCCGTAGAGCCTTCGGATATTCCCAAGACTGCAGTTTGTACACCATTTGGGTTATTCGAATTTTTGAAGATGCCGTTCGGGCTACGGAATGCTGCGCAAACCTTTCAGAGGTTTATAGATGAGGTCACCAGAGGCTTAGACTTTGTTTATGCCTACATCGATGATTTGCTTGTGGCCAGCTCAACGGAAGAGGAACATAAGGAACATCTTTCACTCCTCTTTCAACGCTTAGAACAATACGGTGTTACTATTAATGCATCTAAGTGTGTGTTTGCACAGCCAACCTTGGAATTTCTTGGTCACACGATTTCGCAGCACGGAATTACCCCCCTTCAGGACAAGTGTGAAGTGATAAAAAATTACCCTATACCAAATAATCAGCGTGAGTTACGTCGGTTTCTAGGTTTGGTAAATTATTACCACAAGTTCATTAAAAACTGTGCTAGTGTTCTTGCTCCTCTACACGCTATGATCACACACAAACGCAAGGTAACAAAATTGGTATGGTGTAGCGATAGTTTACAGGCGTTCGACAATGCCAAAAATGCTATCAATAGTGCATTGTCTCTGTCATTTCCTATCAGTGATGCCCCCCTAACTCTGACGGTCGATGCCTCAGATGTTGCGATCGGTGGAGTGTTGGAACAAACCATTAACGGTCAACAAGCACCCATCGCGTTTTACTCGAAAAAGCTGCAGCCAGCCCAAACGCGTTATAGTGCTTTCGGACGTGAACTTCTTGCTATTTACTTAAACGTGAAGCATTTTCAACATTTCCTTGAAGGCCGAGATTTTTGTGTTTTTACCGACCACAAACCTTTGGTCACTGTCTTCAATAAAAACAGCTGTAACCACTCTCCCAGAGTCATCAGGCAACTCGATTATATCTCGCAATTTACCACAGATATCCGCCACATCAAAGGTGTCTTGAACACTCCAGCGGATGCACTTTCAAGAATAGAGATTACTTCTGTTACCCTCAGCTCTACACTGTGGAATGCTATTGCACAGGATCAAGATAAGGATACGGAACTACAAGACCTGCTCAGAGAAGACTCCACTCACTCACTTTCCCTCAAGAAAATGAGTATGCCAGGATTGTCTGTGCCCCTCTATTGCGACGTATCAACAGCTGCTATTCGCCCCTATGTCCCTCCATGTCACAGAAAAGCAGTCTTCACGGATCTTCATAAGCCCTCCCATCCTGGTATCCGTGCTTCGCAACACCTGGTTACCTCTCGCTTTGTTTGGCCCTCGATGCGGAAGGATGTCAAACATTGGACCAAAACGTGCCTTGCCTGCCAGCGTGCCAAAGTCCAAAGGCACACCAGGTCCCCCTTTGACGCATTTCCGCCCCCATCCCAGCGATTTGAAATAATTCATGTAGACATTGTTGGCCCTCTTCCAGTGATTCAAGGCCAACGTTATCTGCTCACCTGTCTCGACCGCTTTTCCAGATGGCCTGAAGCCATCCCACTTCCTGATATCCAAGCGGACACTGTTGCAAGAGCCTTTCTTCATGGATGGGTATCAAGATTTGGATTGCCGACAAAAGTCATCACTGACCAAGGTCGCCAATTTGAGTCTTCGCTTTGGAAGAAGTTTACCAGCTTGTTGGGTACAGTACATGCGCATACCTGTGCGTATCATCCGCAAGCTAACGGCCTCGTCGAACGCTTCCATCGCCAGCTGAAGTCATCCCTTATGTGTCACGAAGACTCCCATTGGATGGATAAGCTTCCACTCGTGTTGCTTGGTATTCGCTCTGCATTTAAGAGTGATCTGAAGACTACAGCGGCTGAACTAGTCTATGGAACAACACTGCGGCTACCAGGTGGCTACTTCACTGCAGGGGATAAGTCATGTGATCCTACGGAATTCGCTCAAACACTTTCCTCTCACATGCAGTCCCTTCAGCCTGTTCCCCCTCGATTGACTAGCCAACAGAACATCTTTGTTTCCCCAGCCCTCCAGTCTTGCACCCACGTTTTCGTTCGTGTACCTGTCCCAAAACGGCCTCTCCAATGTCCATATGACGGACCCTATGAAGTTCTCCGACGTACGCGCAAATCATTCCTCATCCAGCGCGGTTCCAAGGTCGACAAGGTTTCTATCGATCGTCTTAAGCCTGCGTTTTTGGAATCAACCTTAAGTGAGGTACATGTAGCTACCAAAAAGGTCCAGAGGAAATCAGTGTCGTTCGGAACTCTTTGAACTTCCTCTCTGGTGGGGGAGTGTGTAGTGAATACTCTTATTTTAGTTTCAAGTTAAATGTTAATTTTACCGTCTTGAATTTCGGAATAGATATAAATTCATTTTAAATTAGTTACCCATCATAATTCAATTGTGAACCACATTAATACTAATTTTATGTATACTATATTATTTTATTGTATGTAAACATAATTAATTATATATCACAATTGTCAGTTAATTATTTATATTCAAATATTTATTTTAATTTAATACCATGTCCATTTTACAAATAAATAATAGAAAACCAATGGTTATATTTTCCACCTTTGGTACTGTCGCAGTTTCGCCTAACGGACTCAATACGGCTAGTGAGATAATCACTGGTTGGCACTTAACTAGCGGCAGTGCTTATGGCTACATCATCCAGGTTAACCTATACCGGATAGATGCGCTACGGTCCCAAGCCGTAGCTTGCCTAGGCCAACGACGACGACGTAAACCAACAACATGATCTGGATTTGATCCTCTATGCACCAGTCTTGGAGGCATTGCATGACTGCATTTGCTTGAGATTCTCCAGTTCTTGACGAGAGTTTAGGGACACCAAGGAGCTTATCCACACCAGCTCCCGACACCAGCACTGAGAAACGGTCCACTTTGTTCTGAGATCCCGTTGTGTCCGGTAGGATTTTGCCATCCCATTGAATGGTCAAGGGCACATTAACTTCGAAGTCTCTCCGAATCTCTGCTGCAATTTCTGCACGAAACCGGATACAGGCACTTCTAATGGAGGACCGGCTGAGTGCCAGCTCCTTCACATCGTGACCGAGGAATGATGCAAATGTGGGGAGGACAAAAGCAGCACTTCGGTCTGTCGTCTTGGTTCGATCGAGGGCAGCAACAGTTGCGCGATCCCTGCACTGGACGACGGCTACGTTGTCTCTACTTTGGAGGGGGAGGCACAACGTCATCTGTATCACTTAAAGAAATACTTTGGCTTGAAGTTGGCGGGCTTCTTCTTCCATTTTTGACTTGTGTTCGAAATAACGTTGTTCTCTCTCCTCACGCCGTCTCTCTATCTTGTTAAGTAATGTGTCAACGCGACCCATGCGGCCTTGTCGGTTGTCAGAAAATCCCGGTCCTCCTGTATTGTTATTAGGTCCATGGCGTTGGCATGGGCGATATCGAACAGTTTTAAAGACTTATCTTTGAAATCAGCCTCGTTGCGCTTCTGGGTTTCGGTCGTCCGCTTTGAGTTTTTCTTAAGCGCTTGCCACGCCTTGAAGAGCTTGTCAAATTTAGCGATCGTATTGTACTCTTGGGTGATGGGAATTCTGACTTTGATCCAGAAGGAGGCTACTTCCGTAATAACGTCTTTTTCTGCCTCCTTCACCGTCTTCCTTTCTTCGAGGTGAACGTGTAAGTAAGAGTCGTTGCAATATTTCTGCTTGAGAGGGAAGCTTGCTCCCGGACATAGGGTTCTTTATAGGCTGTCTCAGTAGATATAATTTGTCATTTCGGCGGGTTCTGACAGAAGATTGACTACGAGTTGATTTAGATGGTTTGGCTTCTTTCATATTTTCTGAAAAAAGTAATGAAAATACATATCAGAAAGTGATAAGAACGTACGTAATATTCATAATTTTTTGGTCTATTTTAGGAAACTTCTACGTTGTTGAGCGACCTCTAAATATTATTTGATCTAACTAAAATTTTATCTCCTGGGTTATCTCCAGAGAGAAAACAAATGTAAGGGGTAAGATCTGTAAAATTTAGCTTTTTTATTTTCGCAACCACCCTAATATATACTGTAGCCTATATAATATAATATATATATATATATATATATATATATATTATATACAGGGCGTCCCAAAAAAATGTATACACACTTTAAATACTTATAAAGGCAGTGTTTATTAAAATACATTTCATTTTCAAAATGTAATAGAATCTACAGACATTATTTAATTGTTTTGTCAACGCCTGTTTTCAAACTGACGTCCGTTCTGGTCCAGGCACCGCTGATAACGCGAAGCAATGGAATCGCAAACATCACGAAACATTTCGTTTGGTATTTGTGTGCATTCTCGTTCAATGGCTGCTCTCAATTCAGCGACTGTTGCAGGTTTTATAGCGTAGACTTTGTCTTTTAAGTATCCCCATAAAAAAAAGTCTAGTGGTATGAGGTCTGGTGAACGCGGAGGGTATTCTACGAAACCCCTTCGTCCAATCCACATCCACATCGTGCCAAGTACCACTCGCAATACTCCACTCTTCGGTCCGGATCATCTTCATTAATAGCATGGACTAATCTTGGAATGTAACTTTTCCATTGACAGCGCTTCAAAATGCGTTGGACAGACGATTCTGAAATTCCTACCTCACGACTCGCTTGCCGCACATATTTTCTTGGACTTTGGTGATACGTTTCCAGTACTCTTTCTTGCTTTGTGGGGCTTGTCGATGTCCGTGGTCTTCCGGAACGCTTCTTGTGGACATTCTGAACAGTTCCATCGGCTTCAAACTTATCTCTAATTCGAGTGATGGTAAGTCGCGTTGGTGGATCTGTTTGA
The DNA here is from genome assembly GCA_023014485.1 of Bathynomus jamesi. Classification (NCBI taxonomy): domain Eukaryota; kingdom Metazoa; phylum Arthropoda; class Malacostraca; order Isopoda; family Cirolanidae; genus Bathynomus; species Bathynomus jamesi. The sequence continues at coordinate 1,066,071 of JAJOZX010000648.1, read as the reverse complement.
AACTCCCTCCTAAACTGTCTTTGCACTTCAACTGCGTTTTCACACTTCCAGTAGCATTTTAGAATGAATTTCCTTTGTTCAAAGCTTAGTCTGACTGCCATTATTAATTCTAATGGGTTTAACTTGGCAAGAAAGAAACATCAATTGAGCTATCAGCTGTTAAAGTGTGTATACATTTTTTTGGGACGCCCTGTATATATATATATTTTTTTTTTTTAACTGCAAACAACACACAGTATAATTAATGTAAAGAACGACGTTTGTGTAGAAGAGCGTCCGCACAAGATGAGGAGAAAGAACGAACAAATGAAAAACGAGGCACCTCCCAGGAATCGAACCCGGGATCATCCAATTGCCGGTCGGACATGTTAACCACTACACCAAGGCCCCTGATCATTTGTTCGTTCTTTCTCCTCATCTTGTGCGGACGCTTTTCTACACAAGCCTCTTTCTTTACATTATATATATATATATATATATTTTTTTTTTTTTTAACTGCAAACAACACACAGTATAATTAATGTAAAGAACGACGTTTGTGTAAAAGAGCGTCCGCACAAGATGAGGAGAAAGAACGAACAAATGAAAAACGAGGCACCTACCAGGAATCGAACCCGGGATCATTCAATTGCCGGTCGGACATGTTAACCACTACACCAAGGCCCCTGATCAATTGTTTGTTCTTTCTCCTCATCTTGTGCGGACGCTTTTCTACACAAGCCTCGTTCTTTACAATATATATATATATATATATAAACAAACGATAAATTGTACTTATTTTAAAATACCTATTATTTATTGGAGGAGCTACACGATTGAATCGGTCCTGGAAGTCTGCACGAATATTTTCAATGGTTTTGCCATTACGTGGTCGCTCATGAACCTTGATATCAGCCAATATGCGTTGTTCAATCGTATAGTTGCTGCTCTCACACATTTCAAATGGGTCTCAAAGAAAAACGAAAATCACTTAGTATTTTACTGGGTTGACAAGACATTGTGAACACCCTGCATGTTATCAAAAACAGAGATTAATCTTTTTAATAATTATTTAATGACTGATGATTAGGACGTGTTGCGTGTCTGGGTTGGGTACGATTCGATGTGGCCGACTCGATGCGACCCAACTCGATGTGGCTGACTCGATGTCAGGACAACTCGATGTGATATCCCTAAGGGAATGTGAGTAAGGGATATTGTCGTTAGTTTTAACGAAAATATCACAACTTAACCTAACCAATCGTCAAGGGCGTACAGTTGACCTAACCGGGCATTCATTTAACCTACATTAAATATATAAAGAAAATGAAATCGACTTGGCCTGGCATCGACTTGGCTTGACATCGAGTTGTCCTGACATCGAGTCGGCCACATCGAGTTGGGTCGCATCGAGTCGGCCACGTCGAATTGTCCCTGCCCCGCGTGTCTAGCTTATCATCCTGTTCCAATGTAGTAGAATAAGTTATGATTCCCGCAATATAGTTTATTAGATATTATTATCATTTACTAAAAATATACAAACGTTTTATATATTTTTTGTAAATGATAGTAATCTCCAGTGAACTATTTTGTAGGAGTCCTATTCCATTACATGTGAACAGCATGATAAGGTAGACACGCAACACGTTCTAATCTTCAGTCATCAAATAATTTTATTAACAGGATTAGACGCTGCCTTTGTTAACACACAATTTAACGTTAATTAAGTAACGTGCGCAATAATAGCTAATTGTAACATGATTTTTAATGTTAAACAATAAGTCACGCTAATTCACTTTAGTACTATATATATATATATATATATATATATATATATATATATATGAAAATTATTTCACGAAAGTAACACGTGAAAAGTATTTATGATGAATAAAACCACGAAGGAAAGGAAACAGATGGTGCTCAAGCGCTTTCGTCTAATGACATCCTCAGGAACACTGAAGTACATAAAGAGTTACAACCTATATATAGGTTACAGAAAAAAAAAAAATCTATATATATATATATATATATACAATAAACGGAAAAACAAAATTAAAGGATTGTGGAAGGGGGCACACAAATTTATAAGGAAAAACTATCGATTTTTAGCACAAGATTAAAAGAATTGTTTCCAACCAATGTTATAGATAAAAATATATATATATATATACAAATTTATACTGGAAATCTGCCCGGGTTTTAGCACTCTGCTCTTTTTGTATATAGAAAAAAAAAATTGAACAATTATCGATTTTTAGCACAAGATTAAAAGAATTGTTTCCAACCAATGTTATAGATAAAAAAATAAAATATATATACAAATTTATACTGGAAATCTGCCCGGGTTTTAGCACTCTGCTCTTTTTTGTATAAAAAAAAAAAAAAAAAAAATTGAACAGTTATCGATTTTTAGCACAAGATTAAAAGAATTGTTTCCAACCAATGTTATATATATAGGTTGTAACTCTTTATGTACTTCAGTGTTCCTGAGGATGTCATTAGACGAAAGCGCTTGAGCACCATCTGTGTTTCCTTTCCTTCGTGGTTTTATTCATCATATATATATATATATATATATATATATATATATATATAAAGAGAGAGAGAGAGAGAGAGAGAATTAAATGGGTCAAATGTACTAATAAATATTAGTTATTTTTGTGAAAATGTTACGTACGAACAAAAAATTATGAGTACATTTGAATAATTTTACTAACTTCTCTATTTGTACTATTACATTGAGTCAACTCTACCAACTGTACAATAAATATAGTAAACCAGTTTAATATATATATATATATATATATATATATATATGATGTTTTACATACATACGTATATGTAAGCCTGTAAAACAATTTTTACTTTTTGAGATGTTAGCCGTTAACGCATACGCATCTCGGAACAAGCTTTTATAACTCTGAAAGGAAAAATAATACAATATACAAGTATACTGCAATGAAATCTCCAACCATACAGTGTTTGCCAAATGCATTTCATGACGTAGAAACATTTCTTAGGGTATATACTTTTCCGTCTTACGTTTGTATACAAATACAAAGAATGTAAACTCATATTTTCCCACTGTTAATGCTTAAGAAACGGCTTATTGTTATGTATATTACAAGAAGGTTTTATAAAAGCTTTTCAGAGAGTGGGTATTAAAGTAAGAAGTTAAATGCATGAAGAGTTCTTTCAGAAGATAGAGTAGATCATAGAACCCTAAACTTTATATATATATATACTAGTGTGTGTGTGTGTGTGTGTGTGTGTGTGTGTGTGTGTGTGTGTGTATATATATCAGGGCTGGCAGGTCGGACCCGGACCCAGACCCGGGTTTAACCTGAAAGTGAGATAAGACCCTGACCCGATAGTGAATTAGAAAAAAGACCCGGACCCGGACCCGGACCCGGACCTGAAAGTGAATTTTAAAACTGACCCAGACCCAGACCCTACCCGAAAGTGATGTACCCGTACAGCCGGGTTTTTAGTTTACAAAATTTATGTGTGCGCCTTTAGATTTGGCAACAATGTATTGAATTATCACTCCACCCTCCAAATGACTTACTGGAAGTGCAGAGTTAACGGTGACGGAAGAATAGCGTAATCCTAATATATTTTATTGTTTGTGAGTTGTGAGTTGAAAAAGAATTGCGACAAAAGGAAAGACTTCTCCAGAAGGAAGGACGAATTCAAACTGTGTCACTGAGTGCGAAGTTTGATGCGGGTGTCATACAGTTTGAAAAATGTCCTTACCTCGCGAAAAAGAGAGATTCAGCCGGGAAACTGATCCATCAAGATCCCATGAAATGGTGGATGGAAATGGGAGGAGAATTAAAACAGGCAGCCTTGGTAGCATTGTCTACTCCGTGCGCACAAGTTAGCGTTGAAAGATTGTTCTCCGCTCTAAGCTTCATTCTGAACCCGCAAAGAAATTCTCTTTCGCAATCATTATTAGACGCAGTATTGGCGTTTGCGATCGAACGGTGTTGGGGAATAAAGTCTTCTCAAATAAAATAGTGTAGAATAGTCCTAATAAAAATATTTAAGTTAAGAAGCACACACATATATATATATATATATATATATATATATATATATTAATATATATATATATATATATATACACACTGTGTATATTCAAAATTAAAAAAATCGGTTAAAAATTCAGAAATCTCTCTCCTGTCTTGCCACAACTTTCAATCTAGATTCTAGGAGAAATAAGTATAGGCTATGCCGCTATATCAATATCTGTTTTAAAGGAGTTCACAGAATATGTTGCCTTCAAAATATAAAGACAATATTACCACCAAATGACTTTAATTATTTCATATTATCGGTTTTATTTTTGTTTTTTGAGATAAACAAAGTATTTAATTTTAATGCAAGAAGATGATAATTTCCATTTGAGTTCACTCAAAAAAATATAGAATTTGTTTTCACAAAATTAATTAAAATTTAGAATAAGGGGGCTGAAGAGAGCAATCATACATCGTACTTTGTTCCTTAGCAATGCGTGTATAACTATACCTAGTTACTATTAAATATTAATACAATTAATACACCTACTTTCAAACATTTCCAAAATCGGATTAATTAATATATATGGTTAAGCTACTACCGTATAGCCATATAATGTTTTACTATGTTTCAGAAAACATGTTAATGTAGCTACGGTAGCAGTCTTATTACCTATCCTATACCAGATTATAATTATTACATTTTTAATAATGGACCCGACCCAGACCCGGGTCATATACTGAAAGACCTAACAGGACCTGAGAGCGAACTTTCGGGTCCGACCCGGACCCGGACCCGAAAATAAATTAGAAAAATGACCCGGACTCGGACCCTGATATATATATCAGCCCTGATATATATATCCCTGATACAGCCCTGATATATATATATATATATATATATATACTTTTCAGATTTTCCATTTTTTTATTGAGTGAAATAAATGATGTCAGAGATTCGAAACGTTTGCCCGGACTTTATTTCCGTGTAAGACATGAAACAATTCATCATTCCTTTTTTATCAAAACTAAATTTATATTATTCTTCATGTCTATTTATCAATTTCATGTTCGAAATCCGAGTCCATACATATATTGACAGTCACTTAAGACTGAAATATTTCTCACGAATAATCTCTCTCTCCTATATATCCATATCCATATATATATATATATATATATATATATATATATATATATATATATATATATATATATATATATGTTACAGGGAATTTGTGTAACTAGGTATTTCAGGAAATCCCTAAAAACTTCAGGAATTTCATGTAAGGTTAAGTCGTGATATTTTTTGTTAGTTTCAAAAAAAATATCACGACTTAACACAACCAATCTTCAAGGGCGTACAGTTAACCTAACTGGGCATTCAATATTTTTCCCGTAAGTTTAACGAAAACATCACGACTTAACCTTACATGGAATCCCTGAACATTTTAGGGATTTCATGAAATCCCTGGTTATACAGATTCCCTCTAACATATATATATTAGCTGTAGGTTGTATAATGTATATATGAAATGGAAACTTGTAATTGCAAATGTGAATTTAAAAAAATGTTGAAATAACAACTCTGGTACTTTCGTATTTGTGTGTGTGTGTGTGTGTGTGTGCTCGCGCGCGCGAAAGCATCTGGGCATAAGTGAGGGCGATTGTGTAATGATTCACAGATATAGTGGGGTAGTTTTATTTTGCGAGGTAACACTTTTACTACGTTGGAACATTAAATATTTATTTTAAAACCGTAGAAACATTTTCATTGTTCGTAAAAAGATATTTTAGTCCTGATTAGGTTAAGTTACGCAAGATTTGGTTAGTTAAGGTTTAGTTACGTTAAGTTAGGTTACATTAGCGAGTACCTAACTATTTAATGAATTAACGGGAAACACCCTTGTAGCCCTTATAGTTGCATCCGAAACCCTGATCACGCCTTTCTCTGTTCAATACCACTAAGGTTAGGTTAAATTAACCTTGGTTTGGTTCCGCCCAAATTGTTCATTCTGATGAAGGTCAATTTTGTCACTCCACCTTAGATCTACAGTTTAACGTGGAATCCGAACCACGCCCCACCAACAGCGTCTTAACCACTAAGCTACCCAGAGTGCCCATTTATCTATCAACCTTTTTTTTTTTTGTGGAAAGATGAACAGCTGGATTTGCTGCGCGCCGCCTGCCGTCACTGGGTCTCGATCCCGGGGCCGATGGATTTGTAATCAGTGAAGCTAACCACTACACCACTAGGTTTAATTAATTAGTTTGTTCGATATACGAATTTAAAAATGTTGGTACCTCGATTATGCGGAGATGCGCACATGTGTGTGTGTGTGTGTGTGTGTGTGCGCGCGCTTATTTTTACTTCCATCCGAAAATATTTTCGAGCTTTAGCAAGACAACGCAAACTGAATATGCAAAATGTGTTTGTATTTAAAGTTGCGTAACTTTTTTTTATTATGTAAAGTAGTTGACAATTTCTTATTTTTTTTATTTTTTTTAATTAAATTGTAAATTAAAGAAAATGTTTTTTTTTTGCTGTGTTTTATGAAGTGATTTCGAGCATGAACTGAGAAAAATTTAAATTTTAATCCTAAAAAATTTAAAAAATTCATGAACGTATTTTTAAACAAGTTGAAGATTTTAAATATACTTTTTTTAATGTCTGATGAAGTTTATATATATATATATATATATATATATATATATATATATATATATATATATACACACTCGTATATGTGTCTGTGTGTGAGCTATAAAACGTTCCCTCCCTCTTTGCATTCTTCAAAGAAGGCCTACAAATAGGTTATCTTTCACCCACCCTCTTCTGGGCATCCACAAGGATAGGTTATATAAGTGGATCTGGGAAAGAATTAGAGAGGTTTTTTTAATGATGGGCAGTCATGTTGAAAAGTAGATCTGGGAAGGACCAAAAATGCGGGTCATACAACAAAAGCAAGGATCATTAACTAACTTTTAACCATCATTTGATTGATAATTAATTAACTAATTAATTCAGAAGAATTAATCCCCGCTTGCATCAGTAATAAATAAATGTAGAATCATTGACTTTCTTTGAATTCGCTTATCGGTGCCAATTTGCAATAAGTGACCCCCCTCATTAATCCTCCCCGCTCCCCAAATCAAACACTCATCCAGTTGACCACTTTGATATTATTTTTACGTACGAAGGAGGAGCCAAGGGCGAGCGCCCGCAAAAAATGCGCCCCTATATAAGAGTGAGCCAAAATCAAGGTCTCTGAGGTTCACGATGCGATTTTTTTTTTAATTTCCAAAAGATTGTGTAGTGTGTAAATGTAAAATGCATGTACAGTATGTGTAGAGAAGAATAGAAAAAGAAGTGTGTTTGAGAGCATGCTGGACTACTCACAGGGTAGATGAGACACGGAAAAAAATCAGCTAAAGTGGACCACATTTTTTAGGACAGTATATATATATATATATATATATATATATATACAGGGTGTCTGAAAAGTCACTCCCTATTTTTAAATTCTTATTGCTCCTAAACGAAAAGGGATATGAAAACATTTCTTTAACTGAAATGAAGCTTATTTATTATCGTTCACTTTATTAAAAAATTGAGAAAGTTTAATACAGAGTTAAAGTTCAACGTAGGCTCCAGCATTGTCCACACACTTCTGTAGCCTGAGTGGGAAAATGCTGGAGAATTGCTCTTCATGCAAGATGGGGCTCCACCACAGTTTGCATTAACTGTTCGTTAGATAACTACTTCTCCGGACGGTGGTTAGGTCGTCGAGGGCCAATGGAATGGCCTACTCGAAGTCCAGTTTTAACGCGATACGACTTCTTTGTGTGTGGCTGGGCCAAAGAAGAAGTGTAGAAATCAAAACCAAGGACCATTGATGAACTTGAAAACAAAATTCATGATGTTCTTGGTAATGTACCTCGTGACTTCTTCAGAAAATCTGTTGAAAATGTACCGGTAAGGTTACAAAATTTTGTGGACACTGCTGGAGCCTAAGTTGAACTTCAACTTTGTATTAAAGCTTTTCATTTTTTTAATAAAGTAAACGGTAATAAATAAGGTTCATTTCAGTTAAAGAAATGTTTTCATATTCCTTTTCGTTTAGGAGCAATAAGAATTTAAAAATAGGGAGTGACTTTTCAGACATCCCTGTATATATATATATATATATATATATATATATATATATAATATATATATATATATATTATATATACTGTTTGGTATGCCACACTTATTACATAATAATAATGTAGAAAATATAATTTTCACGCTGTTCTGAAAATTTCGAGTTTATAGAATTTTAGATTCGTAACTTTTATTGTACTATTTATAATACTTTACTAATACTATTTTCTAGTACTATTGTATTTTTTGAAAGAATGTTAATGTGGGAAAAATTTTTGTTATAAAATAAAACAATATAAAGATGTTAAATGTGAAATTTTTAAAAATTTACTCATAACAGAGTCAAGAAAAAAATCCGTTGAAATTCTAATTTTTCTGAGGTAATAATAATAATAATAATAATAAGTCAGGAGGACCACAAACTGGCACAACGCTCAGGCCAACGAATACGGATCACTTCTCTAACTCCTATATTATTATTACCAGTATCATCGGGATTCGAATCCCCTACCTCAGTGTCTTCACTTTGCTTATACTGTAGAAAAACGGTGTTACCAATTAAGCTACGGACGTAATGACTTTTAGCAGTTTCCAAGCGTACAGTTATCCATGGAGACCAGATTAACTTTATACTTTTGACCTGACACTTAATCGATAAGTTATTGGGGCTTAGATTAAGTTAAGTAAGGTTACGTTAGATTAGGTTTATTAGTATATTAGAATGCCGAGAGAATGTGATTGTATCTATCAAATGGGTATAAGCTACTCCAGAGACAGCACGGTGCTTGCAAAATTAGCACGAATTACCTCTTACAGTCACGCCGTGTAAGGACAACAAATCACATTACATCTGGAAGACATGAAACCACTCGGGCACTTAAATTCTTTAAAAACAACGATTGCGTTTGTAGTGCGGTCATCATTATTATATTTCCCAAATTGATTAAGACAGGTTCCAAAGCAATATCTATCATACTTTTAGTCGTAGATGAAATAGCGGAAGGGTTCATAGAAAACGGGATGGTGGCGTCCTGAGTGCATCAGCTGAATGAAGTATGGCAGGTAAAATTAACTTTTAGTCCTAATTTATTTTCAGGAGTTTGGACGTAATTTCTTTTTTTTCAAAAGCGATTTGCATTTAATTTATTAAAGTATTTAATGAGTTTTCTTGAAAATGCAAAGTACAGAGTGTGAAAGGTATATTGCAAAGCATTTCTGCGTACAGAATTCATAAAAGCATTACAGATGGATACGTGATACTTTCATGAATTTTACATGATACAGACACAATAGGTTAACTTTTAGCATGTTTTCTGATTCTGTGGTTTTTTAATATTTTTTGGGGTATGCATTGTTCAGTGATTTAGCTTATGTTTTGTTTAACGTTGATAAGTGCAAAATTTTGCATATAGGTTCGCGTAACGGTAATTTTGCGTGTAGTATGTCAGGAAAGGATTTAACAAGCGTAGAGCAGGAAAAAGATTTAGGAGTTATAGTCACTGACGATTTAAAAGTAGCGAAACAAAGTACAGCAGCGGTCAATAAGGCGAACAAAGTGTTAGGTTTTATAGCTCGAAATTTTGAGTACAAATCGCGCGATATTATAGTTCCTTTTTATAAATCATTAGTTAGACCCCATTTGGAGTACGCGGTCCAATTTTGGAATCCGCATATGCACAAAGATATAGACAAAATCGAAAGAGTTCCAAGACGAGCAACTAAGATGATTCCGTCACTTAGGTCAAAGTCGTACGAGGATAGGTTTAAGGAGTTAAAATTGACTACACTCGAGACTAGGAGGCTAAGGGATGATCTAATCCAGGTTTTCAAAATTATGAATGGGTTCGATAACGTAGATAGAGATAGCTTTTTCGAAATATCTCAATATAATAGGACTAGAAATAACGGGTGTAAATTGACAAGTAGAAGGTTCGAGACAGCAGTTGCCAAAAACTTTTTTACTCATAGAATAGTAAATAGCTGGAATAGTTTGCCGGTAGAAGTAATTAGTAGCACGTCTATAAACATGTTTAAAAATCGATTAGACGCATATGTTGATAGATTGGGTATAGTTTAAGGTAGTAAAATTAAGGCTTTGTGGTGATAGATCCCACAGCTCAACACAAGTGTTGTGGGATATAGGGCGGCAGCATCTTGGGTTAGGGGATACTCTCTGTCCTTACACACCCCATTTAAAGAGATTCCTCTGCCGAGCGGTGCCCCCCATAATACTGTAAGGTATTGAAAAACTCATGATCTTCACTTGCCCCACAAACACCTTGAAATGGGAGACCCAAAATGGGTGCACACACATTTCTACATTACTGTAGTCTTTACAGCCACACCTACACTTTTCCTCCTAAGTATATATTGTAATGTATATGGTTGTAAATTTTGACTTGGTCCGCAATCGATATGGACCGTGACTTATTTTTGGTTGGCAAGGTACTAGTATTGATGGATACCGTAATGAAATTGACTGGATTCTTTGGATCTGATATATTTGCATGTCGGTTATAAATAGATATAGAGTGTAACATATTTGTGGATAATAGTCTATTATGACTTGATCCTCTGGATCGAGAGATTCTATCTTTAGTTTTAAATCGATAATTAATTAGTTTCAAATTGATAATTATTTAGTTTTGTAAAAATTGGTCGTTGCCGATGTACAGGCAGTTTTTACATAAATTTCTTATGTTCTTGTGGTTCGGAACCCACGTAAAATTGTAGGTCCCCTCCGCTGATTTGGAGATCTCTTTTTGGCATAGAATTGCATTGCAGAAGGACAGTTTTGTATGTAAGATGAGTACGACCAAGAACTGGTTTTTTTAAGCACTCATTCGGAGCTGGGTATATATATATAATAATATATATATGCTTTGCAACGGTCACTAGCAAAAAGGCCACAAAATATAGCTTCCCTCTCCAGCCATCTACTAAACAGATAGAACCCTAAACCTTACACCCTGTCCCAAAGCTGTCCCGTTGCCTACGTTGGGCTTCCATCATGAAAAAGAAAAACTTCAATATTTGCCATTTACCATTATTTATATATATATATATATATATATACATACACAGTATATAACCTTGGTTAACCTTGTTTTTGCTTCCGTCCGAATTGTTCATTCTGACGAGGGCTAAGCTTGTCACGCAACCTTAGACCTACAGTTAAATGTGGACTCCGAATCACGCCCCACCAGCATCCCAGTGCCTTAACTATTAGACTACCCAGTAGAGTAGGTTGATTTTGGAACTGTGATCTTGGACTAGTCTAGATAGAAAGGTATTAATGTATAAAAAACGTTGCACCAACTCATATTTGTGAAAATGATTGTATTTTTTGAGGATTGTTAATTATTTTTAAGTTGTAAAATTGCCGAATTTTACGCGTAAAATCGCGCGCGCGGCATTTGCGCAATGTAAACAAACAAAATATCGGACCTTATTTCATCAAAATAATCAATTAAAATTCGGCTTTTTTAACAAAACGATGCTTGAAACTTATTGTAAATGCATTATAGATGTTTATTAGTGTATTATTTTGTATTTTTTAATGATATTTACGTATAAAATGTGTATTAAATTAAGTTATTTTATGATGCGTTCATTTAATTGTGTTTATTTTCGAATATTTCATAAAAATGGGTAAAAAACGGAAGTCTGCAGTGTTAACTCGAAGTGATAGTGCCAAAAAATTCAGTGGCCAGCCTTCCCCTTTGGATAAAACAGAGCCTCCTACCCTCCGCCAAGTTATTCAGTACAGTTATTCCCTCCAAAACAGCCACCCGGACTTGAAAGACTATGATATTGCTAAAATGATAACAAAGGATGTGATTGAGATCTGGCAGGCAGTGAACCCGCCAAAATAGGACCCAAGGGCTCTTTCCAGCTGGGATCTATGGATAAAGCTGCTGTGAAGAGAGACCAGAGGGCTGCAGCTGAAGCAGAAAGATTACAGAGCCAGATTCAACAGCAGCAGGAAGTGGATTTGGCCACTTTTGCCTCCACACCTTCACAAGATATTTCTTTTGAATCCAGCTCAGGAGAATCACGAGAGGTAATATATTTTTTTTCTTATATCTTATCCCATTTTTACCCAAATTTATCCCTACTTTTTGTCCCTATTTCCCCCCTTTTTTCCCCGATTTTCGCTTTAGTAATTTATTCTTTTTTTCGCCCATTTTCGCTGACTTTTTACCTGAATTTTTACCCATTTTTTCCCCCTATTTTCCCACTTTTTTTCCCCCATTTTCGTTCAAGTAATTTATTCTTATTTCCGCCCATTTTCGTCGATTTTTACCCATATTTTTCCCTACTTTTTCCCCTATTTTCCCCCATTTTCGCTTTAGTAATTTATTTTTTATTTTCATTTCAGCCATCTGGTGGTGAAGCTGAAGAGTTCAAGCCAAGGAGGCACCCAAGTGTAGGTTACAGCTTTTTGAAAACCCCCAGATATGCCATGGAACTGATCAGGGGTGATGTTTCTTCCAATCTTGGGGCAAGTCTTGCTAATGCCTTCCTCCTGGACTTACAAGCTATGGACCTGCTTAAGCCTGGCCTTGATGTGAAACAGATAATAGTTGATAAATCGAAAATGGACAGGGAAAAAGCTAGAATGAAAGTGAAAAGTGATGAAAAGCACAATGAGGGTCTGGAAAAGTTAGTCTGTATTGGGGTTGATGGGAAAGTTGACAAGGACACTTTGCTGTACAGAGAAGTTAAGGATGAAAATGGGGAGACTAAGCTGAAGAAAGGAAAGGGACAAGAGCACCATTTGACTTTCACAAAGGAGCAGGGAACTGAAAGTGGAACATATCTTACCCACATAGTCATCCCAATTAAAGGTGCGACTGGAGTTCTTCTTGGTGAAGAAGTTGCTAGTGTCTTGGTGGAGTTTAACAGTTTTCATACCCTGAAAGCTGTCCTCCTTGACAACACAAATACAAACACTGGCTGGGAGGGAGGCCTTGTAACAGCTCTGGAAAATAAAATTGAGCGGAAATTGCACACCATTGGCTGTTCACTCCATCAGAATGAGCTTCCTTTCAGAGCTTTTTCAAGCATCTTGATGGCAGTACCAAAAGTCCCACTGCTTTCACTGGTCCGCTGGGAAAACTCTGTGAAATTGACTACCAAGATCTGCCACAAGTGGAATTCACCAAACTCAGTGGCCCCCTGGATGACATGGAATTTGCTGAGGAGACACTGAATAATCTCAGTAGCGACCAGAGGCTTCTTTTGGAATATGTGCTTGGAATTTCCATGGGCAAAGTCAACCCAAGATTTGCTGCCTGGAAAATTGGACCATTAAACCATGCAAGATGGTTGACTTTGGCAATTAGATTGATGTGTCTGTGGACCAGAGGTGCTTACCCTCCAGAACTACAGGATAAGCTTTACCAGGCCATCAAGTTCATTGTGGAAGTGTGTGCAGTCAATTGGTTTGAGATCAAAAGGGATAGCAAGTTCCACAATCAGCAGCTGTACATCTTCAACATGATCCAGAGGATCAAGCAGCAGTCTGAAGAAATCCAGGGTGTTGCTTTCAAGAACCTGAAGTACAATGCTTTTGCCTTGCTGCCCGAGAATGTGCTGTACTCCATGATGAAGTCTGATGACTTGGAGATGAGAGAAGCTGCTCTCAAAAACATTCTGTCCATCAGGTAAGCATTTATTAATTTTAAAAAATGTGAAAAAAAAATTTGATTATGCGGATTTATTTAATAAAAAAAAGGCCCGAGTTCTATAAATCCCCATAATCGAATTTTTTTTTCACATTTTCTTATCCCAATTCCCCCCTTCCCCTCTGATAATGGAAATAATCTTACCTTCTTTCTGAAAAAAATTCGATTATGGGGATTTATAGAACTCGGATTTTTTATTTTTTTTAATTTAAGTTTAATTTAAATCAGCAATTCTGAGACTAATAGGGATTAAATCTTAAACTGGAATAAAAAATAAATTAATTATTATTCTTTCAGAAGTGGGGAGCCAGCCAAGAAGAGGCTGAAGAAGATCACAGCCATCAACATTGAAGCTACCCACTGGTCAGAACTAATCAACCTTTCTCAAAGTGGCATCTGTGAACCTGCTCTCACAGAAGACTTTTCTGACCAGGAGCTTCAAGAAGCATTGCTGAATGGCACCAAGCTGGAGCTGCCTGATCTGCCTTCACATCCTCAGAGTGTTGAAAGGGCCGTGAAGCTGACATCTGAAGCTTCCCATACTGTTTATGGACTCGAATCAAGGCACAAACACATTCTGGCCAAAGCCCTAAGCCGCCAGATGAGGCCTTCCTTTGCTTCTAAGGGCTCTACAGTGAAAATTATGATGATCTTGGGATCTAAATGTGTCTATTTGACTCTGTACGTTTTTTTTACTTTTTTCAATAAAATTGTAACTTTTTCAGGATTTTTTTATGAAAATAGCATGTTTTTTTCGGCCGAAAATTGCGAAAATGCGGTATTTTTCGGTACGATTTTTTGACGATTTTTGAAACGGTTTTCCTCAAAAAACGGTTAAAGCTAGGGATCTGAAATTTTTTGTCAGTTATTACCATATTAAGCCCTGACTACCTCGACTAGTCCAAAGTCGATATCTAAAAAAATGCGGAAAATCAACCTACCTTACAGTACCCAGGGTACCCATTTATCTACCAACCAATTTTTTTATTGTGTGGAAGGATGAACAGCTGGGTTTTGCTGCGCACCGCCTGCCGTCACCTAGTCTCGATCCCGGGGCCGATAGATTCGTAGTCAGAGACGCTAACCACTACACCACGGAATAAAGAACAAAGTAAACAGCTAAGAAAAAAATAAAAATGGGCTGCCTTCAAACTCTGCAAATGGAACCACTTCAAAACTTTTTATTTCTATTTACCTTCCAAATTTCGTCTATAATTTTTGAGCAAACAAGAAACTCTACAAAGTAGAGTGGAAGAATGGAGGGCGTTGAACAGAGCGACAGACGTACGATGTCTAAGCCAGATATATTGCCAGCCATTAATAAAGAACTTTTGGGGCCACATCCGCTCTTCCTTTTCGCTTTCCGCATATATATATATATATATATATATATGATGAATAACCACGAAGGAAAAAGAAACACAAAGGGGTGCTCAAGCGCTTTCGTCTAATGACATCCTCAGGAACACTGGAGTGAAAGGACAGATCAAGGCAATATATAGGTTACAAAAATAAACATACATACATACACATTCACATATATATACATATATATATATACATATTATATATATATAAATATATACATATATATAGTAAGCATAGAAAAAAATTGTGGGAGGAGCCAACATTTATATGGTCACAGAAGAATAAAGAAATAAAAATAAATATAAATATAAATTGAGAAAAAATTAATTACAAAATAGTGCCTTAGTGATATATATGTCACAGCCTAAATAATCATAAAGAAATAAACAGGCAAATAAAAAAACCCATAAATACATATACATACATATATATATATATATATACATATATATACACATACATATATATATATATATATATATATATAAAGACACTTTTAGCACTTTGGCCGACCTTCCATATAAATTCAAATGGCTTTTTTATGGAACAGGTCACAAAAGAATAAAGAAATAAAAATAAATATAAATATTGTAAGTGGAGTCTACCAATTCAAGCTCAAGAGGGAGGATTTACAATCGATTTAATAGATGCTGCCAAATTGATATATATGTCACATTATTAAAAAATAAAAATTGAAAGATAAATTTTAAGAGAGGCACACCAATTTATAAGGGAAAAATTACCACATATGCATATTATAGTCACAAACGAATACAAAAGTACAAATAAATATAAATTGGAAAACAAAATGATCCCTAGATGATATATAAAGAACAATAAAATATATATACAACATATTTACGGTATATATACGAAATATAAACGCAATATATACAGAATATATATATATATATATATATATGCATAAGGGAAAAAAAATTACCAAATTTGTTTTTATAATTATTGTCTGAGAAAACGGTAGGTCGCAAAAGAATAAAGAAATAAAAATAAATATAACTTGAAAAAATTACAAATAATACACGTACACATATATACCCGCATACCCAAATATATATATACATATACACACATATATACAAACACACACACACACACACACACATATATATATATATATATATATACAAGCTTGACCTTCACGAAATGAGAAATCATCCCGCAGAACCTTTGTGAGGTTGTAAGGTAAGGTAAGGTACATACACATATACATATATATATATATATTTAACTGCATACATACATACATACATACATATACACACATACATACATACATATACACACATATACATACAAACACATTTAACTGCAATGACCACACACATACGCACATACACATACATACATACACATACACTCATACAGCAAAAAATTGAAAAATAAAATTGTAAGGGAAACAACAGACAAAAACAAATTTTTTACCAAAGATTTAACAACCTGCCCTTTTTGTTTAAATCCATTCTGAAGGAATTCAGAGCAACGGGATCAAGTTGAAACAGACCTTTACTCATGTTAAGGTTATTTGTAAGTTGAATTATAGCCGACTCAAGAATATTTCTATTAACAATGTTGCTAGAGTGAAACAAAACTGAAACATTATTCCAATCAATACAATGGGATAACTCTGACAAATGGACAAAAAGGGCACTGGACAACTGTCCCGTTCTAACGGAATATTGATGCTGTTTTACACGCGTTTGCAAATCCTTTCCCGTCTGACCTATGTAAAAGGAATCACATTGCTTACACCCAATTTTATAGATAATGCCTAAATTATTGGTAGGGCTATTTTTTACTATGATGTTTTTCACAATATTGTTATATGAAAAAACTACACTGATATCCAAAAGTTTAAGTACATTAGCAATGCCTAAGAAGCCCGGGAAAAATGGAAGTACTAAAATATTCTTTGACAAGGTGCGAGTGTTATTATTCACACGATAGAAGGTTCGTTTAGCCTTATTAAGACAAGATTCCATGAACGCAGAAGGGTAACACAACTCACTTCCAATACCGTTGATATTTTCCAATTCGGCATCGATGTATTCAGGACTGGCGATCCTAAGAGCGCGGAGAAACATTGAGGAAAATATGGCATTTTTAATAGGGGTGTCATGTCCAGCTTATAAACTTTTATCAAGGATTGTAAATTCACTTTCAATGGCGAGCATTATCAACAAGTTTTTGGGATGGCCATGGGCAACCTTTGTCGCCCCTTCTCTCCAATATTTATATGGAGTTTTTTGAAATTACTTACATTCCGAGAATCCTGGGGGTTGGCATCCCTTGGTTGCGGTACGTCGACGATATTTTGTGTATCTGGCCCATGAATCGTGACCTGGATGACTTCCTCCTTCAGTTAAATGACCAAGTCCCCTCCATTAAATTTACTTTAGAAGTGGAACAAGACAACTCAATCCCGTTTTTGGATGTGCGTGTTCATAGGGATAGCCCGGGTTTTAAGTTTAGTATATATCGGAAAAAAACAAACAATTTGTCCTACGTACACTTTTACTCTGGACATGACACCCCTATTAAAAAGGCCATATTTTCCTCAATGTTTCTCCGCGCTCTTAGGATCGCCAGTCCTGAATACATCGATGCCGAATTGGAAAATATCAACGGTATTGGAAGTGAGTTGTGTTACCCTTCTGCGTTCATGGAATCTTGTCTTAATAAGGCTAAACGAACCTTCTATCGTGTGAATAATAACACTCGCACCTTGTCAAAGAATATTTTAGTACTTCCATTTTTCCCGGGCTTCTTAGGCATTGCTAATGTACTTAAACTTTTGGATATCAGTGTAGTTTTTTCATATAACAATATTGTGAAAAACATCATAGTAAAAAATAGCCCTACCAATAATTTAGGCATTATCTATAAAATTGGGTGTAAGCAATGTGATTCCTTTTACATAGGTCAGACGGGAAAGGATTTGCAAACGCGTGTAAAACAGCATCAATATTCCGTTAGAACGGGACAGTTGTCCAGTGCCCTTTTTGTCCATTTGTCAGAGTTATCCCATTGTATTGATTGGAATAATGTTTCAGTTTTGTTTCACTCTAGCAACATTGTTAATAGAAATATTCTTGAGTCGGCTATAATTCAACTTACAAATAACCTTAACATGAGTAAAGGTCTGTTTCAACTTGATCCCGTTGCTCTGAATTCCTTCAGAATGGATTTAAACAAAAAGGGCAGGTTGTTAAATCTTTGGTAAAAAATTTGTTTTTGTCTGTTGTTTCCCTTACAATTTTATTTTTCAATTTTTTGCTGTATGAGTGTATGTGTATGTATGTATGTGTATGTGCGTATGTGTGTGGTCATTGCAGTTAAATGTGTTT